>CM061064.1:196350247-196950247 GCA_030762895.1 Sophora flavescens
ACCAAAGGTTGCAGACTGTTCACAAGATTCGCGTCGCCAGATAGGCTTCGCCTCGCTAGTGGGCTAAAATTCTGAATAGTATAAAAGGCTGTTCTGAACATATTGTAAAGACTTTTGCTTCTCCATTGTTCTGTTTACATTTTTTTCTCTGTGTGTTTTCGTTTTTGCCATGGAGAACTAAGTTTCTAGGATTAATCTACTGTATGAGAATTCCATATACTTGAGGTTTTGTAATTCCTATTTTAATTGCTTTTCCCTTTTCAATACCATATTATACATTTCTGTTTGTTATTTCAGGAGTGTGTAGTATTGTATTGATTTGTTTTAGTGATGTTATGTTCCTATACTTAATCGCGTTTGTTATTTTGCGTGCGTTCATTCATGTTCGTTTGTCCATGAGAGCTTAACCCCGTTTGTTATTTCGGGAATAGGAACACATGTCCGTAGTAGCGATTACGTTGTTAGTTGTTACTACAACTGAAAGGGGATTAGAATCTGCTTAGGGCTTGGGATTACATGAACCAAGGATAGTTGGGAATTCGAGAACAGTAGATTAATCGTTGTTTGCTATTTGATAATCTCTTTAAACTGCCCTGTTTTTAATTGCTTTGTTTTGCTTGTTACTTATTTGCATCCAAACCAAACCCCCCCAAAATTGATTTTTGTGAAAAATAACACTTTAAGAGTCCTTGAGAGACGACATCCGAGTTGTCGCCCTAAACTACAATTTAAAAACCCGCTCGTCCTTTTTGGAGCGTGCGCGACAGCGCGACCACCACCCTTGGACAGCCGCTGCCACCGCTCGGTGCCGCGCGAAGAGGAGACAGTCGCGGCCCTGCACGCGTCATCGGAGCAGCGGAGCCGAGCCACCGTGTCTTGCGTCGGATCGCCACCACCTTACTATGGTAAACGCCGTTCATGGTGGTTTCGAACCCAACTCGTTGGTTAAGCTTCTCTCTTTTCTTTTATACTTTCTTTCAACTCTGTTGCTCTTGTTCACTGTAGAACCGCCACTGCCACCTCGCCGGAATCGCGTCCGCCGCCGCGAGGAGCACCACAGCACCACCTTCAAGTTGTCTCCAAGCTTGGGTGAGTCAAAACCCTATCTTGTGTCTCAGATTTAAAACCCCAAAATCTGATTTGAAACCCTAACCCTAACCCTTTGATTTCAGATTTTAATCTTGAAATTTAAGGTTGTTTTATGAGATTGGGACTGTGAGTTTGTGTTTCCCTAAAACAATTTCATTATTCTGAGTTTTCCCTAAATTTTAATAAGGAGCCCTAAACCCCCAATTTAATTTTATTTGAATTGGGTATGTTTTTGTGAAATTAATTATGATTTAGTGCAATTAGGACTCTTAATGGATGATTTCCAAAGTTCTTTTTCAAGATCTTTTAATCAAAACAAAGTTTCCTAAAAGGGTATTAGGAAGCGTGTGCTTCAAACATGATTTTCTTTAAAAATAACCTTGTTTGGTAATTAGATTAAGTGTTTAGATAAAGTTAGGATGTGTGTTTGATCATGTGAAATTGATTTCCTGATTTTTGTTGTTGCGCGTTATTGGATTTACTCTCTGAGACGATTGGACACGGCTATTCTTGCTTGATGGAGTAGATATGAGCTAACGTGGGCATTAAGACGAGGATCCTTTACTTGTCTTCAAAGGTAAGGGGAGTTACCTAGGGATATTCAATAACTATATGCATGTGTGTATTCGTGTAATTGAGTGCTGTGAATATTATTGTGATGTTTAGCCAATACTTGAATAACTTGTTTATTTGAACCATTGTGGTTATTACTTGGAGTTGAACATTTGTTGCTTTAAAGTGATATGAATTACATATACATGATTAACTGTGATCTTATTACTGTTGATTGAAGTTTGAAAAGCCAGATTTGAGTCTGTGCCCAATCATGATAAAGATTAAAAGCCTTAATAAACCTTGAATAGAACTTTGAAAGTTTTGGGTTCACTTATAAAAGTTCCTTCTTTAAAGTGTTTACTTCAGAAGAATAAGACCCTTGTTTTTAGGAAAAATTTAAAGTGATTTTGAGTTGAAGGAAACTATATTTTTATGATCAAAAGTTTTGTACGAGAGAAAACCTTTTCGAACGGTGTGCTTTATGAAGTAAAGACCCTTTCAAAATATTTATTATGAAGGAAAGACCTTTTGAAAATATTTAACTTTATTCCATCAATGAATTTCAAATACAAATGAATTTCCTAGATGTTTTAGAAAAGATTTTGTAAATGAAAAGGATTTTCTCCCAAATAATTTTGGAAACGTTCCGGTTACTTGGATAAGTGACCGAGGTTTTGTTTTGGTTTTGATTTTCACTGAGCGAAATGTTTTACAAGTCGATAAATTAGCCTAGAAACCGAGACGTCGGGGTTCTAGTGTTGTATGGACACATAGATCAAGGATCTGTGTCAGTGGACGGAGTGTCCTGTAAAGTTTTGTTTTTGGACTGTGTGTCCTAAGTTGATGTGGATAGTGTGAGTTCCATATCCGCGAGCCTAAAACTGGTGCATCGGTTTAAGGGCATCGTGATTGAGCATTCGGACTGTATGTCCTGTGTTGAGATTAAAAGATTTGGACTGTGGGTCCTGTATTTGTTTTAAGTGAAAAGTCTCAATTAAAGAAATTAAGCATGGTCGTTAAGCTTTGTGCTTCGACAAGGAAATACTATTACGACAAAGAAAACAAAACGAGAATAAAAGTTTTTCTCATGCATTCAATGGCAATTGTGTCATGTAAATGGGCATTGAATCCAGAGTGGATCAACGTATATGGCAGACGTGTCAGGAGATGATGATCATTGAGTTCCGGAGTGGATCAATGTATCTTTTATGGACTGCGTTCCATTAAATATTGGGCCTCTATATGTGTGAGCCAATATATAGGACTGTGGGTCCAAATTTATAGGACTGTGCGTCCAAGTTTATGCGTTAACTATTGCAATCTGTGTGACGCAATAGGTTATGGACAATAAATTCCATAATTCGCAGCGACCATTGTGCCTCTGTACATGTGTGAGACAATGAGTCAAAACTTTGATTAATAACCCTGGTGGAACTGTGTGAGATTAGTGTGTTATGTGATTTTCTTGGGCATTGTTTTGTTCGTTTTTACAATGCGCCATGTGCGAGCCTGATCAGCTTGAAACGAAACAGAAAGTTGTGGGATCTCCGGAGATTAGGTATCAAGATAGAGTTGAATATTGAAGTGTCATGCATTCTTTTTATAAAATTGATTGTTCGGGTTTGAGACCCTTTGATATAACACTGTTATGTTATGTATATACATGATTTAAAATGCTTATATGATTATGTGATGTATGTATCATGTGTATGGTTGTTGTGTGATATATCCATTTGTCGGTATCTCACCCTTACAAACATTTTAGGATTCTTCTAAGTTCGATATTGTACCCTGGGTACTCTAACACAGATGGTGCAGATGAGTCTTTTTAAGTCACTCAGAGACTTAGATGTAGTTGCTTGATGAGGTATTACTTGCAGAATAACTTTTAGAACGACCAGCTTAGGGTTGAGACTTAGATTATTTTGATAGTATGTATGAGTTTGGCTCAGAGAGCCTTTATTTTAAAAGGGAATGTCTATAGCTCGGAGAGCTTATCTTTTGAATGAAAAATCTAAGCTATTTCTTTTGGTTTTGTAAAGCTTATGGCTATAACTATTATTTTTATGTATTGATGCCTGGTTGAATTTGGTGTAACTGGAATTCTGGAGAGAAAATGTAAATATTTTAACAGGTGTTATTTTACCCTGGGATGTCCGAATTACAGAGGAGACTCTGTCGAAATTTTGGTAAAACTACTATCTTGTATTTAAGTATATCTTTTAAATTAAATAGGCTTGTCAAGCTATGATAGTAAGTTTGTGTGCCGATCAAGGCTTAGAAGTTGTGACAAAATTTTTATACCCAATTTCAAACACTTATGTACTTATATAAGTTATTTTCCGAAAGCACCAGCAAATTATATTTTAATTTTATTTCCGCACGTGTTACGTAAGTAATGCCCCTAGGGGGGTGTTATAGAGTGGTATCAGAGCTGGTCGAGTCTTTCGGGATCTTTGGGGAATAGGTCTGTTAATTTTTTGTTGTGTGATCTCTGGTTGGATTTTGTTTGAATTGTTTCTTGTTGAAGCAATGTGTGTTGACGCACAAGTATATGTTTTGTTGATGGTTTTTCCAAGGGTTTTATGTCCTGGGAGACCGTAAATCTTGAATGTTACTTGGATTCGGATATGACATTCGATTATCCTTGCGAATCGTGTCAAACATTCGAAACAAGGTGTTTGTGTATAGGGTTTTTCCGGGAGTGTTTCCTGGAAATATTCTAGGTTTATGGTTAGCAAAGGACACTGATTTTTGATTGATCTAGTTTCTGGATGCGATCAGATCTTTGTCGCTTTGTGTAGGATGTTGCCTACAATGTTGAAGCGAGTTGGATGACTCGATTCAACTGAAAGATCAGTGGTTTGAACCGTTTGTTAGACCGAGTGTTTTCCTTGTGAAGCACCAATTGTAGTGTGGAGGTTGTGTCACTGTGCAGATTTCTGACAGCTAGGTAAAAGGACGAATTATGGACATGTATTCTCTGACTTGCGTAGTTGATTCGGTAAATCAATTTCGAGGAGTTGTCATCTACTCAAAGATTGACTTGAAGATGAGTTATTACCAGATTGGAGTAATGACTTACCTAGGATTTTGTGTCGTCAATTTAGTTTATGAAGAAAGATCAACTCTTTGCATGTTTGATCGATTGATTAAGTTGTCCGGGATTGTACCCAATTCAAGGTGGTCATACTAAGCATGACTAGAAAGATGTGTATGTTGGTTGGAACCAAGATGAATCGAGTGGATTTTCGATCTTGGGTGAGTGTCTCGTGATCGAGGAACTCTTCATTGTACCTTTTGATTCTCTTGTATTCGTCAGTTGACATTTATTTCTCGAATCTTGTGATTGTATTAGATAATCACAACGGTGAAGTTTGTGTGGGTCAGATAAATTTTCTGATCTTAATTTGAAATCTGTCAAGACTCATGAATTAGTTATGCTGATTCATAAATTTCCAGTTATTCATTTCTTTGTTATGAGAAGTCGTACTCACATTTCTAAATGATCCTCGATGTATTAGACATTTGAGCAAATTGATTTAAAGGAATCCATTGGTCGGGATCCCTTAAAGTGTTGTTGAGAAAAGTGGTTATGACTATTTTTCTTGAGTTATAACCCAGATAATTTCGTGATAGTAGAAGTTTCTTGGTGAAACCTAGTTTCGTCACTTCTATTTTTGTTAGAGGTGAAAGTCATCATTTTGTAAATTCTTTGTATTAAGAATAAGAATTAATCCTCTTGGGATTAGACATTATTCACCCCTTGATTCTTTGAATCCGTTGGAAGATTCTTGTGGAAGAATGAACTTTATTAGATTCATGTTTGTAAATGTGTATTGATCATGCATTTTTACACCCACGAACCTGATGGAATGATCTTTTTCCATACTGAATGTTCCGATATCCTTCAAACTATGCTTATGTGAAAGTGAAATCCATAAAAAATTTCTTTTCTTGAGAAATTCTTTTATGATCACTAAGGTCATGTCTTATTGTCGTTCGAAAGTTCTTGTTGTCATTGATCATCTTAATTCTATGTATTTTCCAAATGTTGTCGATGTGTGACTTATCTCATCAGTCGTGAGTTGGATATCTCCACATCAAGATGTACAGTTGAGACCTTCCTTGTTGAGATGTTGGCATTCCTTCAATCTTTGTTATGAGTTTTCTAAAGACCTGTATGAGTCTTGTTTGAATTCAAGTGATCGTTGATCGACTGGTGAAGTCTACACCCTTCTTACGAGTTAAGATCCACTATGCAGTGTTAGTGAACCGAATAATGTATCAGAGGATTGTTTATACTTCGTGGAGTATCTTCAAGTATTGTTTCAGATGAAAAACGGAAGTTTATCAACGTGTGTCGGTTAAGTTTACTTTAAGTGCTGAGGACTAAGTTGAGGCTAAGTCCAACTGATCGTCCTCAGTGGGATGGATAAGTAATGAGATTACCTATCCTTAGCAGGTTAGCTGGGAGATAGTGTGGTACCTAAATTTTTGTCATCTCTATGGTAGGATGAACCAGAGTTGATAGGAGTTTCGTTAGTGTATAGATGTGAATGGTACTATGAGGACCCTTAAGTTCAACGTCATTGAGTGAGACGATTACGATGGATTTTATCATGATCGAGGCAGATGTATCATTAAAGGAAATTAGAGTAGTGATCAAAGTTTATGGTTAATGTTGACTTCGTGAGTCCGAGGATTAACGGAAAAATATGTATGGTAGTTTTCCTTAAGTTGAACGGAAATAGTAAAAAGGAGTTCTTGAGTGAAACTAAGTTGTTAGAAAAGTTTAAGAATTATGAGTTTGGATAATTCAAGTTGAAGTGATTCCTTTTGGTTGTAGTTGCATGGAGAAATGTAATCGTATTCTTTAAGATTGACATGAATGACTATGATATAATTTGGAGTGGTGGAATATATTCAAAGAAAACTAAGACTATAATTGTGTGCTTTGGGTGGAAAGTTGATATATGTGATAGAGTTAAAGTTGAACTTGATATTCATAGTGAGGATAAGGTGTTGAAGAAGTTTTGCTAGCAGACAAATCTTGAGGCAGGAAGTGATTAAGTTTTAATTATGTCTTTCGAGTGTGATAAACTATGGCGTAATGTTTCTAGTTTTTGAGGTCTTATTCTGGTAAATATGTGATTGATGATCCATAGTGGAAAGTAGATATTTTGAATCCAAGATTGCCATTAGGGAGTGTCCACTTGGATTTCTTGGCTTTATTTTGGTGCAGCTCTTAAGGGTAATGGCCTTAGAAAAACTCTGTTTTATAATCTCTTTTCTCGGCTGCAAATATATAAGATAAGGGCAGATAGGATACAAGCACTTCCTTGTATAAGTGATAGAGCTATGTCTTCAGATGGAGGAATTGTTAGGAGTTGTATATTTCCTTGGACAATAGGGTAGATGTGCATGGGAAATTTCTTAAACCAGGGATACTAACGGGGCTTGAGAACCAAATTGAAAATGAGAGGCAAATGAAGGATATGAATTCGAAGTAGGCAAAAGATTCGAGAGGAATTAAGAGGAGAACGGACTATGTGGGATGTGGTAAGATTCAATTTTGATAAGATTGAATTTCTTAGGTTCTTGGAGTAAAGTTTATCATGTGCAAGTCAGGAATGTTATGATGTTTTGATTGGAGATTTGAAAAGTGTGAAATTGATATGACTAGAAGAGTAGATTAAGCTTAAATGGACTAAGATTTTGATTGCATCTCTTGAGTAGAAGGTTTATTGATGTTATGTAAAGTTAGTGTTGGTTTTGACGTTATCTATGAAAGTTAGATATTGGAGAAAGTTTTTCCTAATGGATTTGTATTGAGAAAGTTAAATGAAGAGATTAAGCGTTGATTTTGTTCTTTGAAGTGTAATAGACTAAGATGAAATATCAAAGGTAGTGGAGAGAATGCGGTAGTGAAAAGTTTCGAGGATAAATAGAATGGCATAAGAATTGATTCTGTTATAGTGTTATAGATGAAAGGAATGAAGCGATGAGAATACAAAGCAAGATTTTAGAGTTAAGGTGTGATTATAACATCCTGTTTAGTTTTGAGCTACGAAATTTCGAGGACGAATTTTTTTTTAAGAGGGGTAGTAATGTAACACCCTAGTTTTTACACCTAGGATTAATTATTTTATTTGGATGTTTATGTTTAATATGTTAGGTGGTTTAGTTTGAGTAATTAAAATTACTCTCTTCAAACTATTTTATTAGGTGCGTTAGCACTGACTTATTTCAGTGAATGCACGTTTACTAGACAATAATTTACGTTATTGTCACTATTATACCAGTACAGAAAAATATTTTAAATAATATGATTAAGAGAAAAGCATTTTCATATTCTCATTCTATTTAATTTTAGAGTTAAAAATATTTTGGTTTGACATTTATCGGAGATTAAATTTTGGACTGAGTATTTTCTTAGTGGATCAGTTCAATTATTAATCTTTACTCTAATTTGAATTTCGAAATTATATCTTTATCAATCTTTATTTTTAGAATCCAAAAAAGTAAAAACATGTTTATTTTAGGCCTAATATTTATCACTCATTTTGTACCTATCACTAAATAATTAGATTAAAAACTAACTTTTCTCTTTTTTCTCTCTCACTCACTCGACCCCCTCACTCTCTCTTTTCTTCTCCTTCTCTGCAACTTTTTCTTTCTTCTTTCTTTCTTCTTTTTCTTTTCTTCTTCTTCCTTCCACCTCAACTTCTTCTTCCTCCTCTCAACAACCAGACACGCGCCATCCTTGGACAGCCGCTGCCACCTCTCGGTGCCACGCAAAGAGGAGACAGTCGCGGCCCTGCACGCGTCATCGGAGCAGCGGAGCCGAGCCACCGTGTCTTGCGTCGGATCGCCACCACCTCACCATGGTAAGCGCCGTTCATGGTGGTTTCGAACCCAACTCGTTGGTTAAGCTTCTCTCTTTTCTTTTATACTTTCTTTCAACTCTGTTGCTCTTGTTCACTGTAGAACCGCCACTGCCACCTCGTCGGAATCGCGTCCGCCGCCGCGAGGAGCACCACAGCACCACCTTCAAGTTGTCTCCAAGCTTGGGTGAGTCAAAACCCTCTCTTGTGTCTCAGATTTAAAACCCCAAAATCTGATTTGAAACCCTAACCCTAACCCTTTGATTTCATATTTTAATCTTGAAATTTAAGGTTGTTTTATGAGATTGGGACTGTGAGTTTGTGTTTCCCTAAAACAATTTCATTATTCTGAGTTTTCCCTAAATTTTAATAAGGAGCCCTAAACCCCCAATTTAATTTTATTTGAATTGGGTATGTTTTTGTGAAATTAATTATGATTTAGTGCAATTAGGACTCTTAATGGATGATTTCCAAAGTTCTTTTTCAAGATCTTTTAATCAAAACAAAGTTTCCTAAAAGGGTATTAGGAAGCGTGAGCTCCAAACATGATTTTCTTTAAAAATAACCTTGTTTGGTAATTAGATTAAGTGTTTAGATAAAGTTAGGATGTGTGTTTGATCATGTGAAATTGATTTCCTGATTTTTGTTGTTGCGCGTTATTGGATTTACTCTCTGAGACGATTGGACACAGCTATTCTTGCTTGATGGAGTAGATATGAGCTAACGTGGGCATTAAGACGAGGATCCTTTACTTGTCTTCAAAGGTAAGGGGAGTTACCTAGGGATGATATTCAATAACTATATGCATGTGTGTATTTGTGTAATTGAGTGCTGTGAATATTATTGTGATGTTTAGCCAATACTTGAATAACCTGTTTATTTGAACCATTGTGGTTATTACTTGGAGTTGAACATTTGTTGCTTTAAAGTGATATGAATTACATATACATGATTAACTGTGATCTTATTACTGTTGATTGAAGTTTGAAAAGCCAGATTTGAGTCTGTGCCCAATCATGATAAGGATTAAAAGCCTTAATAAACCTTGAATAGAACTTTGAAAGTTTTGGGTTCACTTATAAAAGTTCCTTCTTTAAAGTGTTTACTTCAGAAGAATAAGACCCTTGTTTTTAGGAAAATTTTAAAGTGATTTTGAGTTGAAGGAAACTATATTTTTATAATCAAAAGTTTTGTACGAGAGAAAACCTTTTCGAACGGTGTGCTTTATGAAGTAAAGACCCTTTGAAAATATTTATTATGAAGGAAAGACCTTTTGAAAATATTTAACTTTATTCCATCAATGAATTTCAAATACAAATGAATTTCCTAGATGTTTTAGAAAAGATTTTGTAAATGAAAAGGATTTTCTCCCAAATAATTTTGGAAACGTTCCTGTTATTTGGATAAGTGACCGAGGTTTTGTTTTGGTTTTGATTTTCACTGAGCGAAATGTTTTACGAGTCGATAAATTAGCCTAGAAACCGAGACGTCGGGGTTCTAGTGTTGTATGGACACGTAGATCAAGGATCTGTGTCAGTGGACGGAGTGTCCTGTAAAGTTTTGTTTTTGGACTGTGTGTCCTAAGTTGATGTGGACAGTGTGAGTTCCATATCCGCGAGCCTAAAACTGGTGCATCGGTTTAAGGGCATCGTGATTGAGCATTCGGACTGTATGTCCTGTGTTGAGATTAAAAGATTTGGACTATGGGTCCTGTATTTGTTTTAAGTGAAAAGTCTCAATTAAAGAAATTAAGCATGGTCGTTAAGCTTTGTGCTTCGACAAGGAAATACTATTACGACAAATAAAACAAAACGAGAATAAAAGTTTTTCTCATGCATTCAATGGCAATTGTGTCATGTAAATGGGCATTGAATCCAGAGTGGATCAATGTATATGGCAGACGTGTCAGGAGATGATGATCATTGAGTTCCGGAGTGGATCAATGTATCTTTTATGGACTGCGTTCCATTTAAATATTGGGCCTCTATATGTGTGAGCCAATATATAGGACTGTGGGTCCAAATTTATAGGACTGTGCGTCCAAGTTTATGCGTTAACTATTGCAATCTGTGTGACGCAATAGGTTATGGACAATAAATTCCATAATTCGCAGCGACCATTGTGCCTCTGTACATGTGTGAGACAATGAGTCAAAACTTTGATTAATAACCCTGGTGGAACTGTGTGAGACCAGTGTGTTATGTGATTTTCTTGGGCATTGTTTTGTTCGTTTTTACAATGCGCCATGTGCGAGCCTGATCAGCTTGAAAAGAAACAGAAAGTTGTGGGATCTCCGGAGATTAGGTATCAAGATAGAGTTGAATATTGAAGTGTCATGCATTCTTTTTATGAAACTGATTGTTCGGGTTTGAGACCCTTTGATATAACACTATTATGTTATGTATATGCATGATTTAAAATGCTTATATGATTATGTGATGTATGTATCATGTGTATGGTTGTTGTGTGATATATCCATTTGTTGGTATCTCACCCTTACAAACATTTCAGGATTCTTCTAAGTTCGATATTGTACCATGGGTACTCTAACACAGATGGTGCAGAGGAGTCTTTTTAAGTCACTCAGAGACTTAGATGTAGTTGCTTGATGAGGTATTACTTGCAGAATAACTTTTAGAACGACCAGCTTAGGGTTGAGACTTAGATTATTTTGATAGTATGTATGAGTTTGGCTCAGAGAGCCTTTATTTTAAAAGGGAATGTCTATAGCTCGGAGAGCTTATCTTTTGAATGAAAAATCTAAGCTATTTCTTTTGGTTTTGTAAAGCTTATGGCTATAACTATTATTTTTATGTATTGATGCCTGGTTGAATTTGGTGTAACTGGAATTCTGGAGAGAAAATGTAAATATTTTAACAGGTGTTATTTTACCCTGGGATGTCCGAATTACAGAGGAGACTCTGTCGAAATTTTGGTAAAACTACTATCTTGTATTTAAGTATATCTTTTAATTTAAATAGGCTTGTCAAGCTATGATAGTAAGTTTGTGTGTCGATCAAGGCTTAGAAGTTGTGACAAAATTTTTATACCCAATTTCAAACACTTATGTACTTATATAAGTTATTTTCCGAAAGCACCAACAAATTATATTTTAATTTTATTTCCGCACGTGTTACGTAAGTAATGCCCCTAGGGGGGTGTTACAAAAGCTAATTTTAAAAATCTTAATTATACCCTAAAACATTGATTTCCCGAGTGTCGCACGGATACATGGTCTAGTTAAGTTAATTTCAGGATATGAATTGAATATTTAATTTTTTACTTGTTATAGAGTTTAGTTTATGATTTTACTTAAGAAGAATGCTAACGAGACCATTTACTTAATATTGATTTATTTTTTATTATCATTTATTCTTCCATTGATCTGTCAAAAAAAATTGATTCTTCCATTGAAACGATCATTTTTTGCATTGAAAACTAAATCCCAAATTAATAATTAACATTGACTACTTGATTTCTTTTTATCATATTCACACATTTTCTTTGTTTAAATTATTCTTCTCTCTTCTTTATATACACACACCCATTCACCCATACCACAAATTAAATCATACACTTGTCCAACTGGTAGGTAGCTTGCTAGCTAACTCATCTCACCATGTCTCCTGTTGCTCTAATGCTCCTAATCCTTTTTGTTTCTTCGCATGCATGCACCGCACGTCCTCTTAGTCTTACTAAAAAAGACACCACAAAGTACTATCTTGCCAAGGTTAATTCTTTTACCCATCACTGCATTCACCCTCCAACTTTTTCAATATAGTCATTTATATATTATTTCTGTAGGTCCAGGGAGATTTTCATCTTTAGGCCTGCATTTTACACTAATTACATATTAAATTGTTGAAATAGTCTATTATGGTGGGATTAAGGATGTAAATTTTACCCATACTTATGGATACCTGAAGATAATATTCACAACGAATAGAAAATAGGTACCTTATGGGTATCCGCCGGTAAAATAAATGGATATTTTCTCAACCTGCTTATAAATGGGGCGAGGACAGGTAGTGTACTATCAATACCCACGGGTAACCGCTAAGGTAAAATTAATAAAATACCCATTTTCATATATAAACCAAATACCCTAATTTTTTAAGCACCTTTTTTTCCTGAAATTTGGCAGCCGCAACACCCAAACCTTATCATTCCCAAGCCCCTTTCCCCTTTCATCACCCTTTCATGACATCTATGATTATACTGTTTACGTATCATATTGTTTAATATGTTTAATACTTTTCAAGCATATAAGAATTTCTCGTAGCAACAAGGAACTCAAATTAAGTCCGATTGGCATAATTAGTCTGAATTTCATGTGTAAATAAAAAAAATTGTGAGGTGTTTGAATATCCATGGATATCCATAAATACCCGCAAATATTGATAAATTTGTTAAAAACCCGTAAGATGGATACCCGCATGGATATGGGACGAGAACGGGTATGAAATTCATCCATCGGGGCGGGTAGTGGGGGGCTACTACCCGTATCCACACCACCCCATTTACATCCTAGGTGGGATAGATACACGTTTTTTCTTGCTAATTTTTTCCAATTTTTATAAAGTGATGATAAATGTATATGCCTGTGTAGGAAGGGACGCATCGATCAATGCTAGAGGCTATTACTACAAGTGAAGGCGACATCATACAAGAGGATTTCGATGAGATAGATTATGCAAAAGCCAAAGCTGCACCCCCTCACCACAACCCCTATCCTATTGAAGTAACAATGATTCCAAGTGAAATTGACACCATACAAGAGAACTTTGATGAGATAGATTATGCAAAAGGCAAAACTGCACCCCCTCACATCCACCACCCTTATCTTGTTGAAGCAACAATGATTCCAAGTGAAATTGACACCATCAAGAGAACTTCAATGAGATAGATTATGCAAAAACCAAAGCTGCACCCCCATCCGGGCCATCTCACCACCATAATATTGCACCCACGCCCTGACCAAGCAACCAACTGGGCCAATTGATCCATCTTAGCCCACAAAAGACAATGAGACCAATAGCTTACAATTTCTGCTTTATTTACCTGGGAATTAATTTTCTGTTCTAATTCTAAAAATTTGTTATCAACTCTGTATGAAGTACCCTCCACTTCGCAATAAACCCGTATGTTTAAGAAACCAACTCATCTATATATGCGAACACACTATAAGAAAACTGTCATTTATCGACAGAAAATTATTGACGGACACTGCGGCCGTTGAAAATTAAGATATTACTGATGGACATAGCCATCGGTAAGGATGACTATGAATAATTTCCAAATCTACCGACGAAAAGGTTGTTGGTAAATTTTTCGAGGAGCAGACCGTCGAAAAATATGTCGGTAATGATGGCGGGAAAGGAAATTTTTTGGCGCAAGTCTTTACTGATGGAAGTTCCGTCGAAAATGTTGATGATGCTATCGATGGAAATTTCGTAGGAAACTGTAGTGGCTCATTACCGGTGGTAAAAGATGTTGGAAAGTTAAGTGTCCTTCGGAAAATTATAAATAAACTTGCATCGTGAACCCTCACCCCCCCACTTTCCCTTTCTCTTCTTTCTCTCACTCTCAGAGCTCCCTCTCTTCTCTCTGCCCACCACCGCGTTGAGGTACCACCGCGACCAGCCACCCCCGGAGGCCTCTCCCTCTCTTCTCCTCCCTTCTCGACCTCCCCCACTCCCTTTCCCTCTCCCTCTCCCCCACTGTTCTGCACGGCCACACCCTCTACCCTACTCTCCGCCGCGCCTACCACCACCGGAGGAGCCCCCCACCACACACTGCCACTCCCACCACTGCCACTGGTTTGAGCACCTTCCTTCCCTCTAAGCATTCTTACCTTATTCACTTTATGTAGAATCATGCAGAGTCCATTGTAATTTATTCTATCCATATCTTAGATTTTAATTTAGCATGAAAACATGAATTGGATTTTATTGTATTTTTTCTTGTTATTTTTTCCTTATTTTTTGTTGCATTTGATGTTAGCCATTGCATGTACCGCATGACACTTTCATTGCCACCACCGCTACAGCGGAGCCACCACTGTCTGTACGAACCTGTACTGTCAGATTTCTATTTAAATTATTGATTTATTTGAATTTGTTTTTATTGTTAATTAGTGTGTAATTGTGCTGCTATATTATGTAATTTGTCATAGATTTGTTAGTGTAATGTTGTCATATCTAGTGTAGTATTGAATTTGTTATAAATGTTCATTCTGATCTTTCTTGTTGTAGCTAATGTTTATGTGTTTGTATACGATATATTATATGTAGTTTAATATCAATTAGTAAAAATAATTAATGGAGTTTGTTTGTGAAATAATTAATTAACTAAGAAATAATTAATATTACTATAATCTAATTAATTAAGTAATGCTATGAGTGAAATACATTAAGGATCGAAGACGGGTTTCCATCCAAAGTATTACAGCGGCATACAATAAATTGATGCGACCCAACCTTTTGGGGTGAAACGTAGTGTATGTCTAGTCGTTTGTGCATGCAATAGATCGTGATCAATGACGAACCATGAACAATGGATGCAGATCAACGTCCTTAATTACTATCTAAAAGTAATGTTAGGAAGGACTTATGAGAAGATTATTTAATATTTAAGTAGTTAAGTAAAATCATTAAATAATTAAAATAAATTAATGAATAATCAATTTATTAATGAATATATTAATATCTCTAACAAATGTAAAAATTTAAATCAAATGATTATATAAATATTTTTTTTATTAATTAATGAAATAATAGAATTAGCCTTGTAATGTGTAATTATCTTAGCACTTGGTGTTAAGTCTCCTAAATAATATTTAAATGTAATTAACTAAGATTTAAACAATTAAACATGACTGATAATTAAAATTGCTAAATTAATACTCGAGAGATGGACATTAATTAGCCTAGTAATGCAAATATGTCTTTGACAATTACGACATGTGTTGAGTTTAATAATACTTAAGACAAAAAATAAAAAATAAATCAATATTCATTAAAACTTTAAAATTTAATAACATATATACTTGACTATTTGTTTGCCAATGTTTCCAGTCCCGACGATAGTTGATGTGTATCTGTCACAACCAAGCCTAGGGGTCAAATAGAAATCGATGATGCATTGGATGAGACGCCTTTCCAGACGGATGAATCATCACATGTCAATGAAGTAATTGAGGTCGAGCGTATTATTGGCATGTTGGGCTCTAAAGTTGATGAAGAAGAAGTAGTCATTGGTAATCAGTCATCGATGCATGCATCATCAGAGGAAGATTTCGAAAGTGGTGACTCAATGGAAGAAGATGAAGAGTCTGATTTAGAATCAGATGACGATACCGAGTCTGAATATGAACTTTACCGTTAAGTACTTTTATTGTATTTTAAATATTTTAAATGTAAGACTTGAAAAATTATATGTTAGCTATTAATAATTATAAATGTGTATTTTGATTAATTGCTAGATATTGTTTGACTTAGTATGTTTGCAATGTTTCATAATTGTCCTATAAAAATAGATATGTTAGTATCAGGAGGGAAACCGCCCCGCCCCCACCGCCTAGCGGTGATAAGGGGAAGGAGAAGGCTAAGCGGGAATGATACATCGTCAGGGACCCCGTGCTAGCTTTTGCTACTGCTGGTTCTTCCGCACAAATTAAATCATATTCGTAGCTATCTAGCTAGCTCATCTCACCATGTCTCCTGTTGCTCTAATGCGCCCAATCCTTTCTGTTTCTTCGCATGCTTACACCGCACGTCCTCTTAGTCTTACTAAAAAAGACACCACAAAGTACTATCTTGCCAAGGTTAATTCTTTCACCATCACTACATTCACATTCCAAATTTTTCAATGTACTCATATATATATATATATATATATATATATATATATATATATATATATATATATATATATATATATATAGGTTATATAGAGGTTTTTACCTTTAGGTCTACTAGGGCGGATCTTTAGGTCTACTAGTGGCGGATCTTCTTAGTGGTCTCCCCCATTTTTTTTCCTAATTTTTTTCTATATAAAAAATTATGTATGATACCTTAAAATAATTTATACACTATATATTACATGTAAGTTTACAAAACTATAATATATTTTATTTTGCGGAACATTGTTATTAGATCCTATTTATTTAAAAAATATTCAAATTGTTGAAGAACTCTATCAAAATGAATATTATTTCAAACTCAACACCATTATAACTCACTACAAATACGTTTTTTCCTTGTCCAGGCATATACTTCAAATTTCTCAATATCTCGTGTGCATCTACACCATTGTAATATGAACAAATACTAGTTTTTTTTAGGCAAATAAATACTAGTTAGGATTTCACATATTGAATATTTACCCACTTTATATATTTAAGTGATAAAATTATAGATGATTAATTATAAATTTTAAATGTATTATTTTGAATAGTATCTAGTGGCTCCCCCAAAATTTTTTCTCAAGATCTGCCAATGAGGCCTGCGTTTTACACTAATTGCATATCAAAATTAAATTGTTGAAATAGTCTATTATGGTGGGATATATAGATACATGTTTTTGCTTGCTTAGGGTCTGCATGGTTTATTTCCAATTTCATATTTTCATTTAATGATTTAAAAGATAATTATAATAAGAATAATTATAAAATTGTTATTTTGTTTTCATCCTGTTTCCTGTTTCCAAAGATTTGTAAGGAAATAATGAAAACAAACAAAAAATTGTTTCCAGTGTTTGATGTAAAATATTTGAAAACGAGAAATAAAATTAAAACAAATTAACAACTTTATAATTACTTATATTTTGATTATTACTATAATTAGGAAATGAAAACAAGATACAACAGAAAAACTAAACAGACCCTAATTTTTTCCAATTTTTATAAAGTGGTGATAAATGTTATGCCTATGTAGGAAGGGACGCATCGGTCGCTAGAAGCTATTACTCCAACTAAAAACGACATCATACAAGAGGATTTCCATGAGATAGATTATGCAAAAGCCAAAGCTGCTGCACCCCCTCACCACAACGGGCAGGTCTTCAATCCTCACTCCTATAAGTTGAGGATGGATACTCCATTAAAAATATGATTGTCGTAGGCAGTAACCGGTAAACTTGGTTTCATTTTCATTTTTTTTTAACAAACCGGTTGAAAGGTTTTTTCCCCGGTAAATAGTTTTTGGACATAATTTTTTTGTCCCTGCTGTATTGTAGACCGTGCTTGTCACCTGTCATCATCAATGCGATGGAAATAAATGGAAAGGGCTACAATTGGATGGAAATAAAACATAGTCTTCGAATTTTTTCAAACTGGCACGGGACTCAGATGTTGCAAGTAAATTTGTAACCGTTAATTGGGTTAAAAAATAAAAAGTATAAAAATAAACGTTACTTACATGTTTAGTTATAATTATAAATTCAAAATATTTCTACGGTGAATTCTCTGGTGTCATCAATAATTTTAATATAACTTTTACACTTTTTATATGACCTGATTTGTCAAGTCATCTCAATTAATGAACTCATATCAATCCCAAGGGTTGGTCTAGTAGAGCATGACAGGGCCTCATATCTGACAGGTTGCAGATTTGAGCTCCCATTAGTCTCCTTGGGGTGAGGTAAATGTAAATCCCTTTGTAAGTTCTCATAGAGCCCGAAGGTTTTCCATGCCTTGGACTGGGACATCATCTCCTCACCCTATATTTTTCATATCAGGGAAAAAAATAATGAACTCACATCACCACCACATAAGATAGACTTTAATGGCTCGTTTGATGGTCAGGATAAGAGAGACAGTATATGATAAGCTGTCATATCTTGTCTGAAACTATTGTTTGGTGAGTCAGTAAAATAGGATAAAGCAATCCCGTTACCTATCATATCATGTTCATCTAGTTAAAATTCTATCCCGAGAGGAGGGCTAGGTTAAAACCCATCAGGATAGGATAGGATGATTTAAAATATAATAAAATATAAAATTATTTTATATATAAAATAATTATAGTATAATAAAATATAAGATATTTTAAATAATAAAAATATTAAAAATTAACTTTAAAATTAATTTTATTTTGTCATAAGGCTAATTTTGTTATTTATATTATTTTAAAAACAAAAAAATATAAAAATTAATCTAATAATTTAACTATACGTAAAGTAAAAACTAAAAATGAATATTTAAAATTATAAAAAAATGAGTTTAAGCTAAACAATATTTTAAAAATTTAAAATATTATATATAATTTTATCACAAGGATAATTTGGTATTTTTATATAATTTTAAAAAAATATTTAATAAAATATGAAAAAAATTGGAAAAAATCGAAAATTTTAAAATTCATACTAAAATTATAATGCTATCCAGTTGGTAATCTGGTGAACACCAAACGTCGGATAGCATAACAGCTTATCCTGCTCATATCATATCATACTCCTATCATGTTCTCTTATCATATCCGCCCATATCCTATCCTGACCACCCAACGAGCCCTAAATATATAAAAATGATTACAAATGACATCTACTCTATAACCGGCTCAGTGGTTGGCGTCCCATGTTGAATAATGTTTGGGACGAGATTGAGTCGTACCTTTTCCTCTATTTGTATTTTAAAAAATTTACGATTGTTTTGTTAAAAAATTCTTAAATGAAAATAACATGTAGTAAGCCCGTTGGGATCGAACCCAATACATGATTATTGATATTAGTCAACTTGGCTCGATTAACTCAGCTCGCCCCGACTACGTCAACCGCATAGTATCTCGATAGGTCATCTTTGCACGATTAGGTCATGTTGGCTCAAATTAGGTTATATTGGCCCTATTAACACAACTTGGCCCAATTAAGTCAAATTGACCCAATTTACTCAACTTGGCCCAGTTAGGTCATCTTGGTTTGATTAGGTAATCTTGGCTCGACTGGGACATATTTGTCCGATTAAGTTTTCTTGACCGAATTTAGTCAACTGGGCTTAATTAACTGAATTGGGTCCAATTTAGTCAACATGGCCCAATTAAATCAATTTGGTTCTATTAGGTCATCTTTGCACGACCGAGTCATCTTGACCCAATTAGCTCAACTTGGCTCGATTAACTCATTCTGGCCCGATTAACTCATTTAATCCAATTTAGTCAACTCGGTCTGATTAACACAACTTGGCCCAGTTTGGTCATCCTTGCCCGATCAACTCGTTTTGGCCTGATTAGCTCATCTATGCCCAATACACAACTTGGCCCAGTTTGGTCATCCTTGCCCGATCAACTTGTTTTGGCCTAATTAGCTCATCTATGTCTAATACACAACTTGACCCAATTTGGTCATCCTTGCTTGATCAAGTCATTTTGGCCAAATTAGCTCATCTTGGCCCAATTAAATCAATTTGGGCCAATTAACTAATTGGGTCCAATTGAGTCAACATGGCCCAATTAGGTCATCTTGGTTCGATTAGGTCATCTTGGCTTGAGTAGGTCATCTTTACACGGCTGAGTCATCTTAACCCAATTAGCTCATCGATTAACCCAGTTTGGCCCGATAAACTCATTTAGTCAACTTGGTCTAATTAACACAACATGGCCCAGTTTGGTCATCCTTGCCCGATCAACTCATCTTGGCCTAATTAAACAAATTTGGGTCGATTAACTGAATTGGGTCCAATTTAGTCAACTTGACCCGATTAGGTCATTTTGACTCGATTATTGTTGTTTTGGCTTCAACGACTCAAGAGGGGGGGGGGACGGATTGAGTTTTCAAAAAATATTTCCCTCTTAAAACTTTTTCACAAAGCTTTATAAATCAGAGTTGCGGATTAGTGTTCTCAGGATCTTTTACAAAATCGATGAAGGGTTTTTACAAAATCTTGAATAAAAGGTGATGAGGATAAGAAAGATTAATTCAGAAAGATTCAGAATAGGTTTGGGTTTAATAACTCAGTAATAACAAAATACAGTTTATATAAATCAAGAACATAAATTATATTGAACTTTAAACATCAAAATTGCAGGTTCTTGAACATAAACAGAAAGTAAAGGAGTTTGTTTAGGGATACCACACAACCATATTTATCCCGGTTCAGTCACCTCCACTATGACCTACATCCAGTCCCCACTCCACCTGTGGGATTTCACACACTAACACACAAGCTTTACCAGGTAGCTTGAAAAACCTTCACACCACAGAGCACTCCTTCACCTTGAGAGACCACACTCTTGTGAGGAGCCTCAATGTTCAACCTTAGGGATACCTCACCCTAATCACTCAGAGAGACTCCCTCTCTCTTTACAATCAAAAGTAGAAACAAAAGTTGATTCCTAACTCTCAGTAGTCAGATAAAAAAATTGAAGCACTTTGAGTATTGAAACACTCTTTTCTCAGTAAGCTCAATAAAGATGATGAATGATTTTCACAATTGATTTCTCAAAACGATTTCGTAAAACTGTGATATGTTATGATATTCGTATATGTTGTTTAAGTGTTCCTTTGATCCCTCTTTATATAGAAAACAAGTTATAGTCGTTGGGATCAATCAAAACAGATTTGGATCTGATTAACAGAATCTGTTTTCTTGATTCTTGTTCTTGAAATAAGATTCTGATGGTTATTGTAGAATTCGCGTTCGTAAAATAACCGAGTCCATTTGGAAAAATAGCCGCATCTATCTTAAAAAAATAACCGCGTCCATCTTTAAAAAATTTTCGAGTCCATTTGAAGAAAATAGTCACGTCCATTTGCCACGTCAGCAGACGGGAGTACTAACACAAAGTAATTGGACGTACTCCAACTAGTAGACGAGCTCCATATGCCATGTCAGTGGACGAAGCTTCTCATTAAGATCTTAGCAAGTCCAAAGACTTGTGTGGACAAGCACTTTTATCACTTCAGTGGATGTGCGCTTGTTTCACTTTAGTGGACGTGCGCTTGTATCACTTTAGTGGACGTGCGCTTGTATCACCTTTGTGGACGTGCGCTTGTATCACTTTCTTGGACGCTATTTTTTACTATTCCCAGTGTTGGATGAGCACTTATATTATTCCAATATTCGACGAGCGCTTTGAAATCTTATTTCAAAAATCATTTTCATTTACGAAAACTTATTCCTTTTAATGTTGGTTATGAAAAATGATTTTCTTTCATGCATCTTTTCAAATTGAGCTTATTTGTGAATAAGAGATTTCATCTCTTACAAATCATCTAAGACTTAACACTAATTTCTTCGTTAAGCTCTTGTCTTGAAGATTCCTTGTTCTTCGTCCATGCTCTTTGATTCCTCCAAGTTCTTCCTTGAATATTCTCCTTTGATTGCTCACTGAACTTGTTGAATATTGCTTGATACCTGTCTTTACAATTTGACACTAAAAACACTTGCATACACATTAAGTTGTATTTTTTATGTATCAAAATTTCTAAGTCATTGAGTTTAACAATCTCCCCCTTTTTGATTATGACAAACCTTTTGACAAATTATAAGATCAAAGTATAAGTGTAGCATACGCTAAGTGTTTTTGACAGTTATATATTTTGGTATCAAAGTAGTCGGAGCAGAAGTATATCAGAGAAAAAAAAATATTATCAGAGCAGAATTTGATTTAATACCCATTAATCATTTAAACTTTTAAGCTCCCCCTCAACATATGCATGTATAATTGGTTTTCTCTATATCATACTTTTTCTTCATGTATAATTTGTTATATCCCCTTTCTCTATATCATACTTTTTCTCCCCCTTTTGGCATCATCAAAAAGTTAAAGAAAAGAAACATTTAAAGCGATATAGAAGGTAAGCATTTAAACATTCAAACTTAGCATATAAAATTGTTCATGATAGAGGGATAGGTGCAAGGGCAAATCAAAAAGATGAGTCCAACTCGCATAGATGTTCCAAAGCTCTCTTCTGATCATTCATAGATATTCCAAATCAAATCATACAAAATCAGAGCATATTTACACAAAGATACAATCATATAATCAGTTTCTTTAGAGATTAGATATAGGATTGATCGATTATGCTCAATTCTCTTCTAATGAAAAAGACATTTTTCTTGTTCAAGGGCTTGGTAAAGATATCGGCAAGTTGTTTAGTTGTATCAACATATTCAATCTCAATTTCTCTACTTTGAATATGGTCTCTAATGAAATGATGTCTGATTTCTATATGTTTAGTTCTATAGTGCATTATGGGATTCTTAGTTAGGTTAATTGCACTCGTATTGTCACATCTAATAGGAACTTGGTTTAGTTGCACACCATAATCAACTAATTGTTGTTTCATCCATAAAACCTGTGCACAACAGCTACCAGCTGCTACATATTCAGCCTCTGCAGTGGATAAAGCCACACTAGATTGTTTATTACTAAACCATGATACTAATGAGTTTCCTAGTAAATGGCAAGTTCCACTAGTACTCTTTTTGTCTAGTTTACAACCAGAAAAATCAGAGTCTGAATAGCTAATTAAAGTACATGTAGCTCCTTTGGAATACCATAATCCCATGTCTTTTGTTCCTAATAGATACTTAATTATCCTTTTAACTGCTGTTAAGTGTGATTCTTTTGGATTTGCTTGATACCTAGCACACATGCATACACTAAACATGATATCTGACCTACTAGCAGTAAGATAAAGTAGTGAGCCTATCACACCTCTGAATTTAGAAACATCAACAGGTTTACGTTGCTCATCCTTGTCCAGATAACAGGAGGTACTCATTGGAGTAGCCATCTCCTTAGCTTTTTCCATTCCAAACTTCTTGATTAACTCAGTGCAGTACTTGGTTTGGCTAACAAAGATTCCATTTTCAGTTTGCTTTATTTGCAGTCCAAGGAAAAAGTTCAACTCACCCATCATTGACATTTCAAACTCACTCTGCATAAGACTTGCAATCTCATTGCACAACTGCTCATTAGTAGTACCAAAAATTATATCATCCACATATATTTGTACAAGTAAAATGTTGTGTGCCTTTTTCTTAGTGAACAAAGTTGTGTCAACTTTACCTCTTTTAAATCCTTTTTCAATGAGAAAATTACTTAACCTTTCATACCAAGCTCTAGGAGCTTGCTTTAAGCCATATAGCGCTTTAGACGGTTTATAAACATGGTTAGGCAATTCATTATTCTCAAAACCAGGTGGTTGACCAACATACACTTCCTCTTGTATAAATCCATTTAAGAAGGCACTCTTAACATCCATTTGATACAATTTAAATCCCATTATGCAAGCATAAGCAAGTAGCATTCTTATAGCTTCTAATCTTGCTACTGGTGCACATGTTTCATCATAATCTATGCCTTATTCTTGGCTATACCCTTTGGCTACCAATCTAGCCTTGTTTCTTACAATTATACCATTTTCATCTAGTTTATTCCTAAAATCCCATTTTGTACCTAGTACTTGACAGTTCTTGGGTTTAGGCACTAGTTTCCAGACTTGGTTTCTTTCAAACTGGTTTAACTCATCTTGCATAGCCATCATCCAATGTTCATCAATTATAGCATCATCTATGTTCTTAGGTTCTACTTGAGACACAAATGTCATATGATTACAAACATTTCTAAGAGATTGTCTAGTAGTTACCCCCTTTGTAATTTCACCAATGATGTTATCAATTGGATGATTTCTGACAGTCCTCCATTCCTTTGGCAGGTCAGGCTATTGTTCTGTTTGCTCCTGCTACAGCGATTCGTTCTTTAAGCTTTCATCTTCTTCATTGTCCCGTTTCTCTTCTAGGAGAGTTTTTTGAATTGAATCTGCAAGATCATCAATAACACAATCCTTTCCCAACCTTTTGGGGTTAGACTCATCAAATGTCACATGCACAGATTCCTCAATAGTTTGTGTTCTCTTATTATATGTTCTAAATGCTTTACTAGATAGAGAGTACCCTAGGAAAATTCCTTATTCAGCCTTTGCATCAAATTTTCCAAGATTATTCTTTCCATTGTTAAGAACAAAGCAATTGCAACCGAAAACATGTAAATGTGCTATATTTGGTTTTCTTCCTTTGTAAAGCTCATAAGGGGTTTTCTTTAAGATTGGTCTTATCAAGACTCTATTTAGCACATAGCAGGCCGTATTGACAGCATCTACCCAAAAATGTTTTGGCAAGCAAGAGTCGTTCAACATACTTATTGCTATCTCCTCTAATGATCTATTCTTTCTTTCCACTACTCCATTTTGTTGTGGAGTTCTAGGAGCAGAAAAATTATGTTGAATGTCATTCTTATCACAAAAGTTTTCAAATACTTCATTTTGAAATTCTCTCCCATGATCACTTCTTATAGAAACAATTTTTACGTCCTTTTCATTTTGCACAATTTTTGCCATTTTCTTAAATGTAGCAAATGAATAACTCTTATGAGATAGAAAATATGTCCATGTATATCTAGGGTAATCATCTACTATTACCAATGCATACGAGTTATCACCAAAGCTTTTGGTTCTAGATGGACCAAATAAATCCATGTGTAAAAGTTGCAAGGGTCTAGTTGTTGAAACAATGTTCTTTGGTTTAAAAGAGACCTTAACTTGCTTTCCTTTTTAACATGCATCACATAGTCCATCTTTCACAAATTTTAGTTTAGGCAAGCCAACTACAAGATCTTTACGAATCGATTTATTCAAGTGGTTCATGTGAATGTGTGCAATTCTTCTATGCCAAAGCCAATTCTCTTCTTCTTTTGAAATAAGAAAACATGCAGTATTTGAAGAGATATTATCTAAATCAAGCATATAGATGTTATCTGTCCTATGTCCAATTAATTTCAAATTTTCATCATGCTGATTTTCTATTAAGCAACTATTGGAATTGAATTTTACCTTGAAGCCTTTGTCACATAGTTGAAAGATACTTAACAGGTTATGTTTCAATCCCTCAACATATAGTACATCCTCAATGATTGTTGTTGAGTCACTTCCAATGTTGCCAATGCCAAGTATTCTCCCTTTATTATTGTCTCCATAGGTAACACTACCACTTGACTTAGGGGTAAAGGAAATGAACTTGCTTTTGTCTCCAGTCATGTGCTTGGAACAACCACTGTCAAGATACCATTTCACATTTTTGGCTTTCCAACACACCTACAAAACAAAATCATGTTTTTTTGCTTTAGGTACCCAAATCTGTTTGGGTCCTTTTGAGTTAGTTGCAGCAATAGATCATTTAGGAACCAGTATATATTTAGATTTATTGTATGCTGATTTTCTGTATTGGCATGTAGAAGCTGTGTGACCTTTTCTAGCACAGAAATAACATTTAACAAATGGTGTGTTTGATGTCATAGGTGCAGCAAAAAATTTCTTGAAAGATTTCTCATGTATCTTAGGTTTATAGCCTATTCCAGCCTTATCATAAACACATTTTTGCTGTCCTAACAATGCATCCAAATTATCTCTACCATTTGTGAACTTGGCTAAGTCATTTTTTCAGTTTTTCAACTTCTTTAGTCAATGTACAAATGCATTCTGGATTTCTTTATCACTAGTAATTCTAGATAGATCACCATTCAAATGATTTATATGTTTCTCCAACTTAGGGCATTTATCACATATAGGTGCATCTAAAACAGTAGCTAGTTTTTCTTTTAAAGCACAATTTTCTGTTTTTAATTGATCTACCTCTTTGTTTAAAATAGAAGTTTTCTCCTCTAAGCATGTGATGGTTTTCTTAGACTTATTTAGCAATCTAGAAAGTCTAATGGATTCTTTATGAAGTTATTCAAAAGCATTTTGCAATTCATCATAAGAAGGTTGATAATCAGAACTTACTTCACTTTCTGAATCACTGTCATTTCTAGCCATCAACCACAAGTTTGCCTCCTCAGATTCAGATTCTTCAGTGGAATCTAGATCAATATCATCCCAAGCAATGTAGGCCTTTCTTGGCTTTCTCCACTTCTTGTCCTTTGAGTCAAATTTTTCAGTTTTGTCCTTCTTTTGCAGCTTTGGACAGTCAAGCTTCATGTGGTCAATCTTTCCACATTCAAAGCATGTGATGTTGTTGGATGAGTTGTCACCTTTGCTGAAGTTTCTTTTTGGAAAAGTGGATGGCTTTCTTTTGAAGTTGCCTTTCTTCTTTAGGAAGTTATTGAACTTTCTAACTAGCAATCCCATCTCTTCTTCGGACTGTGCTTCTTGTGATGAATCATCATCATCACTATCTTCTGCTTCTATGACTTGTGATTTCAGAGCCAATCCCTTCTTTCTTTTATCAGTTTCTTATCTCTCATTTAGTCTGTTCAACTCTAATTCATGTTCTTGCAATTTTCCAAACAGTGTGGCAATGGTCATTGATGAGAGATCTCTGGATTCTGAGATTGCAGTGACTTTAGGTTACCATTCTCTGCTCAAGCATCTCATTACTTTGTTAACTTGATCCTCATTTGATATTGCTTTTCCAAGACCAGCCAATTGATTTACGATGTGTGTGAATCTCTTTTGCATTTCAGTCATAGGTTCTCCTCGATTCATTCTGAATAGCTCATACTCATGTGTGAGGATGTTCATTCTTGCTCTTTTGACATCTGAGGTTCCTTCATGTGTTACTTGCAATGTATCCCACATCTACTTAGCTGATTTGCAATTTGAAACCCTGAAAAACTCATCACGGCTTAAATCAAATGTTATAATATTCTTAGCACATGCATTATATTTAATTCTTTTCTTATCATCCTCATTCCATTCAGTTTTAGGCTTATTTCTTGGAGCACCATTAGCATCTACAGTGGAGGGGACAAATGGTCCATTCTCTATTGCATCCCATATGTCAACCTGGTGCCTCAAGAAAGGTTACCATTCTTTCCTTCCAATAGATATCCTCAGATCCATTGAAGGCAGACAGGCGTGCAAGGGAAGCCCCTTTCATTCAGACAGTCATTGGAAGCCATACTCTTATAGCTGTTAAGCCAAACTTCAGAGTTTAGCTCTGATGCCAATTGTTGTTGTCGCTTCAACGACTCAAGAGGGGGGGGGGGGTGAATTGAGTTTTCAAAAAATATTTCCCTCTTAAAACTTTTTCACAAAGCTTTATAAATCAGAGTTGCGGATTAGTGTTCTCAGGATCTTTTACAAAATCGATGAAGGGTTTTTACAAAATATTGAATAGAAGGTGATGAGGATAATAAAGATTAATTCAGAAAGATTCAGAATAGGTTCGGGTTTAATAACTAAGTAATAACAAAATACAGTTTATATAGATCAAGAACAAAAATTATATTGAACTTTAAACATCAAAGTTGCAGGTTCTTGAACATAAACTGAAAGTAAAGGAGTTTGTTTAGGGATACCACACAACCATATTTATCTTGGTTCAGTCACCTCCATTGTGACCTACATCTAGTCCCCACTCCACCTGTGGGATTTCACACACTAACACACAAGCTTTACCAGGTAGCTTGAAAAACCTTCACACCATAGAGCACTCCTTCACCACGAGATACCACACTCTTGTGAAGAGCCTCAATGTTCAACCTTAGGGATACCTCACCCTAATCACTCAGAGACTCCCTCTCTCTTTACAATCAAAAGTAAAAAAAAAAGTTGATTCCTAACTCACAGTAGTCAGATAAACAAATTGAAGCTCTTTGAGTATTGAAACACTCTTTTCTCAGTAAGCTCAATAAAGATGATGAATGATTTTCACAATTGATTTCTCAAAACGATTTCGTAAAACTGTGATATGTTATGATATTCGTATATGTTGTTTAAGTGTTCCTTTGATCCCTCTTTATATAGAAAACAAGTTATAGTCGTTGGGATCAATCAAAACAGATTTGGATCTGATTAACAGAATCTGTTTTCTTGATTCTCGTTCTTGAAATAAGATTCTGATGGTTATTGTAGAATTCACGTCCGTAAAATAACCGAGTCCATTTGGAAAAATAGCCGCATCTATCTTAAAAAAATAACCGCGTCCATCTTTAAAAAATTTCCGAGTCCATTTGAAGAAAATAGTCACGTCCATTTGCCACGTCAGCAGACGGGAGTACTAACACAAAGTAATTGGACGTGCTCCAACTAGTAGACGAGCTCCATATGCCATGTCAGTGGACGAAGCTTCTCATTAAGATCTTAGCAAGTCCAAAGACTTGTGTGGACAAGCACTTTTATCACTTCAGTGGATGTGCGCTTGTTTCACTTTAGTGGACGTGCGCTTGTATCACTTTAGTGGACATGTGCTTGTATCACCTTTGTGGACGTGCGCTTATATCACTTTCTTGGACGCCATTTTTTACTATTCCTAGTGTTGGACGATCACTTATATTATTCCAGTGTTGGACGAGCACTTTGAAATCTTATTTCAAAAATCATTTTCATTTACGAAAACTTATTCCTTTTAATGTTGGTTATGAAAAATGATTTTCTTTCATGCATCTTTTCAAATTGAGCTTATTTGTGAATAAGAGATTTCATCTCTTACAAATCATCTAAGACTTAACACTAATTTCTTCGTTAATCTCTTGTCTTGATGATTCCTTGTTCTTCGTCCTTGCTCTTTGATTCCTCCAAATTCTTCCTTGAATATTCTCCTTTGATTGCTCACTAAACTTGTTGAATATTGCTTGATACATGTCTTTACAATTTGACACTAAAAGCACTTGCATACACATTAAGTTGTATTTGTCATATATCAAAATTTCTAGGTCATTGAGTTTAACAATTAGGTCATCTTTGCACGACCGAGTCATCCTGACCCAATTAGGTCATATTGCTTCGATTAGGTTATCTTGGCTCGATTCGGTCATCTTTGCACAATCGAGTCAGCTTGACCCAAAAAACAATCAACTTGGCTCGATTAACTCGGTTTGGCCCGATTAACTCATTTAGTCCAATTTAGTCAACTTGGTTATTAACACAACCAAGCCCAATTTGGTCATCCTTGTACGATCAAGTCATTTTGGCCTAATTAGCTCATCTAGGCCCAATACACAACTTGACCCAGTTTGGTCAGTCTTGCCCTATCAAGTCGTTTTGGCCTAATTAGCTCAGTTGGGCCCAATTAAATCAATTTGGGCCGATTAACTGAATTGGGTCCAATTTAGTCAACTTGGCCCAATTAGATCATCTTGGTTCGGTTAGGTTATCTCGGCTCAATTAACTCAGTATGGCCCGATTAACTCATTTAGTCTAATTTAGTCAACTTGGCCAGTTTGATCATCCTTGTCCGATCAAGTCATTTTGTCCTAATTAGCTCATCTAGGCCCAATTAAATCAATTTGGGCCAATTATTACAAATTTCTTGCTTTTTTTTATACTCATTACAAATTTCTAATACTTCTAAACAATATTCCTATTATTACAACCAATGCACTAACTATAAATTTCTATTATTACACTCCATGCACTAAATTAACTTACTATTATCACTGGTGACCATTTTTTAAAATACTAACATTTACAATTCGTTTCACCAAATTTGTTTTTGACAGGACCAATTTTTTATTATGGAATACCATAACTTACTATTTGTAACAGTACCATTCATTCTTATATTACATAAGAAATTGCTGATATGTTGGACTATGAAATGGCGCAACTAAGTTACACCATTATAAAAAACAAATTGGGCCAATTCCGGTATCCATACAAATCAATAACCGAAGCAGCCCAGTATATATATTTGGATAATTTTGGCGTTCTGCATTTACTTCAACGAGAAGCAACCGGACCTTCTTTTTTTAATACATACGAACTTTCGTTTGGCCATTTTTGTCCTTCAAATCACATTTTTAACCGACAAATATTGAGCCACCACACTTCAAAAGCCCACCAATTATTCACATAACAATTGTCCTGAAAAAATGGCCCAAACCCGGAAAATAACTCCATAATACATCCAACATAACATGGGCATCAGTTGCCCCCCCCCCCCCCTCGCCTTGATACACTGCCACTGTAATCGCCGCCGTCAAACACCGATAACAACCCATCGAATTTAAAAACTCTTCTTCTTCGACGATAACACTGCTAAACATACCGCAAAACAAAAATAAATAAATTCCCCACTACCACCTTTCAAACTGCCATCCTTGCTGAAGATTTCCCATATTCTGCACCACATACGAATTAAAATCTTGGAATACATGAACATCAGTGTCTCCAACAACTCATCCAATTGCAGAACATTAGGTTAAACAACAAATTATAGCCAAATTAATCGACTTTACACAATAACACATCGTTCAAAATATTTCGGATGCCGCCCGGTGGTTTACCAAAGACATCCATACAAAGATGAGGGGGGAGCTAACAACAATTGCTGTATAGTGGGGTTGAGAGAGGAATGACGAGTTGCCAAAAAATACTCATCGGGAGGGATTACAGTTTCAACGTCTCCATGGTTGCATAATTGTTCTTCAATGATAACAATGGTAGACCCAGAAAACTCTTCCACATACCTTGTCGACATCCTTTAACATGAGAGGAAGAAACGAATCCGTCGAGTGTCATTTTCGGGTAGGAAACCAATTTTATCTTTCCACCCTTCAAACAGGTAACCGGTTGCCATAAGTCACCTACAACTAACATTACCACCGGCTAAAAGTGCACAAATCTGTACCATTACATTTAATAATAATAAATCGACGGTCATAACTGTTAGAGGATCCATCCACCCCTATAGGGAGTGAGGATTAAAGACGGAGCCCACCAGAACCTTTATCCTGTTGAAGTAACAATGATTCCAAGTGAAATTGACACCATACAAGAGAACTTCGATGAGATAGATTATGCAAAAGCCAAAGCTACACCCCCTCACCACAACCCTCATCCTGTTGAAGTAACAGCGATTCCAAGTGAAATTAATACCATACAAGAGAACTTCAATGAGATAGATTATGCAAAAGCCAAAGCTACGCCCCCTCACATCCACCACTGATAAGCCTCTGGCTCATCTAGTTTTATGGCTAGTATGACCAGGGTTTTGTGCAAATTATATCCTATTTTCACCCAAATTAGATTAGATTGTCCTCAAGCAAGGTTTTGAGTCTCTAAAGTAGTTTTAGGTTAATTTAGCCAGTTTTGAGTCAAATAATGCACTTATAGTTGTGTCTTTGTTTTCAGGTTAAGTTGGAAGTCAAGAGAATAAAGAAACAGGGGATTCGCCTCGCGAGAGTATTTTCGCCTCGCGAACCTGAAAGCCAGCAGAACAGTGAAAATGTCATCCTCTCTGGTTCGCCCCGCGACTACTCTTCTCGCCTCGCGACCCCGAAGGTTGACTTTTCTAGGAAAATGCAAGGTTTAACCATGCTGAAGGTCACGGCTGTGACAGTTTGGAACTTGAAGAGTCTCGCCTCACGAGTAGTCCTTCGCCCCGCGAGAAGACCAAACGTTGCTGACTTTTCACAATATTCGCCTCGCGAAGGTGCGCTCGCCTTGCGAGTGGACTTAATTTCTGAATAGTATAAATTGCCATTCTGAACAGCTTGGAAGGACTTTTTGCTTCTCCATAGTTTTACATATTTTTCTGTGTGTTTCGTTATTGTCATGGAGAACTAATTTCTTAGATTAGTCTACTGTATGAGAATTCCATATACTTGAGGTTTTGTAATTCCTATTTTAATTGCTTTTCCCTTTTCAATACCATATTATACATTTCTGTTTGTTATTTCAGGAGTGTATAGTGTTGTATTGATTCGTTTCAGTGATGTTATGTTCCTAGACTTAATCGCGTTTGTTATTTCGTGTGTGTTCATTCATGTTCGTTAGTTCATGAGGGCTTAACCCCGTTTGTTATTTCGGGAATAGGAACATATATCCGTAGTAGCGATTTCGTTGTTAATTGTTGCTACAACTGAAAGGGGATTAGAATCTGCTTAGGGCTTGGAATTACATGAACCGATGATAGTTGGAAATTCGAGAACAGTAGATTAATCGTATTTTGCTACTTGATAATCTCTTTGAATTGCCTTGTTTTCATTGCTTTATTTTCTTTGATTGCATCCAAACCAACCCCCCCCAAAAAAAACTGAATTTTGTGATAAATAACACTTCGAGAGTCCTTGTGAGACGACATCCGAGTTGTCGCCCTAAACTACAGTTTTTATAACCCGCTCGTTCCTTTTGGCGCGTGGCGACATCGCGTTCAAAAATTGGCGCCGTTGACGGGGACTCTTATTTGTTATTTTTCCATTTTTTTCTTTCTTTTCTTTTTCTTTTATTTTCATTTTGAATTGGTCTGGCTACTAGGTCTAATTGCCCTGAATTGTGTGATTTTGATCCTGAAATTGAAAGAACACTGCACACACTCCATAGAGAATTTCGGGCTAGCACTAGTAGTGATTCTAATTCCAAAACTGTTTTTGAAAACATGGGTGACCAAAGGACATTAAGACAGCTTGCTGCCCCTGATGTAAATTACAATGGATTGTGTATTTCATATCCTGGTGCTGATACTCCTTTTGAATTAAAATCTGGTTTTATTCACTTGTTGCCAAAGTTTAATGGTCTTGTAGGTGAGGATCCACACAAGCACTTGAAGGAATTCCAAGTTGTCTGCTCCACAACCTCGAGATCAGAGGGAATAACTGAGGATAGCATCAAGTTGAAAGCTTTTCCGTTCTCACTCCAGGGAGCTGCAAAGGATTGGCTGTTATATCTTGAGCCGAACTCTATCACCACTTGGAATGATTTGAAGAGGGTTTTCCTAGAAAGATATTTTCCTGCTTCCAGAGCTGCGTCAATAAGGAAAGAAATATGTGGCATCAGCAAAGGGAATGAGTCGTTGGCTGAATATTGGGAGAGGTTCAAGCATTTGGTATCCAGTTGCCCCCAGCATCAGATTTCTGAACAGCTCCTTATCCAGTACTTTTATGAAGGATTACTGCCGATGGATAGGAATATTTTGGATGCTGCTAGTGGGGGAGCGCTTGTTGATAAGACCCCAGCTGCTGCCAAGCAACTCATTGAGAATATGTCATTGAATTCCCAGCAGTTTACTACCAGAAGAAATTCAGTTGAGACAAGAGGTGTGCATGAGGTCCATAGCTCTTCGTCCAACCAGGCCGCCCTTGAGAATAGATTGGATGAGCTGACTTCTTTTGTAAGGCAATTGGCAATAGACAGGGTTCAGCCTGCAAGGTTATGTGGCAAATGCAATTCTCCTGAGCACCCATATGATCCATGCCCTATCCAGAGAGAAGAGTTCGTCAGTGAAGTGTCTCAAGCTTATGCAGTAAATCCATATAATCAAGGAAACAGTCAGAATCGGTACAGCACTCCAGACCTCTCCACCAATAGGTACCATCCCAACTGGAGGAATCATCCTAATCTGCGGTATGAGAACTCATCCCAACAACAACCGATGGCAGCACCTCAGAATCCTCCTCAAGTGACTACATCTGCACCTTCTGGACCTTCACTGGAGGACATGTTCAAGCAAATGAATTCACAATTGACTTCGCAAATGAATGCACAAATGACTACACTTTTCCAGCAGCAAGTCGGACAGCTCCAGGCCTCACAGGCACAATTTCAGCAGCGAACAGATGCCAGCATTCAAAATTTAGAGACACAGGTTGGACAACTGGCCTCCTCCATAAACAACATACAGCAAGGTCAAAGAACAACCCAGCTGCCTGCCGCATGACCCGGTGATAAATCCCAATGCCTCCAACCCTAATGTGAGTGCCATATCTCTGAGATCTGGAAAAGTTGTTGAAGCCACCTCTGGAAAAGATGAAGAATCTGTTGAGGTAACTCCTGAGCCTACTGTTGAGGTTGAAGTTAAGAAAGTGTACAGACCACCAATCCCCTTCCCACACAGAGTACAGAAAAATAAGAAGATTGGTGGTGAAGACAAGGAAAGGGAGATTTTAGACGTGTTCAGAAAGGTAGCTGTGAATATTCCCCTTCTAGATGTGATCAAGCAGGTGCCCAAGTATGCCAAATTTCTGAAGGATCTATGCACCAACAAGAGGAAGTTGAAGAATAATGAGAGAGTTGACTTGGGAAGAAATGTCTCAGCTCTTATCCAGTCTAGGCCTGCACCAGAAAGAGTTGCTGCTTTAACCCCTACTCAGGCACTACCACAGAAGTGCAAGGACCTAGGCACATTTACTATTCCATGCACTATTGGGGATAAGAAATTTGAAAACTGCATGTTGGATTTGGGAGCCTCCATAAATGTCATGCCTACCTCCATCTTTAATAACCTTGATCTTGGGCCTTTGCAGTATACAGGTCTCACCATCCAGTTGGCTAACAGGACCAGTGCCCGCCCCATGGGAATGGTAGAAGATGTGCTAGTGCAAGTTGATGAGTTAATCTTCCCTGCTGACTTCTACATCCTGGACATGGCAGGAGAGACACATTCCAGTAGACCACCAATAATCTTGGGCAGACCATTCATGAAGACAGCCAAGACTAAGATTGATGTGAATGATGGGACTATGTCTATGGAGTTTGGTGATATTGTGGCCAAGTTCAACATCTTTGATGCTATGAAACACCCACTGGAGGAGCACTCTGTTTTCCACTTAGAGTTGCTGTCTGAGATCATTGATGATACCCATGAGGACCTAGTTTCTGATTTTCATTTTATTTCTGGTTTTGATGATTTATATTCATGTACTAACTGCACTAACACTAACCCGTGTGCTGTTTGTGCTGAGTTTCTTGATTCCACTTTGCAGGGTGATAGTGATAGTGAGAGTGAAGGCATGCATTCTGCGGCAGAGTCCTTGACATCTTGGCTACTCCCAATGTACCATCCATTGAGCAGCCGCCCTCCCTAGAGCTCAAGCCACTTCCTGGGAACCTGAAGTATGCCTACCTGGAGACAAATGAAAAACTTCCAGTCATCATTTCTTCCAGCCTTGACTCTGACCAGGAAGCAAAACTATTGGAGGTTACGAAGAAGCACAAGAAGGCTATTGGGTGGACATTGGGTGATATTCCGAGAATTAGCCCCTCCGGATGCATGCACATAATTCTATTGGAGGATGGAGCTAAACCCGATGAAGACAGGCCCAAAGGCGACTTAATCCATTGATTACGGATGTGGTGAAGAAAGAGGTGACTAAGCTCTCGCAGGCAGGTATTATATACCCCATCTCCCGATAGTACTTGGTTATGTCCGGTGCATGTTTTACCAAAGAAGTACTGTCTAACAGTAGTTTGGAATGATAATTTTGAGCTTGTACCTACTAGAGTCCGAGAATAGTCAAGCGAGTCTGTATAGATTATAGGAAGTTGAACTAGGCCACCCAGAAAGGATCACTTTCCTTTGCCGTTCATAGATCGAGATCTTTGGATCGGCTGGCTGGTAAATCTCATTACTGCTTTCTTGATGGCTTTTAGGGTATTTCCGGATCCATATTGCCCCCGAGGATCGGGAAAAGACCACTTTTACGTGCCCCTTCCGATGACGTTTGCCTATAGGAGGATGCCATTTGGCCTTTGTAATGCTCCTGGCACCTTCCAAAGATGCATGCTTAGCATTTTCTCTGAATTTATTGAAAATTGCATAGAGGTGTTCATGGATGACTTCACTGTATATGGCTCCTCATTTGATGCATGTCTGCATAGTCTGAGTTTAGTTCTACAAAGATGCATTGAGACTGATCTGATTTTGAATTATGAAAAATGTCACTTTATGGTAGAGCAGGGGATTGTTTTGGGTCATGTAATTTCTAAAGAGGGTATTTCAGTAGATCCTGCAAAAATTGATGTGATTTCTTCATTGCCTTACCCATCTTGCGTACGCGAGATCCGTTCTTTTCTTGGCCATGCAGGTTTCTACAAGCGCTTTATTAAGGACTTCAGCAAGATAGCTCTGCCATTGTCAAACCTGCTGAAGAATGATGCCTTTTTCCAATTTGATGACAATTGCAAGAAGGCATTTGACCACCTGAAAAGAGCATTGACCTCTACCCCCATCATTCAGCCCCCAGACTGGACACTCCCTTTTGAACTCATGTGTGATGCTTCCAATTTTGCTGTGGGAGCGGTTCTGGCACAAAGGGTGGGCAAGGCTGCCCATGTAATTCATTATGCTTCTAGGACATTAGATGCTGCACAATCAAATTACACCACCACTGAGAAAGAAGCGCTATTTCAGTTGTATTTGCACTTGATAAGTTTAGGACATATTTTTTAGGTTCTACAGTTATTGTTTTCACTGACCATGCGACTCACGAAGTACCTGTTAAAGAAACCAGAAGCTAAGCCAAGACTGATCCGGTGGATGCTTTTGCTCCAAGAATTCAATGTGGAGATAAAAGACAAGAGTGGAGCTGAAAATTTGGTAGCCGATCACTTGAGCCGAATAGCTAGGGATGAGGATCCTTCTCCCATCCAAGATGATTTCCCTGATGAGAGACTTCTACATCTGTATGGGGTAACCCCCTGGTTTGCTGACATAGTTAACTTTCTTATTGCTGGTATTGTTCCTGCAGGTACAAGTAGACATAAGTTCCACAAGCTCAAGAGCGATGCAAAGTACTATGTGTGGGATGATCCGTACCTTTGGAAGTTTTGCAGTGATCAGGTGATTCGGAGGTGTGTCCCCGATCATGAGACAGAGTCCATTTTGCACTTCTCACATGCCTCTCAAGTTGGAGGACATTTTGGACCACAGATGACGGCAAGAAAAGTCCTGGATTCTGGGTTCTACTGGCCCACAATTTTCAGAGATGCCTATGAGGTTTACAGAAATTGCAAGGAATGTCAAACAGCAGGCCCTGCCATCACTCGTAGGAGTGAGATGCCTCAGCAGCCCATGCTTTTTTGTGATGTTTTTGATGTGTGGGGGATTGATTTCATGGGTCCTTTCCCTCCTTCTTTTGGTTTTGTATATATTCTTTTGGCTGTAGACTATGTTTCAAAGTGGGTGGAAGCAATCCCCACTAGGACTAACGATGCTAAAGTTGTTTCCAAATTTGTTAGGTCCAACATTTTTTGCAGGTTTGGCATACCTAAGGCCATCATCAGTGACCAGGGCACTCACTTCTGCAACAGAACCATGGAGGCCTTACTCAGGAAGTATGGGGTTGTACATAGAGTTTCCACTGCTTACCATCCCCAGACCAATGGCCAGGCTGAAATATCAAACAAGGAGATCAAGCATATTCTAGAGAAGATGGTGCAGCCGAATAGAAAGGAATGGAGCCGCCGTCTGGAAGACGCACTGTGGGCTCAGAGGACTGCTTTCAAGGCACCTATAGGAATGTCCCCCTTTCGGCTTGTATTTGGTAAGGCATGTCATCTCCCGGTGGAAGTTGAGCACCGTGCATACTGGGCAATCAAGTGCTGTAACTTGGACATGAAGAAAGCTGGTGTTGAAAGAAAACTGCAGTTGCAGCAACTTGAGGAGCTTAGGCTAGAAGCCTATGAAAGCTCCAGGATTTATAAAGAGAAAACAAAACAATTTCATGATAGGATGATTGTTAGAAAAGAATTTTCTGTGCGCCAGCTAGTCTTACTGTTTAACTCCCGCCTGAAAGTGATGGCTGGGAAACTTAGGTCCAAATGGGATGGCCCCTTTGTTGTGACTAACGTTTTTCCTTATGGTGCAATAGAGATTAAACGTGCAGGTACCCACAAGTCCTTCAAGGTTAACGGGCAGAGGCTGAAGCCATTCCATGGTGTGGATGCTGGTGTTCCTGTGGAGGCTAATGTTGAGGAGCTCTCCTTGGAAGCTCCCACCTACACTGACACTTGATCAGGGAGTATCCTTTCCTTTCCCTCACGCTGATTTTATAGTTCTGTTGTTCATTGGGGACAATGCATGTTTTAAGTGTGGGGGAGGGAACTAGTTGTAGTTTTGTTGTGTCTTGTTTTTTTTTCCTCCTTTTCTTTTAATAAAGCTCCTGAAAAATTTGAGAAGCTCAAGAGTTGTGTTGAGTCTTTTGCTGGAAAGTTTGATGGATTTTGATTGATTTTGCACAGATTGATTGCATGATTTATGTGATGATTCCCCCTAGGCTGAAAAAAAAATTGTTTTTGAAAAGTGATCCCCATGTGAAATTGAAAACTGAACTTTGAGATTTTGTTATGATGGCATGATTTATGATAAGTTTGGGGTGATGGGAAACACACGCTAGGAACATAATCTCAATCAAACAATTTGCATGAATGTCCAGGTGAGGTTTTGAGCCTCCAACATGTTTTAAACTGTGTGAGAATCACTTTCAAGTTGCACTTTTCTGAATTTGCTTGAATCTCTTTATGGTTTGCATGATTATGTGTTTGCTTCAAATGATTTAGGCATTTTCTTTGTAATTAGCTACTTAGCCTAAAATAACCAATTCCTAAAGCATGTTCCTTAGTTAGCCCCATTGAGCCTAATTAGCCTGTTAATTCTTGATGACCTGATGTTATGAGCCCAAAATCTGGAAAAAACCATGTTAACCCGATCTTAGGATTAGGAGAGCATGGAATCTTAGCAAGAAAATGGTTGCAAGAAACTAAGTTTGGGGTGGCTACAAGGATATGATGTGTTGTTTGGGATTGGGAAAAATAAAAAAAAATATAAAAAAAGAAAAAAAAAGAAAAGTGTAAGAAATGTTAAAAATAAAAGTATTAGAAAAAAAAGGAGGCTGTAGTCACCCAAGGTATAAGGAAAAATGAGAAAAGGGCTTGAGTGGAATTTCAATGTTTTGAAGTGTTTCATGCTCTCTTAGTTCCTAGGGTCTTCAGCCTAGTTCCTTTGTATATCCTACCCTTAGCCAGACCCCATTACAACCCATAAAAGACCTTTTGATGTTGCTTGCATGTTTTCTGTGGGAATCATTTGGATATGAAAATAAAATTTATGGGAAGTGCTCTTAAAAGTGAAATTGAGTGAAAGCCTAGACACAAACTGAGCGATTGAGTGAAACACAAATTTCCCTTGTGAGGAAGGCAGTTGTTTGAATTTGGTGATCTCCCTTTTGTGTGTAACCTAGATCCCTTGCTTAGATTTCTGATTGCTTGAATGATGAAATTCTCAATTGTTTAGAATAAATGAATGTTGGAATTGCTTTGTTGGAAAGGGGGGACATTGAAGAAAACTGTTTTGATGTATTGCTTGAATTTGTGCAAGGTTGATTGAATCTTTTAAGCTTGCCAGGTCTTGAGTCTTTTTGATTTTTGAGTTTTAGTTTGCTTGGGGACAAGCAAAGTTTAAGTTTGGGGTATTTTGATAAGCCTCTGGCTCATCTAGTTTTTTGGCTAGTATGACCAGGGTTTTGTGCAAATTATATCCTATTTTCACCCAAATTAGATTAGATTGTCCTCAAGCAAGGTTTTGAGTCTCTAAAGTAGTTTTAGGTTAATTTAGCCAGTTTTGAGTCAAATAATGCACTTATAGCTAGGGGTGTTCGCGGATTGGATTGGATCGGTTTTGAGTAAAAAAGTCATCCGATCCAATGATAAAAACAACATGCGGTTTGGATTGGATCGGTTTGCTTCCTTCAAAAAATCCGATCCGATCCGATCCAATCAAATGCGGTTTGGATTGGATTGGATAATTCGGTTTTTATCGATACATATTTACATAGTTATTTACATCAAAGAACATCCAATATTTCGGTTCGATTTGGATTTGATCGAGTATTTAAAGAGTCATACGAATTTGTTACTTATTTAAAATAAAAATTAATTTTAAAATATTATATTGACAATTTCTAATAAGTGTTTTAACGGGATATACATGAATTGATATGCAATCTCATGTGTAAAGATATTTTACACTATCACCTAATTATAAATTGTTAAATCATTATAAATGTTTGATTATTGTCCTAAATATATTAAAAGTCACTCATAACATGATTTATAATTGATTAATAGTGTAAAAGTTTTTACACTAACATTACATTTACATATCAATTAAACTCTCTAATATAAGGACTAGGTGATAACTTATAAAAATATAAAGACTAATAATTACTTTTATAATATAAAGATCAAATTATTTTTATTGAACTAAATAATTTCGGTTCGGTTTGGATTGGATCGGTTTTACATATAGGATCCGAAATCCGATCCAATCCAATGAAAAATTTCGGTTTTTTTCGGTTTGCGGTTTTTTCGGTTATTTCGGTTGTCGGTTTTTCGGTTCGGTTAGTGCGGTTGACATTGGATTGGATCGGTTGATGAACACCCCTACTTATAGCTGTGTCTTTGTTTTCAGGTTAAGTTGGAAGTCAAGAGAATAAAGAAACAGGGGATTCGCCTCGCGAGAGTATTTTCGCCTCGCGAACTCGAAGCCAGCAATGCAGGTGAAAATGTCATCCTCTCGGTTCGCCCGCGACTACTCTTCTCGTCTCGCGACCCCGAAGGCTGACTGTTCTAGGAAAATGCAAGGTTTCTGTGTCGCCTCACGAACACTTGACTCGCCTCGCGAGTAATCCAACCCTGGAAGACCAGAAGCTATCACGGTTTAACCATGCTGAAGGTCACGGCTGTGACAGTTTGGAACTTGAAGAGTCTCGCCTCGCGAGTAGTCCTTCGCCCCGCGAGAAGACCAAACGTTGCTGACTTTTCACAATATTCGCCCCGCGAAGGTGTGCTCGCCTCGCGAGTGGACTTAATTTCTGAATAGTATAAATTGCCATTCTGAACAGCTTGGAAGGACTTTTTGCTTCTCCATAGTTTTACATATTTTTCTGTGTGTTTCGTTATTGTCATGGAGAACTAATTTCTTAGATTAGTCTACTGTATGAGAATTCCATATACTTGAGGTTTTGTAATTCCTATTTTAATTGCTTTTCCCTTTTCAATACCATATTATACATTTCTGTTTGTTATTTCAGGAGTGTATAGTGTTGTATTGATTCGTTTCAGTGATGTTATGTTCCTATACTTAATCGCGTTTGTTATTTCGTGTGTGTTCATTCATGTTCGTTAGTTCATGAGGGCTTAACCCCGTTTGTTATTTCGGGAATAGGAACATATATCCGTAGTAGCGATTTCGTTGTTAATTGTTGCTACAACTGAAAGGGGATTAGAATCTGCTTAGGGCTTGGAATTACATGAACCGATGATAGTTGGAAATTCGAGAACAGTAGATTAATCGTATTTTGCTACTTGATAATCTCTTTGAATTGCCTTGTTTTCATTGCTTTATTTTCTTTGATTGCATCCAAACCAACCCCCCCAAAATTGAATTTTGTGATAAATAACACTTCGAGAGTCCTTGTGAGACGACATCCGAGTTGTCGCCCTAAACTACAGTTTTTATAACCCGCTCGTTCCTTTTGGCGCGTGGCGACAGCGCGTTCAACCACCCTTATTAGAAATGTTAAATGAACTAGCATGTTTGACCCCATGCAATGCACGGGTTATACCCTTGGAGTTGAGGTTATCATGATGTCTTTAAACTATTAAGAAAATTTCTTATGAATTTTAATATAAAAATAAATATTGAGGTGAAATCAATTGAATTATATTTTTGAATTTGAGATCAAGAATTAATTTGCGGAAATAAATTAACCCACCTTTGTTTTTTTAATTTGTTATCAACTTCTCATTAGCATACTTGTTTTACATGGAATATTTATAAAAAAAGCAATATGGATGATCCAATTAGTGTATCTAGAAGTTGAATGTTAATGGTTGAAGAGCATATGAGAGACAAAATTAATTGCCAACATGTTTTTCAATAAATTTTTTGACTTCATGTTTTTCAATTTTTTAAACCTTGTGTGTTGGTATGGTATTCCATAATGTGCCTTTAACCCCTAGTAAAAAAAAAGTGCTTGTATCTCATATAAGGTCGATAAAAAATGTTGAACCTGCTAAAAGAATTTTTTGTAGTTAATTACTAAATTACTTGTCTTTTTTTACAATGTTCAGTGTATCAAATAGCCAAAAATATTTCCAATTTCCAATTTGAGATTAAATTAAGAATTCAATTTTAAATATAACTTACATAAAAGGCATATGCAATAATGGCCCGTGCAAAAGTAAAGAATAACGTGTGTCTTGCCAATCTATCTATATCCAACATGAAAAGAGTACCTGAAACAAAAATAAAGAATGAGAGAAGGAAGAAAAAAAAAAGAAGACCAAAATATAGACTTTCAATGTGTAATGGGTCGTGTATAAAAGAGTTATACAAGGTTGTCTGCATAAATAGATCATAAAGATGTGAGTATTTTACTATTTATAGATTAGGTGATATTTTCGACATATTTTTAAGTTTAATTTGATTTAATTTAAATTTGAAATCATATCATTAGTACAATATTTAATATGAATGATATGATATATGATGATGATAGTATAATATGATAAATGTCAAAATTTGAAATGATATTTTGTAAATTACTGAAATTTAAATTTAGGAGAAAAAGAGTTTAAAATAAAATTATTTTAGATAATAAAGAAATGAATTTCATTTTGATATGTGACATTATTAACATTGGCATATCATTATGGGAATAAAGATAATTAAAAAATAGAAGTACTTCACACGGACAAATCAATGAATTTAATGTTTGTTAAGTAATATTAGCCTATTATTAAAACTTTGTTATATGTGATGTAACAAATAATAGAATATTTTTAGAAGAAAAAGATTTAATGTGATTATAACACTTGGTTTTAGACAAAAAAAAAATCTTGCTTTATAATATATTATTATTATTAATGGATTAATATATATTATAATTATAATATTATATATATTAGATTAACTATATTTATTTGAATTTTATTGAAGTTAATTAATAATTTTTTTTATGATTTATGTATGATTTATTTGTCATTTTAAATTTATTAATTGATTGATTAGATTATTTGTATATTCTTTATATATGCTTTATCAAATTGAATATGTTGAGTAAAGAATTGCACGATCATATCTCAATATCCTTTTTTAAATATGTTATAAGGGATATATATCATAATATACTATTAGATTATACATTTAAGTATTTAATAATGATTCAATTTTATTTGATATTATTTTTTGAATTTTTTACTATTCGAATAAATTTAGATTTGAATTTGAGTTAGATTAAAAGGGAAAATTATTAAATTTTAAAATTTGGATGATTTACTTATAATTTATTTGTTATTTAACTTATTAATTTGTTACTTTATTACTCCATTTGTATAAGGTTGTTAATTTAATTTTGATATTTTATGTATGAACTATTTTAATTATAGTTTTATTTTATTCAAGTCACAATATTATCCATAATGTAGTAAATCTACATGGTAAAATAGTAGTAAATATTTATGATTTTGGTATTGGTTATTAATTAAGATATTATAATAGAGTTTAATCGATATACACTGTCAGTGTAAAGGTTTTTCATTTATTCGTATCTAAATCACCTTAAAAGTTATCCATACCATGATTTGTGATTGGCTGACAGTGTAAAATTTTTTACACTGACAGTGCATACCAATTAAACTCATTATAATATTGATTGTGCTAAAATAAGAGTAACAATAATAAAAAATGGTTTGGTGGAAAAATGAAAAATCTTGAATTTATTATTATTATTATTATTATTATTATTATTATTATCATCATCATCATTATTATCATCTTTATTATCACTAATTATCCTGATTCCATTAAGTGTAGAGATATTGGAATTATAAGTTAATGTTATGATGGAAATCATGATTTTATGCGTCAAAAAATAATATTTAAAAGGCATGAATCTACACTTGCCTAATATTTATTCAAACAAATTCATTTATTAGCTTTAAAATAATCACCACACATTCATGACTAATTCAATTTGAAATCGAACTTAATATTAAGTCTGATTATGGAAATTTTAAATTGTTGGAAGTAATTAAATGTATAATTAAAATAATTAAAGGAAATAGTTAAAAGAATTGATCATGATAATAAGTAGAGTTTAAGATAATTAATTTAAAATAAAAAATTCGAACTTAATTTTTTGAAATAAAATTAAATATACAATAGTTTTAAGTGCTGACAAAAAAGACAAATATGAGAAGATCATCTTCTTCATCCTTTGTGAGTGAAGATCAATATTGGTACCATCTTCTTAAGCTTCATATTACGGGTGCATCATATAGATATAAAGAAGAGAATAAATTAACACTAAATTATTAATTATGCTTGAGATGCTTTGATAACCAAGAAAAATATAATTCTCTGTATTGGAGCCTTGATGTCATGGAATGGACCTTACTTTCACTGCTCCTCAAGTCTTGAAGAGAATAAAACTCATTCACCCTTTATTCTTCTAAAATGCATAGTGATCATTGAGGAGGCCTTGCATTTTTTTTTTATTTTTTTTCTTTGTTGTTCAAGCATACTCCTTTTGGGCTCTTACATTTCAATCTTCATTGCTTGTAGCAATGAACAACAGAAACCCATAAAGTAACTGTGACACCCTAACTCGGGTCATCACATGGTTACCCGTTTGCGAAAATAAAACTTAATTTGTTGGTTACTTTAGGAAAATAATGTTTTCTCAACGTTTATCTTTTCAAAATATGGTGATAATTTTTTTTAACATCGTCACAACAACGCTCACATAAGCACACTTAGATATATCTATCTATCTATCTATCTATATATATATATATATATATATATATATATATATATATATATATATATATATATATATATATATATATATAAGTCATACAGCTATACTGCCTCATATGTTTTCTCACCTAAATCATAATCGACTTTATTCTCAAAACATAATACATTATAAGAGTACCTAAGCTGGTCGTAACTAACGGACACTACAACCAATAGGAGCAACACGACATGCCTCGAACTAGACAGCCTTCATCTTCTTGTAGATATCATACCCCTCGTACTATTCTGATATGTTTGTAAGGGTGAGACGCCAATATATGGATTTAACACGATAACTAAATGCTTGCACAAAAGAAGACACATACACATATACATATTTATAACAATATAAGCAATCCACATTATAACATACAGTTTATCAATGGGTTCCACACCCCAAACATCAACGTTGGAAAACTATGCATGAACACTTCAATTCATCATCTAAACATTCACACTTAATCTCATGAGATATCTCCAACCTCTTGATGAGTTGATCAAACTCGGTTGCCACAGGCACACCCATCGCACACTGTCCAACATCGTGGCACAGTGATAACAATCTAAGATGGGACCTCATTGTCCAAACCCCAGGCACAATGGGAACATCTTTGTATGATCTACCCTGACGCCGCAAGGTATTCCCTCTTCTGATCATGGCACGTCTGCCAAATGCATGCAAGAAAACAATTTGTTCTCAACACTTTTCTTTGTGCTATATCTTTTTTTGTCAAAGCTCTCAAAAGCTTTTGACCAACCATCATTTAAACGTCTTTAAAACCTTCGTTAAAACACAGGACCTCCAAGTTCAAGTGCTCAATCACGAACCCTAGACTGATGCCTCAGGCTTAGGTTCGTGGTAGTAGAAAACATTTAAAAATGTTTTAACCTCTTTAAGTAGATACCCAGTCTACAACACAACAACCTTAATACCCCGACGTCTCGGTTATTAAGTTCTATATCATCCTTTACGTCATTAAGTAAAAATCATTCAATGAAATTACTTTCTACTTGTAATTCATTTATAAATCATAAAAATCTTCAAGAACTCTTTTACTGAAACTTCAACTCTTTAAATCAATTCAGATTAAATTTTTTCTCAAAATAAGTACTGCTGTTTTTCAACTTTCACTGTAAAAAATTTCAAAACTTGTCGTCGTTTATCATTTTCCAAAATAAAATGTTTTTAAAGTCAAACTTTGACTTTTATAATATTTTATTATATTATATTTTTATTTTTATTTTATTTTATTTTTATTTTTATTTTTATAATTTATTTTCGAATATTAATTTCACAAAATAACTTTTTATAATATTACATAATTTCTTGTGTAAAAATCAGCAGTACTAAAAAAATTTCACGGTTACGCTCTCACCGTGACTCATAAATTACTTTTACACTAATAAATCATTAAAATAATTAATATTTCTCAAAACTCATTATTTTTCCAAAATAATATTTTCCACCACTATTATATTCCAACATTTCCCATAAAACATTGAATATAATTCTTCATAGCTTATTAAATCTTTTATCTGATTAATCGATTGTGCACTGACCACTGTCAGGCCTCACAAACAACATCCAACATAATCAAAATTATACCACCAGGCAGATCATACATCTTAACAATATAAGATACTACTGCAGATAATTAAATAAATTATAAGTAGAGAAACAACCAAAACACAGATAAACAGCTAGAAACACATAGCCAAACAAAACAAACCAGACACCACAACCACATAAACAAATGTATACAAGCCACATATAAATCACATAAGCCACACTAAAAGCAAATAGTTATTGAGAAAATCCCTCAGGTAAGCTCCCCTTACCTCTTGAAGACTCAAACTAACGTTTTCAAACAACCTCCCGATTTAATCCGGTTTCCTCCGTCGGCTTTAGGTCAAACCAACCCGATTGATTCCTTCAAACGAATTGCAACCAAAATAAATCAAATCAAACAACAACATAATTAGCTCATGAGGGTTAGGTTTTGGCCAAGGGCTGACTTTTAGGGTTCAAAGTCCTTAAAATTTCTAATCATGATTAAGTCATAGATTAATGATCCTTGATTAACCTAAATCATAGATTAGTGACTAAACAACTAAGTTTCAAACTCAAAACTTCCTAACTCTTTTATACAAGGATTCGGCCTCAACATGTTTATAGGGCTAGGGTTCTTAGTTTAATAAACCAACTTGGATTTATAAGGCATACATACTAAGAGTTTGATTAACAAGATCATTAAGGAAAACTATGAACAAAAACTCATCAAATCTCACCCACTTAGGGTTCGACCAACATAGAGGTTTTTGAGTAAAGATTTTCATTTTAAGAAACTAACATGGATTAGAGTGTGTAGACATACATGTCATATAGGATACATGATCATACATGACTACACATGAACAAAACTCTACCAAACCTACCTTGATAGATTCGGCCAAGGCTAGGTTTTTAGGAAATAATTTTTTTGATTACATCATGCTCTTGGATTTAGATAATATACATGATATCAAGAAGATAGAAAGTGGTTTCATCATCATGAGATTTTTCTAGAATTTATTATGACTTTTCAAAGTTCAAGACTTAGAAACTTGAAAATGATGAACAACTATGAAACAAACTTTGAATAAAGAACCTTTCTAAAGAACATAGGCATGATTAAGGAAGAAGATTAGGATTTACCTATTGAAGATCAATGACAAAGGAAATCCAAGAACTTGCTTCACAAATTTAACACTAGAAGACTTATGAACTTTAGGGTTTTTGAACAAATGGCATTAGAAACTAAATGAAATGTGAGGGAGGGTATTTATAGAGCTTGATTACGCCACTTTTAGAAGGATCTAGAGATGATGAGTTGTCTTGCTAAAAGGATTGAAATGCAATTACTTCCTTGGGACCATTTTGCAAAGATTCCATAAGTTTAAGGACTAGTTTGCAATTTGCCAATAAATTGTCATGATGACTTTTTGCTACATTAAATGTGGTCTTATCTTGATGACTTTTGGACTGATTTTTGTCATAGATCTTTTAAGACAAATCAAGAATGTTTGAGAAGATTAAAGAATGATGTAGAACAAAGTGGAAGAATGTAGAATAATGTGGAAGATTGTTGAACATTCTAGAAAATCTTGGTTCATCCAACAACAAATGAGGGCAGCCTTCAATCCCTCATGGGCTTGCGCATGGGCTTGGTAATTTTGGGCTTGAATTCATTTTTGTGGGGCCCACTTAAAGATTTAAGCATTAAGCTTGACATAGGAAACTTGTATAGTTTCAAATAGGCTTTATAGAATCAATTCATGAACTAGGAAATTTTGGGCTTCAGAGCCACGTCCATTTAAGATTGGAAACAACGATTCTAGCCCAATTCACTTGAAAAAAACTTAGAAACTAACTTAGGGACAAAAGGGTACTTAACAGAAAGTTCAGGGACTTAAGCGTAAAATTCAGGAATTGTCACTATAACCCTATAGAACCTTCTAGACTTAAAAGTATGATTCATCCTCATGAATCATCTCAAAATCCTAAGATAAACTCTTTATCGGCTCTTAGAAACTCCAAAATCCCCTCCGTTGTCTACCCGATTACGTGTTTCGCCCGAAAAACGTAAATTATTTTATTTTTTTTCTGAAATAAATCTAAAAATACAAAATTGTAGGAAATAAAATAAAAATATTAAGTCTTTCGTTCACGAATTAAAATTAGTTCTTTTGAGCAGTATTATTATACTGTCAATGGAATTCGCGGGCCGAGTTTCGCCTGACTTTCCAACCTAAATTTTAATCGTAGCTTCCTACATTCAAGTAGGATTGAGTGGTAAACTCCATTTATTTAAAATAATTTTCTAAAACTCTAATAAATTTATAAACATATTTATATGTATTATTGTTATTTAAAACAGTGAAATACAGGGTGTTACAGTAACAAACATATGAAATGTAAACACGGAAGGGTTGCTTACCTTTTAAAGATTTGAGACGGTGCTCTGAAAAAATCGAATTAGAGGGTTCCATTTATAAGAACCTTGTAGTGATAAACAGAGATATCTTGGAAGAGATGCGAGTCATTACCCGAGATGAGAGATGATCAAATGAACAGAGAGCAAAGATGGTCTTCGAAGAACCTGGGAGGAAAAAAAAGTGAAAAGGAATAATAAGAGAAAAGCAAGGAAAAATGGTATCAGAGAATACACAATTTGAAAAGCAAATTTGAAGAGGAAATGAGAAGAAGAGTAATGAAATAAATAGATAAAGAGAGAATGCATGAGAATGAGCTCTAAAAATATATTATTTTAATTTAAAATTGAAATTAAATAATAATTAAATTAATGCTGATTGATATTCAATTTGAGATATTTTCATTTATGAGAGATATATGAGAGATATATCTTACCATCAGTGTTTTGATTCTTCCATTTTCTATGAGTCATAAGTTTCTCACCATTAATGCATTGATTTAATTTCAAATTTCAAAATTTATTGATTATTTTTTAATTAAAAAAATATTAAATAATATTTGTCTTCAAATGAACCACATCACAATACGTAAGCAAAAAAAGGAGGGAATGACTCTGGTGTTGTCACGTGTGAGAAATTATTTGAGTGAATTCCCAAATGATTGATATGTGTGAGGTTACCATTTTGAAAACATTCTCAAATGTATTATATATAGATATAGATATCGATTGTAGAACGTATTCATATATTGAACGTTCATCTGATATGATTTCTAAACAAATATAATGGTAATAAAATGCATGCTCCAGTGTGTGCACAAAGTTTCTCTAGTTTGGAAAATTTCAAACCCCCAATTTAGAGGGTATGAAAATGAGAGAGTTTAGATGAGATGAAATTGGTTTGGATATCCATCATTAATCATTCCACTCCATTAACGAAGGAACTCCCAAACAATCAGTAAAAATTCATATCATTCTACTAAGTGATGCATGCTTCAAACTCAAGCATCATCACCTCCCATTAAACTTAATGACACATAACTCATAATATAAATGACTTAATTGCAGTTTTGGTCCCCATACTATTGGTCATGTGCGATTTTAGTCCCTAAAGTTTTTTTCTTACACATTTGGTCCCTATATTTTTTCAATGTTTCAAATTCGGTCCTTTTGTCCAATGTCCGTCAATTTTTCAATGATTAACAGAGGAATCACTGCAATAAGCGTATAGAACCTCTAGTTGAGCTTTTGTGATAAAGGGTTGTACGGTGGGACCAAAAAATGTCTCGGAAAGGAGGGATAAAACCAGTAAATGGCAGAGAGAAACCATTGAATTACGTTGAATCGGAGACGTAGAGGAGGGAGAACCTAAACAAAAGGTTCCGTGGCTTAGAGGAGGGGTTCCTCTATGTTGATGATTGAAATAATTGTCTGACATTGAACAGAAGGACCAAATTTGCAACATCAAAAAAATATGGGACCAAATGTGCACGAAAAAAACTTTAGGGACCAAAATCGCACATGACCAATAGTTGGGAGACCAAAATTGTAATTAAGCCAATATGAATCAAGGGTGTAAATGGATCGATTTGAATTGGATTTAGGATAATTTAGGATGATAGCATCCAATTAAATTTGATCGGATTGAATTTCGCCAAAAAAGATTATGATTAGGGACCAATCCGATTAAAGTAGGATTGGTTTATATTGGATCATCAAATTACCCTATTCTTACTTTAGTTCAATTTTAATTAAAAAAAATAGTAACAAATTTTAAAATTCTAAAAAAGAAGTCAACAAATTTTTAATTAATATATCAATTTTAGGAATAATATATTAGTATATTATTTTTTGTTAATAAAAATAAAATATTATAATTAAGTTAATACTATTTTTAAAGTGATCGATTCGGTTCACATTGAATCCAATATCTGAACCGATTGTCTTCGAACTCGGGATTTCAAATCTAATCCAAACCACCAAAATTGGTTCAAATCCATCGAATTCATGGATGGGATCAGATCCGCTAACTTTTATCAGTAAATTTAACATTTTTAGTAGTGATTATGATATCAAAATATCATAAGATATCAATTTAAAACTACTTCTTTTAAAAAAAATCAATTTAAAACTACTTATTGATCATACATATATACTAACTATATTTATAAGAATAATAATATTTTTCCAATCAATCAATTCAATTTTTTAAATTGACTTTATTAATTATACTCTTTTGTTTTGAATATTTGATTTTAATATTTTCTAATTAATAAGAATCAATATTCATAATCAAGATATTAATTATTTTATTTCATTTTTCATTTTTTTGAACTATTATTTCTTTTATATATATATATATATATATAATTTTAAAATAAAAGGAATATTTGGAGATGGAAAGAACTAGATAAAGAACAACTTATAATACGCCTTATGAATCTACCTAAGATACATCAAGTCAAGAGAAAGATTCCATCTTACCATAGAGCTTTTTTTTCCTATATTTCCATGAAAATACAATAGATGAATAGTCATTTGATGAAAATCATATCATATAAATATAAATATTCTATCTAAAATAAGAGAAACTTGTAATACTCTAAAATAACTTGCTAACTTCACCTTCTAGCCACTTATTTATATTAGTTTGGATACATGTTTCTTCCCATTTTTAAACCCAAGTATTAAATACGACTTCTAATTACAATTTCAAATATCTATCTAAAAGATATCTTCTCTCTGTTTTTGTTAAACAATAATGACCACATATTTCAAATATTTGTTTTTTGACACATATTTCAAATATTGAAAAACCAAAAATCTCATGTTTCCAAGACTTGTTAAAAGCCTCATGACTATTCATGCACTCTCATTAATTGTTTCTTGAATTTATGCATTAGGGTCCTTAAAAAGATACTCTCTTTTTTTTTTTTTTTGACAAACCTTAAAAAGATACTATGAGTATCATATCATATTTTTTCAATAACAAGCTAAATGTGATATTTAAACGATGAGACTGTCAATCAAGCAGTTGGGCACAAGTGATTAATGTGTTGTTGTTAAAGACAAATGGTTCGTGCTTTGCACGAGTTCGATCATTGGCAACAACAACTCTTGGCCAAACTTTACTTACCTCCCGACCGAATCCCGGATTAGTCGGCTTTTTGACCAGAGTAACCCACTTTTGAAAACTATTTACCAAAATAACCTACTTTTGAATCAATTTACCAAACTAACCTACTTTTAAATAAAATAATAATTTTTAGTGGTGTCAGTCAAACTGGTGCCATTGACTGCCACGTGGCAGCTCATGAGTGACCCAAAAAATGGACTAAAAAAAAAAGAAAGTGGCGCGATATGTATGTATATATGTATATATATATATAATTTAATATATATAAAATTTAATAATTTAATATAATTATTATATATATAAATAATTTAATAATATTAATATAATTATACTAATTAATAATTAATTAATATATTTATTATATAATGATAATATTTATTAATTAATTAATATTTATTATTAATTAATAATATAAATTTGTGTTGTGTTGTGTGTGTAATGTAATTTGTGAAACTCGTTTCTTTAACCGATGACTTGGTTGCTCATCACATTCACATCACATGTATGTTCATTGATCACAATACTATCACACTAATGGGTTTGGCAATTTCACAATTCTTGCTCCCCAAAAACCAACTCCAACAAATTTGTTTATAAATAATAATTATATACCTAAATGATAATATTAATTATTATATATATATATATAAATGATAATATTAATTAATAACAAATTTGTTTATTAATTAATATAATAAATATTATCATTATGTTATTAATTAATTAATAAAATTCTATTAATAAATATTATCATTATATAATAATTATATAAATTAATTATTAACTAACATAATTATATTAATATTATTAATACAAATTTATTTTATTAAATTTTATATTAATAATTAATAATATTACTTAATATTAATTTTATATTTATCAATATTATCATTATATAATTAATATTAATATTCACACTTATTTATATTTTCATTAATCAACCTTTATGTGTTAAATTATATCATTTATAATTTAAAATATCTTTTATAAAAGTATTTTTCTTATATTTTTTCTTGCTAGCTACGCTTCTAAGCTCCGTTGGTTGTTTCATTTCTTAAATGGCAATATTTTTTTACAATAATAAAGTCACAAGTAAGATGGTGGTTGTTTGTTGGAGTTGGTTTTTGTTAGAAGTGTTCACATCCAAACCGATTCAAAAGAAAACCGAAAACCAATCCAAAAAAATCGAAAAATGAACAAAACCGATGTCTATTGGATTTTTTTGGATCTTGTTTTCTTAAAACCGCTCGGATCAGATCGGATTTTGAATCCCTTTTCTAAATAATTAAGTCCGGATGTAGTAGTTATTAATATTAATTATATAATGATAATATTGATAAATATAAAATTAATATTAAACAATATCATTAATTATTAATATAAAATTTAATAAAATAAATTTGTATTAATAATATTAATATATTTAATTATATTAATTAATAAATATTAATATCGTGATCAATGAACATATATGTGATGTGAATGTGATGAGCAACCAAGTCATTGATCAAGGAAACGTGCTTCACAAATTACACTACAGACACAACACAACACAAATTTATATTATTAATTATTAATTAATAATAAATATTAATTAATTAATTAATAAAATTATATTAATAAATATTACCATTATATAATAATTATATTAATTAATTATTAATTAATATAATTAGATTAATATAATTAAATTGTTTATATATATATAATAATAATAATTATATAAGTTATAATATATAATAATTATATATATAAACTGGCGCCACTCTCTTTCTCTGTTTTTTTAGTCAATTTTTTTGGGTCACTCGTGAGCTGCCACGTGACAGTCAATGGCATCAGTTTGATTGGCACCACTAAAAAAATTATTTTATTTAAAAGTAGGTTAGTTTGGTGAACTGTTTCAAAAGTATGTTATTTTGGTAAATAGTTTTCAGAAGTATGGTCAAAAAACCCAAATTAGTCAAGGTTAAAGACTCTGGACACCAGAACGGGGGTCAAAGACCCTCCGGACCAAAAAACGATGAGACTATCTAACCTCTTTTCTTTATTTAGTTAATAATAATATTAATAATGTTAATTTTAATTCTATGGTTTTTAGTTAAGTTTTTTTTTTGGGTAAATTTGTTTTTTCTAGTATTTTCAGCATTAACTTTTCCATTCACATCTTCCATCTTTGCATCTAAAGATTCTATTTTAAAATTAATTTCAGAATAAGAATTAAATATTGAACTTTATTTAGTTATATGGTTTAGTACTTTAGTTTTATGTTTTTAATTTTTATCGGTTTATTTTCTTATTATGATTGACTATTTCATTCTTTCATTCAAAGTATCATTACTTGGATTTAATACTAAATCCCAAATTATTAATTAACACTGATTTTTTTGACTGATTAACACTGACTACTTGATTTCTTTTTATCATAATCACACATCAATTTCTTTGTTTAAATTATTCTCTTCTTTATATATACACACCCACACCCACACCCACACCCACACCCACACCCACAAATAATATTCTTGACCAACTATTATAAATAAAAATAAAAATTCTTGACCAACTGGTAGCTATCTAGCTTGATCATCTCACCATGTCCCCTGTTGTTCTAATGCTCCTAATCCTTTTTGTTTCTTTGCATGTATGCACCGCACGTCCTCTCAGTCTTACTAAAAAAGATACCATAAAGTACTTTCTTCCCAAGGTTAATTCTGTCCTCTATCCCTACATTCACATTCCAACTTTTTCCATCTAATAGTCATTTATATTTCTGTAGGTTCTGGGAGGTTTTTACCTTTAGGCATGCACTTTACCCTAGTTAATTACTTATCAAAATTTAAATAGTTGAAATAGTCTATTATATATATATATATATATATATATATATATATATATATATATATATATATATATATATATATATATATATATGGTGGGGTACATGTTTTTGCTTGAAATATATTTCTTTCCAATTTATATAAACTAATGAGAGATATATATATGTGCATGTGTAGGAAGGGACGCATCGATCAATGCTTGTACACCATGTTGAAGAAGCTATTAATCCAAGTGAAATTGATCTCATACCAGAGGACTTTGATGAGATAGATTATGCAAAAGCCAAAGCTGCACCCCCTCACATCCACCACCCTTATCCCGTTGAAGTAACGATGATTCCAAGTGAAATTACCACCATACAAGGCAAAATCGCACCCCCATCCGGGCCATCTCACCACGGACCTGTACTGGACCAAGCAACCAAGTGGGCCAATTGATCCATCTTAGCCCACAGAAGACAATGAGACCAATAGCTTGCAATTTCTGCTTTAATTTTCTGTTTTAATTCTCAAATTTTGTTATCAACTCTGTATGGAGTACCCTCCACTTGGCAATAAATCCATATGTTTAAGAAACCAACTCATCTATATATGCAAACAGTTAGTAATGAAATAAAGCAGAGTAAAGAATTAACTCAATTTGTTAGCAATTCTTCGTCCCCTGCTTCTAGATTGTATCACACCACCCTTGAATAGAAATGTTAAATCAATTGTAAAACGTCATATATAAAACGTTCATATGATATGATTTTTAAACTAATATAATGGCAATGAAATGCTCAAGTGTTTGAACAAAGTTTTTCTGTTACTATATGTGTGTGTATATGTATGTATCTATGTATGCATATAAATGTGTGTGTAACGTACGTAATGTTCTGATCAAAAGGTGGTCGACTGCTAGGTATCTTTGGGTGATCCATTAAACTTGTAAGTAACTTATTCGAACATTCACCAATAGGGCCTATACTGACACAATACACATGATATGAAATAACTCGGTCAATAAAAAAAGCTTAGTATATACCCTTTTCATTCTGATGATGTTAAGAAAGGATAAAGATAATCATGCCATCATAAGGCTATCAAATATCTGTAAAACGTTAGGGTATCACTGACTACGAAACTAACTATGAAAAATAAGCTACCATTTTGGAGAGTCAATAACTCAAAATTGTATTAAAATCAATGGAAAGCTGAAAATGGCAACTCTCCATGTAAACTCAATTATCCTGACCATATCCTGTATAAATTAGTGTAATTTGATAACTGAATAAAGAATTGGGTTGCAGCACCATTGAGCAGTGAATAAAGAGAATGAGAGAACCGTTTCCATGGGAAGTCAGTAAGAAACAATGATAGCTGTTTAGTTTTATTTTAACAAGTTCGAAAAATGTGTGCTATAAGCTGTTGCAAACAAGACAGCAGGGAAGCCTTACCCAGTGTTGATCTACCCCAACCCAAATCATGTATAATATCTCCCTTTTATGTACAAAGAAGCTTGTGGCTTCATAGTGCAAGAAAAGATTCATATTCAGCAAGGAAACCTCCTTGAACAACCCTACCTTGACTCTCTTTCATTGAAAATGTGATATCATAACAACTAAGGCATGCAGGCCAATTTCTCAAATATACCAACTATGCAGTGTTTGATAGGGAGTAAGGGTCTACTCATTGGTGTTCCCACTATATTCAGTTTAGTCACTACCATTCCTCCACAGAGTAGGTATAAAAACAGATAAACTGAAAGCTTCATCTATTATCAGAAAGACTATCAGAAAGCTTCATTCCTCACAGCCTCAGCATTGAATCGAGCCGTGTACTGCAACACAAATCAAGCTGTAAGAATGACAAAAGGAGGAGTGAGTGAAAAAATAAAAAGTAAATATCCAACTTGGTCCCCGAGAGGAAAAAAATGTATTCCCTAATTTAGTCTTTTGAAGACTGAAAAAATCTCAACTTTGTGAGTCCCGGATTCTGGTGGCACTCATCACCTCACTGCAGATATAAACAACAATCTTGGACAAAGATCAAACTTGTGTGGTGATAACTAAATTTTCATGGGTAATAGCCAAGGTTTACCCATCCTCTCTATTGGTTCAGCATCTTTTCCCTCTCCATTTAATTCAAATGTTACTCTTTTCTTGAAGAATTTATTGCATGTTCTTGCTATCACTAAAAACTTAGTTAGTGTAAGCAAATTTGCTAGGGATAATTCAATTTATTTTGAGTTCCATCCTAACTCCTGTTGTGTGAAATCTCAGGTTGATCATCAGGTTCAAGTTGGCTCCTGCTGCCATAAGTAGTCTAGACTCTAGTTTGTTTCAATGTAATTCTGATTGTGTAATTCCTAGTGTTCAACATGCTTCTGATGTAATCCCAACTCATTCCTCTGTAAATTCTTTTGTGATCAACTCTGTAACAACAGTGCCAACTTTGACACCCGGGATTGACGAGGGCAGGGAATGGTCGCGGGTGCAAGAAGGCATGGACAAGGAACGGCTCCTGGCAGGCTTCTAGGCAGAGGGACACATGAATGAACCGATTACACACCGAAACTAGAGCGATCCTAAGAGTGTAAGAGTGTGTAGGTATGGGACTATACAGTTAAGGATGACTTATATGAATTGATTGGTACTACATATACCAGCAAGATGCATCTTCTTTTCGGGAGCCCATCCCTTAAGAACTCCACAATTAAGTGTGCTTGACTTGGAGCAATTTTGGGATGTGTGACCTCCTAGGAAGTTTTCCCAGGAAGCGTGTGAGTGACGACAAAGCACGCTTAAAAGACTCGTGTTGGTTTGTGGGGATAGTCGTCAATCCATAAAACAGCCTGGGATGTTACAAATGGTATCAGAACGACACCTCTCCCAGTACGGTGTGGTTCAGGGACGAACCAAGTGGAAGCTGGTGGGCATGTGACACCCGGGGCAGACGAGGGCAGGTAGTGGTCGCCGGCAGAGTGTGTAGGTATGGGAATATGCAGTTAAGGATTGCTTATATGAATTGATTGGTACTACCTATACCAACAATATGCATATTCTTTTCGGGAGCCCATCACTTAAGAACTCCACAGTTAAGCATGCTTGACTTAGAGCAATTCTGGGATGGGTGACTCTTGGGAAGTTTTCCTAGGAAGCGTGTGAGTGAGGACAAAGCACGCTGAAAAGACTCGTGTTGGTTTGTTGGGATATTCCTCAATCCATAAAGCAGCCTGGGATGTTACACCAACTACTTATAATTTGTGGCACTGCCGCTTAGGACATCCCAGTGAAGCAATTGTACTTGATATACTCAAGCAATGTAATGTTTTGAATATAAATAAAACTGCTCTTGATTTTTGTTCAGCTTGTTGTGTTGGAAAATCTCATAGATTACCCTCTCATTTGTCCACTACAGTTTACAACAAACCTTTTGATCTTATCTTTATTGACTTATGGGGTCCAGCCCCTTCATTATCCTTCTATGGTTCTCTTATTACATGGCAATAGTTGATGCCTGTACTAGACTCACATGGTTATACTTACTTTAAAACAAGTCAGAAGCTTTAACCTTGTTTAAACAATTTCAGCAAATGCTTTTTGTGCAATTCCAAGCCACTATTAAGGCTATTCAAACTGATTGGGGTGGCGAATTTCACCCCTTCAGTTAATTCTTGGCTGATTTAGGTGTTGTCCATAGGGTAATCTGTCCTCACACTCACCATCAAAATGGTAGTGTTGAGAGGAAGCATAAGCAAATAGTTGACACAAGATCCTTGCTTGCCCAAGCCTCTTTGCCTATCAAATTTTGGGATCATGCCTTTTTTACTGTTGTTTATCTAATTAATATGCTTCCCACTTCTACTTTACATAAATAAGTACCCTTTATTGCTCTCTATAACAAGACACCGGATTACAAATTTCTCAAAGTGTTTGGTTGTGCTTGCTATCCTTGTTTGAGGCCCTATAATGCAAATAAGTTGCAATTTAGATCCACTGAGTGCACTTTCCTAGGGTATTCAACTTCACATAAAGGGTATAAGTGCTTGTCCTCTAAAGGAAGAATCTATATATCTAAGGATGTGCTTTTTAAAGAATTTAGATTCCCTTATAATCATTATTCTTCCTCATCCAATATCAACTCTCTAGACTCTTCACCCTCTCCTAGTGCACCTCTCATTGTGCTTCCTCGAGTGCCTAACCATGTCCCTATTGCTCAGCCTGTGTATCCTCTAGTTCATTCTCCCACCAATCCTCCCTGTCCTCATATTTCCAGCACACATTCCTCTAATTCCATTGAGTCTGTTAGTCTTACCCTTGTTGAATCCTCTCAGCATAATGCTCTAATTAAAACAGTCCCTCCTCTTCCCACTGTAATTACAAATGTACATCCTATGCAAACCAGATCCAAATCTAGAATTTGCATATCCAGAACTGTTCCTAGAGTCCTTCTTACCCATGCTGAACCAAATACTGTTAAGGAAGCCTTGTCCATTCCTCATTGGAAGGCTGCCATGAATGATGCACTCATTAAAAACCAGACCTGGACACTGGTTGAGTTGCCTCCGAATAGGCAAGCAATATGGTGCAAATGGGTTTTTCGGGTGAAAGAAAACCCCGATGGATCAATCAACAAGTACAAGGCAAGGTTGGTTGCCAAGGGATACCATCAACAACATGGCTATGATTATACTGAGACATTTTCACCTATGGTCAAGCCTGTGACTGTCAGGCTCAGTCTCACCAATGCACTCACTCATCAATGGGCTGTCCAAAAACTTGATGTTAATGATGCCTTCCTCAATGGCTTATTGGAGGAAGAGGTGTACATACAACAGCCAACCGGGTTTGAACATCCGAACAAGGGTCTATTTTGCAAGTTACAGAAGGTGATTTATGGGCTCAAACAAGCCCCAAGAGCTTGGTTTGATAGGCTCTCCAACATCCTTGTTACATTTGGGTTTCAAAAGAGTAAATGTGACACTTCCCTCTTTGTTCAATCAACAGCTACTCACAAGCTGTATGTGCTGATATATGTGGATGATATCATAGTTACAAACACTTCCCCACAGCCGATCCAACAGCTAATTACTAAGCTAAACACATCATTCTCTTTAAAACACCTGGGAAACTAAGATTACTTTTTGGGAATAGAGGTCAAGAAAGTTCTCAATGGCTCCCTACTTCTCTCCCAAACTAAGTATATCAAGGATCTTTTGCAAAAATCCAAGATGGGAGAGACTAAACCTCTGCCCACACCAATGGTTAGCAGCTGCAAGCTAACTAAATATGGGTCTAATTATATGCAGGACCCTTCCCTATATAGATCAGTTGTTGGGGCCTTGCAATATGCAACTATAACTAGGCCTGAAATCAGTTTTAGTGTAAACAAAGCCTGCCAATTCCTTTCCCAACCACTAGAGGAACATTGGAAAACTGTTAAAATGATACTTCAATATCTACAGGGCACTATTACTCATGGCTTACTGCTGCAGCCTGCAAATCCTCACAAACCTCTACCTCTAAGAGGCTTTTGTGATGCTTACTGGGTAGCAAACCCCGATGATCGAAGGTCTGTTTCAGGGTCTTTCGTCTTTCTTAGATGGAACATTGTCTCATGGTAGTCAAAGAAACAACAATTGGTAGCAAGGTCAAGGACATAGGCAGAATATAGATGCCTGGTAAATACATCTTCTGAGATAATTTGGATACAATATCTACTCACAGAGTTGCAATTTCCTACCACTATACCCGAGATCTTCTGTGACAATCTGAGCACTGTGGCTCTCTCTAACAACCCAATGCTTTATTCACGCACAAAGCACATAGAGTTAGACCTCTTTTTTGTCAGAGAGAAGGTGCTTAACAAGACTTTGGTAGTCACACACATCCCTGGACAAGATCAGCCTGCAGATCTCCTAACTAAGCCATTGATACAACTTAGATTTGAAGAGTTATGCTGGAAACTCAGGGTATTTGACATGTATGCACTGGTCAACCCACCCTGAGTTTCAGCGGTGGTATCTATATTATGTATGTTTTCCAGGAACTCTTGGAGGAGATTTTGGCACGTGTCAAACAGAGAGGAGTCCACCATCTAACATGAATTCAAATTTTTGCCATATGCGGAAAAGGGTTGGACTGTTTACAAATTCTGAGGCCCAACACCTCCGACCCAGGGCACTCAAATACTATCCCAAACTCTTCGAAACTCTCATCAAAAATCGCACCGTTATCAAGACAAACATTCCTAAATCTTGATAAATCTAACACAAATCTTGTAAAATCTCACAGAAATCAGGCATTAATTGCCAAAACCATGTCAAATACCAATCCCACCCAAACCAACAAAGCTTAATTTATGATCATTTCTCTTCTCTCTCTGACCAATTCACCCAAACCCTCCATCGAAAACCTGTCATGGCCCGAATTTAATAGCCATGACCGGCCGAAAAGGAAAGTCTTTCTTCCCCTTCGCAGCCTCACAAGCATACATAAATTCGTTTCATTCCAAAAAAAAAACAATTACATTCATTAATTACAACTTAATGAATATAATACATCAGAGTAACTAAACAACACAAATTACAAAGTCCTGTTAAAAAAAATATACTCTTAAACTATAGGCAGCAATCCATTAAAAGTTGTCCACATGACACCCAAGGCTTCAGGCGGCTTCGCAGATACTTGCATCTGAAATGTTAAACGTGGGGTGAGTCCATTGACTCGGTGAGGGAGTTTCCCCCAAACACATGCAATCACACTAGTCCAAGATGAAATAAAGTCACACACTTAAGCAAGCATTATATTAAACAAATATATACTTATTTTCAATCCACATATCTCAAACATCTGTACATATGCAAAAGATCTCAACTAGCAAAATATTATTTGGACATCTTGTCTCTCAAGAGAGTACTTGTGGAATGACTTGCACTACATTCTTTTCTCATAACTCATGTCCCGCTCATAAGGGGATACATATCAAACTCATATACATCGAATCTTTGGGTCCACTTGGGGTTGTTCTCTCAAGGTCCCCCATCCCGACGGTCTTAATTTTGTACCCCGGAGATACCGCACCCTCCGGCAAACATCAACATCCCTCCTCAACGCCCGGGGTATCTAACGAGGTCCCGTCATCCCCGGTGGTGATATTTAAATACCTGAGCCTCTCGCTCCGCGGTTCGCCTACCCAAAGATTCATATTTCAAAAGTTGTCAATCCATTCCACAAAGTACTCTTTTTAATAATCGTATACAAACCACATATAAGCGACAACATAGTAAACCAATTCAACTTGACGAAAACATAAACAAAAATATACATTACAAAGCTATACAATTTCTTTATGGAAGTCCTTAACACTTGGGTTCTTAATAATTTATACAAAATAGCATTTCAACAAAAAATGGAGATAACAACACCATCATTTCATTCACAAACTATCATCACTTTATCGATACTTTCCAATATGCCCATTAATGTAATCCAAAATAATATATATCCATAACATAGATAAAAAAGATTCATTGAATAAACACCTTTACTAACGTTCAACCATAGAGTTAATCAATATTCAAAAGGCAGCAACACTAAAACACACATCATAACATAGTCATAAACTCACCAACACATGACTAAAGATAAAGTTTCCAGCAAGCCTAGACCAACTACAAACCAAAACCGGGAATGCTATAGAGGTCGAAAAATTCTGAAATTTTAACCACAACAATACTTACATGTCTACTTTCAAATGACACTAGTTTAACTTAAAAAGAAGGTCTACAACTCCAGATATAAATTTTGAAATAAAAACTATTCGAGTACATCCGAGACATACAATACTCTCTTTTAAAAATTAAACTGGGACTTCCACAGGTATCCTTAAATCACGAAATTTTACCACAATATACTTCTATATTTCAGTTTTCAAACTCAATAAGTTTCATCTTAATCCGAATTTTATAAACAAGATATGATTTTTTGAGTGCAAACTGTCAGGGTGTATACGGGACATCTCTAGCCCTATTTTCAAAATTTAACTGAGAACAGATCTGGTTCCCAAAAGTATGAAATCTATATACTATGTAGCTCTGGATGTTAGCTTTCAACAGGACCAGTTTCATCTCAATCCGATATCTACAACTCATGTTACAATTTTTTTATTACATATATGTCAGGGTTTCATACCAAAATCGGATTCCCTGAGAAAACATCAAACCTCTAGCTCAAACAATGGGTTTTCCTCACCCCCAATTTCTAGGGTTTAACCAAACAAGTATAACAACTCACCAATAACATATAAATCAAAGAATAATCAATTTAAACATGTTCCAAATGATTTTCTTGAAAGGGATTCACCCAAAACAACTCACAATCATCATTATTTCAACCATTATCAACCCATTATCAACCAATTTAAACATGTTTGTATTGATATTGCTAATTGCTAATTGGAGAACTATTGATTCCCCAATGTGAAAATCCTTTACTTTCATTGGTTGAATTTGTCTATCCTGATATCTTACAAAATATGAACAGTTCAAATTTTTTTGAAGAGCGGGCAATCCTTGCTCCAACTCTTGAATCTGTTGAACAGATTAATGATTTCATTCTCTCTTTGATTCCTGGAGGTGAGAAAGAATATCTCGGTTCTGACACACCTTGCCAATAAGATGAAGATGTAGACATTCAAGGATATTGGAGATGAGAATGATATTAAATGTTCTTGGATTCCAAATCATCGCTTAAGACTTAAGATAGGAGTACTGGTAATGCTTCTAAGAAGTATTGATCAAGTCAATGGTTTATGTAATGGATCAAGGTTGCAGGTCAATGAATTAGGAACAAATATAATAACAACAACAATTATGACAGGGAAAAATATTGGAGATAGGATTCTTATCCCAAGGATGGATTTGGTACCCCCTGATCCTAGATTTCCGTTTAAGTTTCAAAGGAGACAATTCCCCCCATGTCTATGTTTTGCAATGACAATAAACAAAAGTCAAGGACAATCACTTTCCAAGGCAGGAATCTATCTTTCACGACCAGTTTTTACACATGGTCAGCTCTATGTTGCAGTTTCAAGAGTAAAATAAAAAAAAGGCTTGGAAGTACTGATTTTGGACGATGATGGAAGTTCATGCACATCAATAGTAAATGTTGTCTACAATGAAGTCTTTGAGAACCCGTAATAGGTCAACCACTCAGGTTCACAACTTTTTTCCCATTCTTTATTGCTTGAATTATGCTTATATATTTAATTGGCAAAACTAGTGCTTTGGTCCCTTAAGTTAATTTATGTTTTCAAATTGGTCCCTTAAGTTTATTTTGTGTCAAATAGGTCCTTTAAGTTTTTTTGTGACATCATATTTAACTGATTTAATAGCAAAACCATGCACTGTCACAACAACTTAAGGGACCTGTTTGACACAAAATAAACTTAAGGGACCTATTTGACACAAAATAAACTTAAGGGACCAATTTGAAAATTTAAATTAACTTAAGGGACCAAAGCTCTAGTTTTGCCTATTTAATTTTAAATATACATATGTCTAGGATTTGGGTTATTATATTATTGATCATTAACTTCAAACTCATTTTAGAAATTAGTAGCTTATTGTCAACTTCATTAACGTGATTTCATCGTAATCTGAATGTCATATACACATTTGGAATGTTCAACAAGTAACTTGGATGACTGATATAACTTATATCAAGGTCCTTTTCACGGAAAAAAATTTGTTACAAGAAAGTGCATCAACTAAGCATTGCACTCACCTTTACCAACTACTATAATATTCATACTTTAGTTGCATCATAATTAATTTTGCAATAAAAAACCTAATATTCTATCATTATTTAAGGTTAAAATTTAACAGCAGCTATATATTGAACAACTGCTATGATCATTAATATTGGACATTGGCTTGCAATTCTCAATAAGTATACTAGGCTTGTTTCGAGCAAGGGTCCCCACAAAACTGTTAAACTGATCGGCCATTGACTCTATAGGATTGAGTTCACGATCAAACTCGATTCTTATCCTTTGATTTGCACCACAGTTGACGGTCAAATTCTTCATATGTGTGGCACGTCTACCCTTTCTGGCCGTCGACGAGACACCCAACCCGCTGCGTGAAGGAGGGATATCCTCGGGATCAGCCATGTATGCATGTTTAGACAAAAAAATAAATAAATACATAATGTCAGTATGGCTGGATAAATATCAAACATAACTTAACTTATAAATATTAACGTAAACATAACTTATAATATGACTTTAAACATATATAACTTAAACTATACTTACACTGTGGTCAAATAGTAAGGTTCTCCCATAACCCTTCCTGATGATCATCACGAGTGACATGTACATCATCCACTTCATTTTCCTCATTGAAAGTAGGCACCCGTGTTGAGAAAGAAGGAGTATCGAAAATATCAAGAGTTGAATCTTGATTTTCCTCACTACCATTAGACATGTTTTTTCCCTGGAGAACCACTAACCACCTTTTGTTAGAATGATCACAGATATAAAACACCTGTTTTGCTTGGGATGCCATGATGAAAGACTCTTCTTTATAACCCACCTTATCAAGGTCCACCAATTTGAATCCTAACTCACCGGTTTGTACACCGTTGTTACTGTCGACCCACTTACATTTAAAAACAGGCACTCTAAATTTCGTGTAATTGACCTCCCAGATCTCTTCAATGATTCCAAAGTACGATACGGATGCCATAATAGGGTTTGTATCTTTTGAACTAGAGAAATGCATGGACTCGGTCACGACCATAACCCCACTGTTTTGCACGGTACTTTTGTCATCCTAGGACTTTGTATAGAAGGAAAAGTTATTGATATCGTACCCACTCCAGCATATGACATCAAAGATAGACCCCGTACTAGCCATTTTAATGTATCAGAAGCAGTACCAACCTTTACAATTTTTTCTTTAAACCAGTTCAAGAAAGTCTTATTATGCTTGTTCAAACACCATTTTTCATTCATGCGAGGGTAAGTTTCATTGATGATGCTTTTGTGCTCACATAAGTATGGTTCAACCTCATCAGTGTTATTCAATATATACAAATGTGCTTGAAGCACTTCCTCTCAATCCATGCTCTTAACAGTAATACCTCGTGTAACCTTACCAACATATCTTCCTTCATGACAGGATTTCGGAAGCCCTACAGGTTCCGCTCTTGACATGTAGTCCGTACAAAACTCAATAGCTTCTTCTGCAACGTACCTTTCAATAATAGATGCTTCAGGACGATGTGAATTCTTCATATACCCTTTCAAGATCTTCATGTATCGCTCAACCGGGTACATCCACCTTAAATAAACGGGACCACACAATCTAATCTCCCTCACTAGATGAACAATCAAATGAACCATGATGTCAAAAAATGAAGGGGGAAAATACATCCCCAATTGACACAAGATAATGGCCGCCTCATTTTCCAAGTCAGCCAACTTTTGAGTGTCAATGACCTTGCTACATATAGCATTGAAGAAAAAGCACAACCTAGTAATGGCATGTCTGACTTTTTTAGGCAAGATGTCACGAATGGCCACCGGTAGTAGTTGTTGCATTAAGACATGGCAATCATGAGACTTTAAGCCAACTAATTTGATATCTTTCATTGAGACAAGTCTCTTGACATTTGAAGAGTAACCATGTGCACTTTGACACCCTGTAGACACTCACAAACTTTTTTTCTCTTTTTTTTGATAAAGTATGACATGCTGGAGGCAAATAAGTCTTCTTACCCCCCACTTTATGTGGAGCTAACTGCTCTCGTATACCCATCACAACTAGATCCAGACGAGCATTCACACCATCCTTTGTCTTGCCCTGAATGTTGAGAAGCGTTCCGATTAAACTGTCACACACATTTTTCTCCACATGCATCACATCAATACAATGTCTTACATCAAGCTTGCACCAGTATGGAAGATCAAAGAAGATCGACCTCTTCTTCCATATGTTCTTCTAAATAGCCCTCTTTTGGGTCTTCCCATAGATAACATTAATGTCCTTCACAAGTTCATAAACTTGCTCTCCAGTCAAGGCCACCGGAGCAATTTCATTCTCCGGAAGTCCATTGAAGGCTTTTCTCAATCTACGATAAGGGTGATTACGTTGTAAAAATCTCCGGTGCCCAAGGTAAACTGTCTTCCTTCCATGTTGCAGTTGATGGTAGCATGTGCCTTCTTCACATATTGGACATGCTTTATGCCCCTTAACACTGTACCCGCACAAGTTCCCATATGCTGGAAAGTCATTGATGGTGCAAAATAACATGGCACGCATTTTGAAAGTCTCACGACAATACCCATCGATCACATCAACGCCTTCATCCCACAACATTCTCAAGTCTTCAATCAAGGGACTGAGATAAACATCAATATCATTTACTGGCTGTTTTGGACCCGAAATCATCATACTTAACATAATGTATTTGCACTTCATGCACAACCAAGGAGATAGGTTGTAAATTACCAAGAGAACAGGCCATGAATTATGAATACTACTTAAGTTTCCATATGGATTCATTCCATCGGTAGCAAGTCCAAGCCTGAGATTTCTGGGCTCATTGCCGAAATTCGGAAACAAACTATCAATTCTCTTCCATTGCAAAGAATCAGCTGGATGACAAAGTTGTCCATCACATTTCCTCTCATCTGCATGCCATCTAATGTTCTTTGCATCATTTACATTAGCAAACAATCGCTTGAACCGCGAAATTACTAGAAGATACCATAACACCTACGCAGGAGGACCCTTGGTGACCACATCACAACTAGAATCATCATCCTTCACTTTGTAGCGTGATACCCCACACCTGGGGCACTCGTGCATCTCTTCAAACTCTTTCCTATACAATAATCAATCATTGGGGCATGCGTGGATTTTCTTATACTCTATACCCATCGGACACAATATCTTCTTCGCCTCATAGTTTCGATACGACAATGTGTTACCTTCTGGAAGCATGTCTTTCAACAACTCAAGCAATTCAGTAAAGCTTTTATCGCTCCACCCATTTCTTGCCTTCACATCGAACAATCTTAACACTGCTGACAACCGTGTGAAATTAGTGCACCCCGGATACAAAGCCACTTCCGCATCACTGCATAAAGTATCATACACATGTGCTCGCCGAAAAGACTTTTGCCCAATATCACGGATCATGTCCTCTAGTCCATCGTCCATATCTACGTCATCAGCTTCCTCTCTATGCGACACCCTTGGACTGTCTAACGATTGACCATGACATATCCATATTGTATAACTCTCGCAAATCCCCTCACAAATAAGATGCTCCCGTATCTCCTTAGCTTCTAGTCGTCTCTCATTCAAACAGTTAACACAATGACAATAAAACCTTCCGTCACTACTATCAGGAGCATTTGTTTTTTCAAATTGTAGAAAATCTTCCACTCCATTCTCATACTCATCACTTGTCCGTCTAGCATTCATCCAACCGCGATCCATGACTACAACAATAACTTCGTACTTAGGCCAAGATCTTCGTCAACTACTTCTTATGACAGGGTATGGCCCTATACCATTCGAGAAGAAATTTTTTCAATATTCAGTTAACAGTTAGTCCTTAACTCTCATGCTCATACTTGACGAAATTTCGGCAGTATTTCCCATCAGTCTCCGGCGTACACGACTTGAACGCAGTGAAAAACACCACGATAAAGTATGCACTCGGAGAACGAAAGGAAATGCATCAGACCGAACTTTCATCAAGTATATAACATATGAGAATCAATGAATAACTATTTTAACTGAATGAAGAAAAAGTTTTTCCCCAAACTGTCCAACATGGACAATTTAAGATTCAATACAATGAGTGGTACCTTAAACAAGTACACGTATGCTCATTAATGAATAAATCACAAGCCATGCCCTTTTTCAGAAGAAAAAAAATCAAAAGCAAAAATTGGCTAAGATAGGCAGCTCAATACCTATGTGAGAATCCTTAAAAGTTCCATAACTTCTTTGTTCTCTACCCTGATAAATCTCATGGAACATGTCAATCTCTTTCTCTATCATAACCCTCTCTACCCTGATTCTCAAAGTAATGCATAATTGAATGCATCTTCCATAGTCATCAATATGCAAAGGATGTACTTTATTTTATAACAAGTATTACAAAAGGCTTGATTCTCATTCCATTTTGGCATTTCCCAAATTTAAGTAAGTTCTCTTTCCTTTGAGATACACAAAATTTATAGCCAATAAGAACAAGCTTACATGCTGTCATGTTATAATTACACATTGACCACCTGATTGGTATGTGTTATTAAAACCTATTTAACCTATCAGAACATGAGATGGACTAAAAAAAATGTCATTAACTTACATTGGTAGTTCACGAGTTAATCCTTCAAACAACAATTGATTCACACCAGTTACAAAATTAAGAAACTTCAGGGCCCAAGAATCTTCTTGTGATTTGACCTTCACTTCCACCTGTTTTATAACCTGCACATCAACACAATCAGTACTGATATATCCAAATTAAAATATAGCAAACTTGACCAGATAGGACACAAAAAGGTTCAAACAATCTTAAAGATTAACAATATGATTAACAAAATAAATAAAAAATAAACTACGATCATGTAATTAATAAAAAGAAACTTGTGCTAGTAATAAAAAGAAACTTATGCCAGTAATAATCTATTTTGTTTTCCTCTGTAACTTCATTTTCTTTTCATTTCACGGGACAATCAGGAACAATGACATATTGACATCCTTTACCATCCCATTTGATTCTCCTCCTTTCCATCATCAATGTACAAATTAAACAAAGAATAAACCATATAGCTATATATGCATGTTTCATGACATAGAAAAGAAGAAAACACAATTAGTTTTCATTGATACTATGCTTCAACCTCTTTCACCTGCTTACCCTTTTAAATTAAAGCTTGTTTAAAACAAAAATAGAGGGACAAGCATCCCCATATAAAACTCACTTGTCAAAGAGTAACCATTGACTACCCAAAAATGTTAAATCTGCAATATGGAGCTAGATGAAGTTTAAAGGGAAATGGAAGTAACTAAAAGAAGCAGAAGAAAGAACAAAAACACACTCTATAAATGCATATTTTCAATGGAAAGAAACCAAATTGTCAAGGTAGCAGTAAACATCATTCCAAAAAAAAAAGGATCTAAACATCAAGAAACAAATAAGTCAAAGATGGGATTTATTTTCTTTTTTATTTTGATTTTCTGAGGCATCCAAACTGAATCAAATTGGTCTCCATTAAGTGGCACATAAATGTGGCAGTTTCTATCAATGTTATATGGCAACAAGAATTAAACTGAAATGTAAACTCACCTTTGAATGGATAATGATGTCACTTCACTCTTCTCGGTTCCTTTCTCACAAAACGCAGAGGGCAGAAAATTTGAAAACTGAAAAAAAAAAAAATGAAATCACATTCTTTGCAGAGAAGGAGAGAACGCCCAAGTTTTGAAGTAGAGGAAGAGAATGGGTTACCTCTGTGATGAGAACTGAAGATGGGTTGCGTTGATGGGTTGCGATGATGGATTGTGTTGAACTGAGGCGACGACTCTTCGCTGTTGCTGCAACCTCATCGGTCGGCTCACGACGGAGCAAGAGAACGGCGCACGACTGAGCAAGAAAATGGTGAGCAAGGAGGGTTTAAGTTCAGGAAGCAATGGTGCATGTGGTGAGGGTTTAGGTTCAGGAAGCAAAGATAAAAGAAACGGCGCGATAAGATATTGGAGGGAATGAATAGAACGAAATGGGTTTTGGGCTTCTATTAGACATCGGGCAAACAGATAACCGATGTTTTTAATTTATATTAGACATCGGTTATATAAGAACCGATTTGAAAAGTTAAGCAGATTTTCAAATTCTATTTTTCGTTTTATTTTTAGACATCGGTTTACAAAATGAACCGATGTGGATAATTTTTAAAATCGGTTATTTAAGAAACCGATGTCAAAAGTTTTGACATTAATTTCAAAAATGCCACCACCTCGTTTTAGACATCGGTTAAAAAGGAACCGATGTAAAACTCTAACGTTAAAAAGCATATTTTCCACTAGTGCATATAAGAATTTCTCGTAGTAACAAGGAACTCAAATTAAGTCTGATTGGCATAATTAGTCTGAATTTCATGTGGTAATAAAAAAAATTGTGAGGTGTTTGAATATCCATGGATATCCATAAATACCCGTAAATATCGATAAATTTGTTTAAAACCCGCAAGATGGATACCCGCATGGATATGGGACGATAACAGGTATGAAATTCATCCAACAGGGCGGGTAGTGAGGGGCTACTACCCGTATCCACCCCACCCCATTTACATCCCTAGGTGGGATAGATACACGTTTTTGCTTGCTAATTTTTTCCAATTTTTATAAAGTGATGATAAATGTATATGCCTGTGTAGGAAGGGACGCATCGCTCAATGCTAGAAGCTATTACTACAAGTGAAGGCGACATCATACAAAAGGATTTCGATGAGATAGATTATGCAAAAGCCAAAGCTGCACCCCCGCATCACAACCCTTATCCTGTTGAAGTAACAGTGATTCCAAGTGAAATTGACACCATACAAGAGAACTTTGATGAGATAGATTATGCAAAAGCCAAAGCTACACCCCCTCACATCCACCACCCTTATCTTGTTGAAGCAACAGTGATTCCAAGTGAAATTGACACCATACAAGAGAACTTCAATGAGATAGATTATGCAAAAACCAAAGCTGCACCCCCATTCGGGCCATCTCACCACCATAATATTGCACCCACGCCTTATGTACCTGACCAAGCAACCAACTGGGCCAATTGATCCATCTTAGCCCACAGAAGACAATGAGACCAATAGCTTACAATTTCTGCTTTAATTACCTGGGAATTAATTTTCTGTTCTAATTCTCAAAATTTGTTATCAACTATGTATGAAGTACCCTCCACTTCGCAATAAATCCGTATGTTTAAGAAACCAACTCATCTATATATGTGAACACACTACAAGAAAACTGTGATTTATCGACGGAAAATTATCGACAGACACTGCGGCCATCGAAAATTAAGATATTACCGACGGACATGGCCGTCGGTAAGGATGAATACGAACAGTTTCCAAATTTACCAACGAAAAGGTCGTCGGTAAATTTTCTGAGGGGCAGTCCGTCGAAAATGTTGATGATGCTATCGACGGAAATTTCGTAGGAAACTGTAGTGGCTCATTACCGACGGTAAAAGCCGTCGGAAAGTTAAGTGTCCTTCGGAAAATTATAAATAAACTTGCATCGTGAACCCTTACCCCCCCCCCCCCCCTCCACTTTCCCTTTATCTTCTATCTCTCACTCTCAGAGCTCCTTCTCTTCTCTCTGCCCACCACATGTTGAGGCACCACCGCCGCCCACCACCGCGACTAGCCACCCCCGGATGCCTCTCCCTCTCTTCTCCTCCCTTCTCGGCCTCCCCTTCTCCCTTTCCCTCCCCCTCTCCTTCTCCCCCACTGTTCCGCGTGGCTACACCCTTTCCCCCACTCTCCGCCGCGTCTACCACCACCGGAGGAGCCCCCCCACCACACATTGCCACTCCCACCACTGCCACAGGTTTGAGCACCTTCCTTCCTTCTGAGCATTCTTACCTTATTCACTTTATGAAGAATCATGCAGAGTCCATTGTAATGTATTCTATCCATATCTTAGATTTTAATTTATCATGAATACATGAATTGGATTTTATTGTATTTTTTCTTGTTATTTTTTCCTTATTTTTTGTTGCATTTGATGTTACCCATTGCATGTACCGCATGACACTTTCACTGCCATCACCGCTACAGCGGAGCCACCACTGTCAGTAGGAACCTGTACTGTCAGGTTTCTATTTAAATTATTGATTTATTTGAATTTGTTTGAAATTGTTTTTTTTGTTAATTAGTGTGTAATTATGCTGCTATATTATGTAACTAGAGTTTTTGCCCGTGCACTGCACGGGGTTATATCATTGTATAAAATATATAAAATTTATAAGTTTTAAAAGATAAATATAAAATATAAAATAGAAAATATAAAATATGGAATATAAAATATGGAATATCAAATATGTGTGTAATATAAATTGAAGTATAAAAAACTTAATTATGCATCGTGTCATAACCTATGTGAATAATTTTGCAAAACACATAAATATTATCCTTAATTAGAAATTCCCGAAAATACGTATACTATAAAATAACATAACTTTGCATAAAAATAACACAAACACTACAATAAATAGATAGTACAAAAATAATATATTTTATTTCTATACTTGCTACCAATCTTTTCTTTTTTTTTATCTAAAATATCTCATTTTTAAAGCTGCACAAAACTGAAACCCCTATATTTAAATGTCTAAAATATCTTTTTTTGATTTAAATGTTCAAATTCAAATTGTTTTATTGTTCAAATTCAAAATGTGACTATTTTCAATGTATTGATTTTCTTAATTTATTTATTTTAAAATGTTTTGATTGATTTATTCCAACTTCCAAAAAACAATAAATCTAATATAATTCCAACCTACCATAACATCCAATCGAATAATTTCTATTTTCTTATATTCTTTTTTGTTTCTTTTCAATTCCAATACCACATTCATTTCTCTACTTACTACCAATCTTTTTTGTTTCTATAAAAAAATAATTTATTTTATTTATATACTTACTGCCAATATTTTTTTGTTTATTACATAGATACATACATATATATACACATACAGTAACAGAAAAACTTTGTTCAAACACTTGAGCATTTCATTGCCATTATATTAGTTTAAAAATCATATCATATGAACGTTTTATATATGACGTTTTACAATTGATTTAACATTTCTATTCAAGGGTGGTGTGATACAATCTAGAAGCAGGGGACGAAGAATTGCTAACAAATTGAGTTAATTCTTTACTCTGCTTTATTTCATTACTAACTGTTTGCATATATAGATGAGTTGGTTTCTTAAACATATGGATTTATTGCCAAGTGGAGGGTACTCCATACAGAGTTGATAACAAAATTTGAGAATTAAAACAGAAAATTAAAGCAGAAATTGCAAGCTATTGGTCTCATTGTCTTCTGTGGGCTAAGATGGATCAATTGGCCCAGTTGGTTGCTTGGTCCAGTACAGGTCCGTGGTGAGATGGCCCGGATGGGGGTGCGATTTTGCCTTGTATGGTGGTAATTTCACTTGGAATCGTTGTTACTTCAACAGGATAAGGGTGGTGGATGTGAGGGGGTGCAGCTTTGGCTTTTGCATAATCTATCTCATCAAAGTCCTCTGGTATGAGATCAATTTCACTTGGATTAATAGCTTCTTCAACATGGTGTACAAGCATTGACCGATGCGTCCCTTCCTACACATGCATACATATATATATATATATATATATATATATATATATATCTCATTAGTTTATATAAATTGGAAAGAAATATATTTCAAGCAAAAACATGTACCCCACCACACACACACACACACACACACACACATAAAAGACTATTTCAACAATTTAAATTTTGATATGTAATTAACTAGGGTAAAGCACGTGCCTAAAGGTAAAAACCTCCCAGAACCTACAGAAATATAAATGACTATTAGATGGAAAAAGTTGGAATGTGAATGTAGGGATAGGGGACAGAATTAACCTTGAGAAGAAAGTACTTTGCGGTATCTTTTTTAGTAAAACTAAGAGGACGTGCGATGCATGCATGCGAAGAAACAAAAAGGATTAGGAGCATTAGAACAACAGGGGACATGGTGAGATGATCAAGCTAGATTGCTACCAGTTGGTCAAGAATTTTTATTTTTATTTATAATAGTTGGTCAAGAATATTATTTGTGGGTGTGGGTGAATGTGTGTATATATAAAGAAGGGAATAATTTAAACAAAGAAATTAATGTGTGAATATGATAAAAAGAAATCAAGTAGTCAGTGTTAATCAGTCAAACAAATCAGTGTTAATTAATAATTTGGGATTTAGTATTAAATCCAAGTAATGATACTTTGAATGAAAGAATGAAATAGTTAATCATAATAAGAAAATAAACCGATAAAAAGTAAAAACATAAAACTAAAGTACTAAACCATATAACTAAATAAAGTTCAATATTTAATTCTTATTCTGAAATTAATTTTAAAATAGAATCTTTAGCTGCAAAGATGGAAGATGTGCATGGAAAAGTTAATGCTGAAAATACTAGAAAAAACAAATTTACCCAAAAAAAAAAAATTCTTAACTAAAAACCATAGCATTAACATTAACATTATTAATATTGTTGTTAACTAAATAAAGAAAAAGAGGTTAGATAGTCTCATCGTTTTTTGGTCCGGAGGGTCTTTGACCCCCGTTCTGGTGTCCAGAGTTTTTAACCCTGACTAATCCGGGCTTTTTGACCATACTTTTGAAAACTATTTACTAAAATAACCTACTTTTGAAACAATTTATCAAACTAACCTACTTTTAAATAAAATAATATTTTTTAGTGGCGCCAGTTACTACCACGTGGCAGCTCACGAGTGACCCAAAAAAATTGACTAAAAAAAAGAGAGAGTGGCGCCGGTTTATATAAATAATTTAATATATATAAAATTTAATAATTTAATATAACTATTATATATAAATAATTTAATAATATTAATCTAATTATATTAATTAATAATTATTTAATATAATTATTATATAATGATAATATTTATTAATAGAATTTTATTAATTAGTTAATAAATATTTATTATTAATTAATAATTAAAAATATAAATTTGTGTTGTGTTGTGTCTGTAATGTAATTTGTGAAGCTCGTTTCCTTGACCAATAACTTGGTTGCTCATCACATTCACATCACATGTATGTTCATTGATCACAATATTAATATTTATTAATTAATATAATTAAATATATTAATATTATTAATACAAATTTATTTTATTAAATTTTATATTAATAATTAATGATATTGTTTAATATTAATCTTATATTTATCTATATTATCATTATATAATTAATATTAATAACTACTACATCCGGACTTAATTATTTAGAAAAGGGATCCAAAATCCTATTTGATCTGAGCGGTTTTAAGAAAACAAGATCCAAAAAAATCCAATAGACATCGATTTTGTTCGGTTTTCGATTTTTTTGGATCGATTTTCGATTTTCTTTTGAATCGGTTTGAATGTGAACACTTCTAACAAAAACCAACTCCAACAAACAACCACCATCTTACTTGTGACTTTATTATTGTAAAAAAATATCGCCATATAAGAAATGAAACAACCAACGGAGCTTAGAAGCGTAGCTAGCAAGAAAAAATATAAGAAAAATACTTTTATAAAAGATATTTAAAATTATAAATGATATAATTTAACACATAAAGGTTGATTAATGAAAATATAAATAAGTGTGAATATCAATACTAATTATATAATGATAATATTGATAAATATAAAATTAATATTAAATAATATTATTAATTATTAATATAAAATTTAATAAAATAAATTTGTATTAATAATATTAATATAATTATGTTAGTTAATAATTAATTTATATAATTATTATATAATGATAATATTTATTAATAGAATTTTATTAATTAATTAATAACATAATGACAATGTTTATTATATTAATTAATAAAAAAATTTGTTATTTATTAATATTATCATTTATATATATATAATAATTAATATTATCATTTAGGTATATAATAATTAATTATTATAAACAAATTTGTTGGAGTTGGTTTTTGTGGAGCAAGAATTGTGAAATTGCCAAACCCATTAGTGTGATAGTATTGTGATCAATGAACATACATATGATGTGAATGTGATGAGCAACCAAGTCATCGGTTAAAGAAACGAGTTTCACAAATTACATTACACACACAACACAACACAAATTTATATTATTAATTAATAATAAATATTAATTAATTAATAAAATTATATTAATAAATATTATCATTATATAATAATTATATTAGTTAATATAATTATATTAATATTATTAAATTATTTATATATATAATATATATATATATATATATATATATATATATATACTTACTGGCGCCACTTTCTTTCTTTTTTCAGTCCATTTTTTTGGGTCACTCATGAGCTGTCACATGACAGTCAATGGCACCAGTTTGACTGGCACCGCTAAAAATTATTATTTTATTTAAAAGTAGGTTAGTTTGGTAAATTATTTCAAAAGTAGGTTATTTTGGTAAATAGTTTTCAAAAGTGGGTTACTCTGGTCAAAAAGCCGACTAATCCGGGGTTCGGTCAGGAGGTAAGTAAAGTCTGACCAAGAGTTGTTGCTGTCAATGATCGAACTCGTGCAAAGCACGAACCATTTGTCCTTAATAACATCACATTAATCACTTGTGCCCAACTGCTTGATTGACAGTCTCATCATTTAAATATCACATTTAGCTTCTTATTGAAAAAATATGATATGATACTCATAGTATCTTTTTAAGGTTTGTCAAAAAAAAAAAAAAGAGTATCCTTTTAAGGGCCCTAATGCATAAATTCAAGAAACAATTAATGAGAGTGCATGAATAGTCATGAGGCTTTTAACAAGTCTTGGAAACATTAGATTTTTGGTTTTTCAATATTTGAAATATGTGTCAAAAAACAAATATTTGAAATATGTGGTCATTATTGTTTAACAAAAACAGAGAGAAGATATCTTTTAGATAGATATTTGAAATTGTAATTAGAAGTGGTATTTAATACTTGGGTTTAAAAATGGGAAGAAACATGTATCCAAACTAATATAAATAAGTGGCTAGAAGGTGAAGTTAGCAAGTTATTTTAGAGTATTACAAGTTTCTCTTATTTTAAATAGAATATTTATATTTATACGATATGATTTTTCATCAAATGACTATTCATCTATTGTATTTTCATGGAAATATAGGGAAAAAAAGCTCTATGGTAAGGTGGAATCTTTCTCTTGACTTGATGTGTAGATTCATAAGGTGTATTATAAGTTGTTCTTTATCTTGTTCTTTCCATTTCCAAATATTCATTTTATTTTAAAATTATATATATATATATAAGAACTAATAATTCAAAAAAATGAAAAATGAAATAAAATAATTAATATCTTGATTATGAATATTGATTCTTATTAATTAGAAAATATTAAAATCAAATATTCAAAACAAAAGAGTATAATTAATAAAGTCAATTTAAAAAATTGAATTGATTGATTGAAAAAATATTATTATTCTTATAAATATAGTTAGTATATATGTATGATCAATAAGTAGTTTTAAATTGATTTTTTTTTTTAAGAATTAGTTTTAAATTGATATCATATGATATTTTGATATCAGAATCACTACTAAAAATGTTAAATTTACTGATAAAAGTTAGCGGATCTGATCCCATCCATGAATTCGATGGATTTGAACCAATTTTGGTGGTTTGGATCAGATTTGAAATCCCGAGTTCGAAGACAATCGGTTCAGATATCGGATTCAAAGTGAACCGAATCGATCGCTTTAAAAATACTATTAACTTAATTATCATATTATACATGAGTTGGGTAGTTTATCAAAAAAAAAAAAAAATACATGATTTGGGTTGGGGTAGATCAACACTGGGTAAGGCTTCCCTGCTGTCTTGTTTGCAACAGCTTATAGCACACATTTTTCGAACTTGTTAAAATAAAACTAAACAGCTATCATTGTTTCTTACTGACTCCCCATGGGAACGGTCCTCTCATTCTCTTTATTCACTGCTCAATGGTGCTGCAACCCAATTCTTTATTCAGTTATCAAATTACACTAATTTATACAGGATATGGTCAGGATAATTGAGTTTACATGGAGAGTTGCCATTTTAAGCTTTCCATTGATTTTAGTACAATTTTGAATTATTGACTCTCCAAAATGATAGCTTATTTTTCATAGTTAGTTTCGTAGTCAGTGATACCCTAACGTTTTACAGATATTTGATAGCCTTGTATAATGTCTCACGTGATTGGTTTTCTGTTAGTCTCTTAATTGTACAAGTAGCCACTGAAAGATACATCTTTCTGTAAGGACCTTGCTTTCTAGATTCCCACTTTTATTATGGAGACATGATGCTCATTTTAAGTTGAAGTAATTGAAATATCTATGAACATATATCTTAAGTCTTAACTGGTAACTAGATTGGAATCTGGAGTCTAAAACCAGAGTTACTTTACCTCCTATGACAAGAGTCAGATTTGAGGCATACTTTTGCACACCTCTTATCCTATGAACGATGGTAAAGGGCTCGAGGTCCATTAATTAATTAATTAAAACATTTCTTCTGTTGTTGAATTATATTCAAATCACAGTTCATTCTCTTTTCCAGTAAGACAGCATGATGCTTTCTCTATAGAAGAATAATCTTCATTATTGGTTGGATTTTATGGACTTATGGGTTGATTTCAGGTGATTTTGGATGAAGCTATTGTAAAACTAACTCCAGATTTCTTTTGGTTGGGTGGCGGCAAGGTTGATCTGAAGCTAGGGATCAGGACATCTCAATTAATCAGATTTATCAACCCATTCATCCTCAGCTGTAGCGGTAATTGATTTTGTTGGACAGGATGTGGTCAGGATTATTGAGTTTACATGGAGAGTTGCCATTTTCAGCTTTCCATTGATTTTAATACAATTTTGAGTTGGTTTCTTAAACATACGGATTTATTGCCAAGTGGAGGGTACTCCATCCATACAGAGTTGATAACAAAATTTCAGAATTAAAACAGAAAACTAAAGCAGAAATTGTAAGCTATTGGTCTCATTGTCTTCTGTGGGCTAAGATGGATCAATTGGCCCAGTTGGTTGCTTGGTCCGGTCCAGAAGGCGTGGGTGCGATATTATGGTGGTGAGATGGCCCGGATGGGGGTACAGATTTGGCTTTTACATAATCTATCTCATCAAAGTCCTCTGGTATGAGATCAATTTCACTTGGATTAATAGCTTCTTCAACATGGTGTACAAGCATTGATCGATGCGTCCCTTCCTACACAAGCATACATATATATATATATATATATATATATATATATATATATATATATATATATATATATATATATCTCATTAGTTTATATAAATTGGAAAGAAATATATTTCAAGTAAAAACATGTACCCCACCATATATATATATATAAAATAGACTATTTCAACAATTTAAATTTTGATATGCAATTAACTAGGGTAAAGCGCAAGCCTAAAGGTAAAAACCTCCCAGAACCTACAGAAATATAAATGACTATTAGATGGAAAAAGTTGGAATGTGAATGTAGAGATAGAGAACAGAATTAACCTTGTGAAGAAAGTACTTTGCGGTGTCTTTTTTAGTAAGACTAAGACGATGTGCGGTGCATGCATGCGAAGAAACAAGAAGGATTAGGAGCATTAGAACAACAGGAGACATGGTGAGATAAGCTAGCTAGATAGCTACCAGTTGGTCAAGATTTTTTTTTTTTTTATAATAGCTGGTCAAGAATGTTATTTGTGGGTGTGGGTGAATGTGTGTATATATAAAGAAGAGAATAATTTAAACGAAGAAATTAATGTGTGAATATGATAAAAAGAAATCAAGTAGTCAGTGTTAATCAGTCAAAAAAAAGTAATCAGTGTTAATTATTAATTAGGGATTTAGTTTTAAATCCAAGTAATGATACTTTGAATGAAAGAATCAAATAGTCAATCATAACAAGAAAATAAAACGATAAAAAGTAAAAGCATAAAACTAAAGTACTAAACCATATAACTAAATAAAGTTAAATATTTAATTCTTATTCTGAAATTAATTTTAAGATAGAATCTTTAGCTGCAAAGATGGAAGATGTGAATGGAAAAGTTAATGCTGAAAATACTAGAAAAAACAAATTTACCAAAAAAAACACTTAACTAAAAACCGTAGAATTAACATTAACATTATTAACAACTAAATAAAGAAAAAAAGGTTAGATAGTCTCATCATTTTTTGGTTCGGAGGGTCTTTGACTCCCGTCCCGATGTGCAGAGTCTTTGATCCCTGACTAATCCGGGTTTCGGCTAGGAGGTAAGTAAAGTGTGGCCAAGAGTTGTCGTCCTTAACAGCAACACATTAACCACTTGTGCCCAACTGCTTGGTTGACACTCTCATCGTTTAAATATCACATTAAGCTTCTTATTGAAAAAATATGATATGATACTCATAGTTTCTTTTTAAGGTTTGTCAAAAAAAAAAGAAAGAGTATCTTTTTAAGGGCCCTAATGCATAAATTCAAGAAACAATTAATGAGAGTGCATGAATAGTCATGAGACTTTGAAGAAGTCTTGGAAACATGAGATTTTTGGTTTTTCAATATTTGAAATATGTGGTCATTATTGTTTAACAAAAACAGAGAGAAGATATCTTTTAGATCTATATTTGAAATTGTAATTAGAAGTGGTATTTAATACTTGGGTTTAAAAATGGGAAGAAACATGTATCCAAACTAGTATAATTAAATAAGTGGTTAGAAGGTGAAGTTAGCAAGTTTTTTTTTTTTTTTTGATAAGCATTAGCAAGTTATTTTAGAGTATTACAAGTTTCTCTTATTTTAAATAGAATATTTATATTTATATGATATGATTTTTCATCAAATGACTATTCATCTATTGTATTTTCATGGAAACATAGGAAAAAAAACTATGGTAAGATGGAATCTTTCTCTTGACTTGATGTATCTTAGGTAGATTCATAAGGCATATTATAAGTTGTTCTTTATCTTGTTCTTTCAATTTCCAAATATTCGTTTTATTTTAAAATTATATATATATATATATATAATAAATAATAATTGAAAAAAATGAAAAATGAAAAAAAATAATTAATATCTTGATTATGAATATTGATTCTTATTAATTAGAAAATATTAAAATCAAATATTCAAAACAAAAGAGTATAATTAATAAAGTCAATTTAAAAATTGAATTTATTGATTGAAAAAATATTATTATTCTTATTAATATAGTTAGTATATACGTATGATCAATAAGTAGTTTTAAATTATTTTTTTAAGAAGTAGTTTTAAATTGATATTTTATGATATTTTGATATCAGAATCACTACTAAAAATGTTAAAATTACTGATAAAATTTAGCGGATCTGATCCCATCCATGAATTCGATGGATTTGAACCAATTTTGGTGGTTTGGATCTGATTTGAAATCCCGAGTTCGAAGACAATCAGTTCAAATATCAGATTCAATGCGAACCGAATCGGTCACTTTAAAAAAATAATATATTACTATTAACTTAATTATAATATTTTTTTATTAACAAAAAATAATATATTAGTATATTATTCCTAAAATTGATATATTAACTAAAAATTTGTTGGCTTCTTTTTTAGAATTTTAAAATATGTTACTGTTTTTTTTTAAATTAAAATTGAATTAAAGTAAGAATAGGGTAATTTGATGATCCAATATAAACCAATCCTACTTTAATCGGATTGGTCCCTAATCATAATCTTTTTTGGCGAAATTCAATCCGATCAAATTTAATTGGATGCTATCATCCTAAATTATCCTAAATCCAATTCAAATCGATCCATTTACACCCTTAATTCATATTGGCTTAATTACAATTTTGTTCCCCCAACTATTGGTCATGTGCGATTTTTGTCCCTAAAGTTTTTTCGTGCATATTTGGTCCCATATTTTTTTGATGTTGCAAATTTGGTCATTCTATTCAATGTCAGACAATTCTTTCAATGATCAATATAGAGGAACCCCTCCTCTAAGCCACAGAACCTTTTGTTGAGGTTCTCCCTCCTCTACATCTCCGATTCAACATAATTCAATGGTTTCTCTCTGCTATTTATTGGTTTTATCCCTCCTTTCCGGGACATTTTTTGGTCTCACCATATGATCATTTATTACAAAAGCTCAACAAGAGGTTCTATATACTTATTACAGTGGTTCCTTTGTTAATCATTGAAAATTTGACAGACATTGGACAGAATAACCGAATTTGAAACATTGAAAAAATATGGGGACCAAATGTGCAAGAAAAAAAACTTTAGAGACCAAAATCGTACATGACCAATAGTATGGGGACCAAAACTCCAATTAAGTCATTCATATTATGAGTTATGTGTCAGTAAGTTTAATGGGAGGTGATGATGCATGAGTTCAGACTCAAGCATGCATCACTTAGTAGAATGATATGAATTTTTGCTGATTGTTTGGGAGTTCCTTCATTAATGGAGTGGAATGATTAATGATGGCAATCCAAAACAATTTCATCTCACCCAAACTCTCTCATTTTCATATCCTCTAAATTGAGGGTTTGAAATTTTCCAAACCAGAAAAACTTTGTGCACACACTGGAGCATGCATTTTATTACCATTATATTAGTTTAGAAAACATATCAGATGAACGTTCAATATATGACTACGTTCTACAAATTCATTTAACATTTCTAATCAAGGGTGGTGGATGTGAGGGGGTGCAGCTTTGGCTTTTGCATAATCTATCTCATCGAAGTTCTCTTGTGAAGTTGACACAGGCAAACATAAGAAAGGAGTTGAATTGTGTTTGTTAATAATTTTCTAAAACAACCTTTTTCAAAACTAATTTTCTCACACAAAGAATAAAAGACAAAAGCACACACAGAAAATGATCTTTTAAAATATTAACAAAATCAAGTTCAAATTCCCACATTTAGTATAAATAAATAAAACTGTAAGAGTTAAGGGATTAGACGATTCACGCAAGTGTTTTATCCTGGTTCACTCTCTTCCATCCAAGAGCTACGTCCAGTCCCTTCGACTTGAAGGTTTTACTCCACTATTTTTCCAAATATATTAAAACAAGTATTCAACACCTCTCCAGGCTACAAGTATTCCTTTCTTACCAAGCCTCTTCAGGCTCTAACTCTAACTAAAAGATTGTTTTCTTTTGATCTTCTAACTCACTATGTGTGAGGATGTGAAAGTTTAAGATCGGTTGAATATTACAACAATATTCAAAATAAAGAATACAGACTTTTGCTCTTGAAAGGATGAAAGAATGAGAGATTGTAGATTGACAAAAGTTCAGCTCGCAAAAAGTTTGGCTAGCAAAAGTTGTTCTTCAGTGGTTGAGGTCTTCTATTTGTAGTGACCTTCTTCTTCACTTGAAAAACTTTAACGGTTGTTTTGAATATTCCCGTTCAGAGATAGCATTAAATGCATAATGTCCATTATGACTGATAGCTTGATCGTGGCCGTTGTGAAATGTACTCTTGGTTATCTCTTTTGTACAAAATGGAGGGTCACAGGTCTGAGCAATTGTAACTTGAAAAACTGTCTTTCCTCCTTTGTGAAAATTCCAACTATTCCAGCAGTAAAGGTGATAGGGTACAGAGCGTTTTGTATTTCCCCATTGTACTGTGTTACTTTTTGTATTTCCTTGATGGTACTATGTTTCTCTCACAAAGAAACAAAGCATTAAAACAGATAAAACAAATAGGAAGGACCAACATTAGTTTGAAATAAATATTAATCATTTGAAATAAATATTTCTTTGTGATCGGGGTAGTATTTACTTATCTAGACTGAGCATATGAGAACTTATAAATAAAAAGAGAGCTCGTCTACTTAAAATCCGCGTCTACACGCTCATGGGTAAAACCAAGTCTATGGACTTGCAGTTTTCTTTTCGATCGTCTGCTGCTGTGGCATATCCTCTCATCTATCATCAAGTCTTTGGACTTGCTATATTTCAGTGAGTTATTTTTTATCTCCGTCTACTGACGTGGCATTTAAGCTCGTCTACTCATAGAAACTAAAGTTCTCGTCTACTGAGAGTATTTTATTATCTCGTCTACTCAAAGATAAAAATAAATAAATAAATAAATAAATATACCATGCGTTTTGAGCAGATCGTCTACATGAATGGATGTGGATTCACAATCTAAGTCCAAGCAGATATAAGGAAACTTATTCAAGATTTCCATAACATATATTTTAACATTCCTGTAAGACTAGATAAAGCATGTTAGATCTCAACTAAACTTTGCCATGCAAATTTAATCCTTTTTGTTAACATCAAAACTCAGAGATTATTAATTCAAATCACTTTGGTTCCAACATCTTGTATGGTGTCAATTTCACTTGGAATCACTGTTACTTCAACAGGATAAGGGTTATGGTGAGGGGGTGCAGCTTTGGCTTTTGCATAATCTATCTCATCGAAATCCTCTTGTATGATGTCGCTTTTAGTTGGAGTAATAGCTTCTACCATTGACCCATGCGTCCCTTCCTACACAGGCATATACATTTATCACCACTTTATAAAAATTGGAAAAAATTATGGCATGTTTAGTTTTTTTTTTTGTTTCCTGTTTTCATTTTCTAATTATAGTAATAGTCACAATATAAGTAATTACAAAGTTGTTAATTTGTTTTAATTTTATTTCCTGTTTTCAAATATTTTACGGCAAACACTGGAAACCATTTTTTGTTTGTTTTCACTGTTTCCTTACAAATCTTTGGAAACAGGAAACAATATGAAAACAAAATAACAACTTTATAATTATTCTTGTTATAATTATCCTTTAAATCATTAAATGAAAATAGGAAATTGGAAATAAACCATACAGACCCTAAGCAAGCAAAAACATGTATCTATATATCCCACCATAATAGACTATTTCAACAATTTAATTTTGATATGTAAATAGTGTAAAACGCAGGCCTAAAGGTAAAAACCTCTCTGAACCTACAGAAATATATATAAATGAGTACATTGAAAAAGTTGGAATGTGAATGTAGTGATGGTGAAAGAATTAACCTTGGCAAGATAGTACTTTGTGGTGTCTTTTTTAGTAAGACTAAGAGGAGCATTAGAGCAACATGAGGCATGGTGAGATGAGCTTGCTAGATATCTACGAATATGATTTAATTTGTGCGGAAAAACCAGCAGTAACAAAAGTTAGCACGGGGTCCTTGACGATGTATCATCCCCGCTTAGCCTTTCCCTTCCCCTTATCACCACTAGGCGGTGGGGGAACAAGGCGCTTGTCTTCCTGATGCTGACATATATATTTTTATAGGATAATTATGAAACAATGCAAAAATACTAAGTCAAACAATATCTAGCAATTAATCAAAATACACATATATAGTTATTAATATCTAACATATAATTTGTCAAGTCTTACATTTAAAATATTTAAAATACAATAAAAGTACTTAACGGTAAAGTTCCTATTCAGACTCGGTATCATCATCTGATTCTAAATCAGACTCTTCATCTTCTTCCATTGAGTCATCACTTTCGAAATCTTCCTCTGATGATGCATGCATGCATCGATGACTGATTACCAATGACTTCTTCTTCCTCAACTTTAAAGCCCAACATGCCAGTAATACGCTCGACCTCAATTACTTCATTGACATGTGATGATTCATCCACCTGGAAGGGCGTCTCATCCTATGCATCATCGATTTCAAAGCGACCCCTAGGCTTGGTTGTGACAGATACATACTAACTATCGGGACTGGAAACATTGGCAAACAAATAGTCAAGTATATATGTTATTAAATTTTAAAGTTTTAATGAATATTAATTTATGTTTTATTTTTGTCTTAAGTATTATTAAAATCAACACATGTTGTAATTGTCAAAGACATATTTGCATTACCAGGCTAATTAATGTCCATCTCTCAAGTATTAATTTAGCAATTTTAATTATTCAGTCATGTTTAATTGTTTAAATCTTAGTTAATTACATTTAAATATTATTTAGGAGACTTAACACCAAGTGCTAAGATAATTATACATTACAAGGCTAATGCTATTATTTGATTTATTAATAAAAAAATATTTATATAATCATTTGATTTAAATTTTTACATTTGTTAGCGATATTAGTATATTCATTAATAAATTGATTATTCATTAATTTATTTTAATTATTTAATGATTTTACTTAACTACTTAAATATTAAATAATCTTCTCATAAGTCCTTCCTAACATTACTTTTAGATAGTAATTAAGGACGTTGATCTGCATCCATTGTTCATGGTTCGTCATTGATCAAGATCTATTGCCCGTACAAATGACTAGACATACACTACGTTTCACCCCAAAAGGTTGGATCGCATCAATTTATTGTATGCCGCTATAATACTTTGGATGGAAACCCTTCTTAGATCCTTAATTTATTTCACTCATAGCATTACTTAATTAATTAGATTATAGTAATATTAATTATTTCTTAGTTAATTAATTATTTCACAAACAAACTCCATTAATTATTTTTACTAATTGATATTAAACTACATATAATATATCGGATACAAACACATAAACCTTAGCTACAACAAGAAAGATCAGAATGAACATTTATAACAAATTCAATACTACACTAGATATGACAACATTACACTAACAAAATCCTACACTAACAAATCTATATTAAAATACAATTATTTCCCCATTCTAAGAAAACTTTGGGCATGTGTAACGACCACGTTTAATCGTACAACAATTCTACAATAAGTATATTCTAATCATGATAGGTTGGAAATAAATTAGATTTATTGTTTTTTGGAAGTTAGAATAAATCAATCAAAACATTTTAAAAGAAATAAATTAAGAAAATCAATGCATTGAAAATAGTCACAATTTGAATTTGAACAATAAAACAATTTGAATTTGAACGTTTAAATAAAAAAAAAGATATTTTAGACATTTAAATACAGGGGTTTCTGTTCTGTGGAGCTTTAAAAATGAGATATTTTAGATAAAAAAAAAAGATTGATAGTAAGTATAGAAATAAAATAAATTATTTTTTTATAGAAACAAAAAAGATTGGTAGTAAGTAGAGAAATGAATGTGGTATTGGAATTGAAAAGAAACAAAAAAGAATACAAGAAAATAGAAATTATTCAATTGGATGTCATGATAGGTTGTAATTAAATTAGATTTATTGTTTTTTGGAAGTTGGAATAAATCAATCAAAACATTTTAAAATAAATAAATTAAGAAAATCAATGCATTGAAAATAGTCACAATTTGAATTTGAGCAATAAAACAATTTGAATTTGAACATTTAAATCAAAAAAAGATATTTTAGACATTTAAATATAGGGGTTTCAGTTCTGTGCAGCTTTAAAAATGAGATACTTTAGATAAACAAAAAAAAGATTGGTAGCAAGTATAGAAATAAGATATATTATTTTTGTACTATCTATTTATTTTAGTGTTTGTGTTATTTTTATACAAAGTTATGTTATTTTATAATTAAGGATAATATTTATGTGTTTTGCAAAATTATTCACATTGGTTATGACACGATGCATAATTAAGTTTTTTATACTTCAAATTATATTACACACATATTTATATTCCATATTTTATATTTTATATTATCTTTTAAAACTTATAAATTTTATATATCTTATACCATGATGTAACCCCGTGCAGTGCACGAGCAAAAACTCTAGTTACATAATATAGCAGCATAATTACACACTAATTAACAACAAAAAACAATTTCAAACAAATTCAAATAAATCAACAATTTAAATAGAAACCTGACAGTACAGGTTCCTACTGACAGTGGTGGCTCCGTGGTAGCGGTGATGGCAGTGAAAGTGTCCTGCAGTACATGCAATGGGTAACATCAAATGCAACAAAAAATAAGGAAAAAATAACAAGAAAAAATACAATAAAATCCAATTCATTTATTCATGCTAAATTAAAATCTAAGATATGGATAGAATACATTACAATGGACTCTGCATGATTCTTCATAAAGTGAATAAGGTAAGAATGCTCAGAGGGAAGGAAGGTGCTCAAACCTGTGGCAGTGGTGGGAGTGGCAGTGTGTGGTGGGGGGGACTCCTCCGGTGGTGGTAGGAGCGATGGAGAGTGGGGGAAAGGGTGTGGTCCCGCAGATTAGTGGGGGAGAGGGAGAGGGAGAGGGGGAGGGGGAGGTCGAGAAGGGAGGAGAAGAGAGGGAGAGGCCTATGGGGGTGGCTGGTCACGGTGGTGGGTGGCGATGGTGACTCAACGCGGTGGTGGGCAGAGAGAAGAGAGGGAGCTCTGAGAGTGAGAGAAAGAAGAGAAAGGGAAAGTGGGGGGGGGGGGGGGGTGAGGGTTCACGATGCAAGTTTATTTATAATTTTCTGAAGGACACTTAACTTTCCGACGACTTTTACCGTCGATAATGAGCCACTACAATTTCCTACGAAATTTCTTTTGATAGCATCGTCAATATTTTCGACGGAACTTCCCTCGGTAAAGACTCGCGCCAAAAAATTGCCTTTCACGCCATCATTACCGACGGATTTTTCGATGGACTGCCCCTCAGAAAATTTACCGACGACCTTTTTGTTGGTAAATTTGGAAACTATTCGTATTCATCCTTACCGACGCCTATGTCCGTCGGTAATATCTTAATTTTTGACGGCCGCAGTGTCTGTTGATAATTTTCCATCGACAAATCACTGTTTTCTTGTAGTGTGTTCGCATATATAGATGAGTTGGTTTCTTAAACATACGGATTTATTGCGAAGTGGAGGGTACTTCATACATAGTTGATAACAAATTTTGAGAATTAGAACAAAAAATTAATTCCCAGGTAATTAAAGCAGAAATTGTAAGCTATTGGTCTCATTGTCTTCTGTGGGCTAAGATGGATCAATTGGCCCAGTTGGTTGCTTGGTCAGGTACATAAGGCGTGGGTGCGATATTATGGTGGTGAGATGGCCCGAATGGGGGTGCAGCTTTGGTTTTTGCATAATCTATCACATTGAAGTTCTCTTGTATGGTGTCAATTTCACTTGGAATCACTGTTGCTTCAACAAGATAAGGGTGGTGGATGTGAGGGGGTGCAGCTTTGGCTTTTGCATAATCTATCTCATCAAAGTTCTCTTGTATGGTGTCAATTTCACTTGGAATCACTGTTACTTCAACATGATAAGGGTTGTGATGCGGGGGTGCAGCTTTGGCTTTTGGATAATCTATCTCATCGAAATCCTCTTGTATGATGTCGCCTTCACTTGTAGTAATAGCTTCTAGCATTGAGCGATGCGTCCCTTCCTACACAGGCATATACATTTATCATCACTTTATAAAAATTGGAAAAAATTAGCAAGCAAAAACGTGTATCTATCCCACCTAGGGATGTAAATGGGGTGGGGTGGATACGAGTAGTAGCCCCTCACTACCCGCCCCGTTGGATGAATTTCATACCTGTTATCGTCCCATATCCATGCGGGTATCCATCTTGCGGGTTTTAAACAAATTTATTGATATTTACGGGTAGTCAATGGTTACTCTTTGACAAGTGAGTTTTATATGGGGATGCTTGTCCCTCTATTTTTGTTTTAAACAAACTTTAATTTAAAAGGGTAAGCAGGTGAAAGAGGTTGAGGCATAGTATCAATGAAAACTAATTGTGTTTTCTTCTTTTCTATGTCATGCAACATGCTTATATAGATATATGGTTTATTCTTAGTTTAATTTGTACATTGATGATGGAAAGGAGGAGAATCAAATGAGATGGTAAAGGATGTCAATATGTCATTGTTCCTGATTGTACCGTGAAATGAAAAGAAAATGAGGTTACAGAGGAAAACAAAATAGATTATTACTGGCACAAGTTTATTTTTATTACTAGCACAAGTTTCTTTTTATTAATTACATGATCGTAGTTTATTTTTTATTTATTTTGTTAATCTTTAAGATTGTTTGAACCTTTTTGTGTCCTATCTGATCAAGTTTGCTATATTTTAATTTGGATATATCAGCACTGATTGTGTTGATGTACAGGTTATAAAACGGGTGGAAGTGAAGGTCGAGAAGATTCTTGGCCCCTGAAGTTTCTTAATTTTATAACTGGTGTGAATCAATTGTTGTTTGAAGGATTAACTCGTGAACTACCAATGTAAGTTAATGACATTTTTTTTAGTCCATCTCATGTTATGATAGGTTAAATAGGTTTTGATAACACATACCAATTAGGTGGTCAATGTGTAATTATAACATGACAGCATGTAAGCTTGTTCTTAATGGCTATAAATTTTGTGTATCTCAAAGGAAAGAGAACTTACTTAAATTTGGGAAATGCCAAAATGGCATGAGAATCAAGCCTTTTGTAATACTTGTTATAAAATAAAGTACATCTTTTGCATTTTGATGAGTATGGAAGATGCATTCAATTATGCATTACTTTGAGAATCAGGGTAGAGAGGGTTATGAGAGAGAGAGATATTGACATGTTCCAAGAGATTTATCAGGGTAGAGAACAAAGAAGTTATGGAACTTTTAAGGATTCTCACATAGGTATTGAGCTGCCTATCTTAGCCAATTTTTGCTTTTGATTTTTTTTCTCTTCCGAAAAGGGACATGGCTTGTGATTTATTCATTTTTGTGTACCCTTTTACTTTTGGTTTTGTTAATTTAGCTTTAGCTTCTTTCTTTTTCTATTTCAGGGTTGCTTGATTATTTCACACTTAGGATTTCGTTTCCACACTAGTTTTGTGTTCTTCCCACACCCGGTAAGCTTTCTCCTCTCTGTTATTCTATTTTGATTTTTGTTTGCTTTAACTTAGGGATTGGAGTGTTTTATTAATTTTTTTAGTGTTAATTAATTAGTAAAGCCTTAGTTTCCCGTTTGAGATTCAATATTAATGATCATACGTGTACTTGTTTAAGGTACCACTCATTATATTGAATCTTAAATTGTCCATGTTGGACAGTTTGGGGAAAAACTTTTTCTTCATTCAGTTAAAATAGTTATTCATTGATTCTCATATGTTATATACTTGATGAAAGTTCGGTCTGATGCATTTCCTTTCGTTCTTCGAGTGCATACTTTATCGCGGTGTTTTTCAATACGTTCAAGTCGTGTACGCCGGAGACTGATGGGAAATACTGCCGAAATTTCGTCAAGTATAAGCATGAGAGTTAAGGACTAACTGTTAACTGAATATTAAAAAAATTTCTTCTCGAATGGTATAGGGCCATACCCTGTCATAAGAAGTAGTTGATGAAGATCTTGGCCTAAGTACGAAGTTATTGTTGAAGTCATGGATCGCGGTTGGATGAATGCTAGACGGACAAGTGATGAGTATGAGAATGGAGTGGAAGATTTTCTACAATTTGAAAAAACAAATGCTCCTGATAGTAGTGACGGAAGGTTTTATTGTCATTGTGTTAACTGTTTGAATGAGAGACGACTAGAAGCTGAGGAGATACGGGAGCATCTTATTTGTGAGGGGATTTGCGAGAGTTATACAATATGGATATGTCATGGTCAATCGTTAGACAGTCCAAGGGTGTCGCATAGAGAGGAAGCTGATGACGTAGATATGGACGATGGACTAGAGGACATGATCCGTGATATTGGGCAAAAGTCTTTTCGGCGAGCACATGTGTATGATACTTTATGCAGTGATGCGGAAGTGGCTTTGTATCCGGGGTGCACTAATTTCACACGGTTGTCAGCGGTGTTAAGATTGTTCGATGTGAAGGCGAGAAATGGGTGGAGCGATAAAAGCTTTACTGAATTGCTTGAGTTGTTGAAAGACATGCTTCCAGAAGGTAACACATTACCGTCCCAAAACTATGAGGCGAAGAAGATATTGTGTCCGATGGGTATGGAGTATAAGAAAATACACGCATGCCCCAATGATTGCATATTGTACAGGAAAGAGTTTGAAGAGACGCACGAGTGCCCCGGGTGTGGGGTATCATGCTACAAAGTGAAGGATGATGATTCTAGTTGTGATGTGGTCACCAAGGGTCCTCCTGTGAAGGTGTTATGGTATCTTCCAATAATTCTGCGGTTCAAGCGATTGTTTGCTAATGTAAATGATGCAAAGAACATTAGATGGCATGCAGATGAGAGGAAATGTGATGGGCAACTTTGTCATCCGGCTGATTCTTTGCAATGGAAGAGAATTGATAGTTTGTTTCCGAATTTCGGCAATGAGCCCAGAAATCTCAGGCTTGGACTTGCTACCGATGGAATGAATCCATATGGAAACTTAAGTAGTATTCATAGTTCATGGCCTGTTCTCCTGGTAATTTACAACCTATCTCCTTGGTTGTGCATGAAGCGCAAATACATTATGTTAAGTATGATGATTTCGGGTCCAAAACAGCCAGTAAATGATATTGATGTTTATCTCAGTCCCTTGATTGAAGACTTGAGAATGTTGTGGGATGAAGGCGTTGATGTGATCGACGGGGATTGTCGTGAGGCTTTCAAAATGTGTGCCATGTTATTTTGCACCATCAATGACTTTCCAGCATATGGAAACCTGTGCGGGTATAGTGTTAAAGGGCATAAAGCATGTCCAATATGTGAAGAAGGCACATGCTACCATCAACTGCAACATGGAAGGAAGACAATTTACTTTGGGCATCGGAGATTTCTCCGACGTAATCACCCTTATCGTAGATTGAGAAAAGCTTTCAATGGACTTCCGGAGAATGAAATTGCTCCGATGGCCTTGACTGGAGAGCAAGTTTATGAACTTGTGAAGGACATTAATGTTATCTATGGGAAGACCCAAAAGAGGGCTATTTAGAAGAACATATGGAAGAAGAGGTCAATCTTATTTGATCTTACATATTGGTGCAAGCTTGATGTAAGACATTGTATTGATGTGATGCATGTGGAGAAAAATGTGTGTGATAGTTTAATCGTAACGCTTCTCAACATTCAGGGCAAGACAAAGGATGGTGTGAATGCTCGACTGGATCTAGTTGTGATGGGTATACGAGAGCAGTTAGATCCACATAAAGTGGGGGGTAAGAAGACTTATTTGCCCCCAGTATGTCATACTTTATCAAAAAAAGAGAAAAGAAGTTTCTGTGAGTGTCTACGGGGTGTCAAAGTGCCACAGGGTTACTCTTCAAATGTCAAGAGACTTGTCTCAATGAAAGATCTCAAATTAGTTGGCTTAAAGTCTCATGATTTCCATGTCTTGATGCAACAACTACTACCGGTGGCCATTCGTGACATCTTGCCTAAAAAAGTCAGACATGCCATTACTAGGTTGTTCTTTTTCTTCAATGCTATATGTAGCAAGGTCATTGACACTCAAAAGTTGGATGACTAGGAAAATGAGGCGGCCATTATCTGAAGCATCTATTATTGAAAGGTATGTTGCAGAAGAAGCTATTGAGTTTTGTACAGACTATATGTCAAAAGCGGAACCTGTAGGGCTTCCGAAGTCTTGTCATGAAGGAAGATATGATGGTAAGGGTACACGAGGTATTACTGTTAAGAGCATGGATTGAGAGGAAGTGCTTCAAGAACATTTGTATATATTGAATAACACTGTTGAGGTTGAACCATACTTATGTGAGCACAAAAGCATCATCAATGAAACTTACCCTCGCATGAATGAAAAATGGTGTTTGAACAAGCATAATAAGACTTTTTTGAACTGGTTTAAAAAAAAAATGCAAAGGTTGGTACTGCTTATGATACATTAAAATGGCTAGTACGGGGGCCTAACTTTGATGTCATATGCTGGAGTGGGTACGATATCAATAACTTTTCCCTCTATACAAAGTCCTAGGATGACAAAAGTACCATGCAAAATAGTGGGGTTATGGTCGTGGCTGAGTCCATGCATTTCTCTAGTTCAAAAGATACAAACCCTATTATGGCATCCGTATCGTACTTTGGAATCATTGAAGAGATCTGGGAGGTCAATTACACGAAATTTAGAGTGCCTGTTTTTAAATGTAAGTGGGTCGACAGTAACAATGGTGTACAAACCGGTGAGTTAGGATTCAAATTGGTAGACCTTGATAAAGTGGGTTATAAAGAAGAGCCTTTCATCATGGCATCCCAAGCAAAACAGGTGTTTTATATCCGTGATCCTTCTAACAAAAGGTGGTTAGTGGTTCTCCAGGGAAAAAACATGTCTAATGGTAGTGAGGAAAATCAAGATTCAACTCTTGATATTTTCGATACTCCTTCTTTCTCAACACGGGTGCCTACTTTCGATGAGGAAAATGAAGTGGATGATGTACATGCCACTCGTGATGATCATCAGGAAGGGTTATGGGAGCACCTTACTACTTGACCACAGTGTAAGTATAGTTTAAGTTATATATGTTTAAAGTCATATTATAAGTTATGTTTATGTTGATATTTATAAGTTAAGTTATGTTTGATATTTACCCAGACATACTGACATTATGTATTTATTTTTGTCTAAACATGCATACATGACTGATCTCGAGAATATCCCTCCTTCACGCAGCGGGTCGGATGCCCCGTCGATGGGCAGAAAGGGTAGACGTGCCACACGTATGAAGAATTTGACCGTCAACCGTGGTGCAAATCAAAGGATAAGAATCGAGTTTGACCGTGAACTCAATCCTATAGAGCCAATGGCCGATCAGTTTAACAGTTTTGTGGGGACCCTTGTTCGAAACAAGCCTAGTATACTTGTTGAGAATTGCAAGCCAATGTCCAATATTAATGATCATAGCAGTTGTTCAATATATAGCTGCTGTTAAATTTTAACCTTAAATAATGATAGAATATTAGGTTTTTTATTGCAAAATTAATTATGATGCAACTAAAGTATGAATATTATAGTAGTTGGTAAAGGTGAGTGCAATGCTTATTTGATGCACTGCTGCAAGTAGGGAATATTGTTGTAACAAATTTTTTTTCCATGAAAAGGACCTTGATATAAGTTATATCAGTCATCTAAGTTACTTGTTGAACATTCCAAATGTGTATATGACATTCATATTATGATGAAATCAGGGTAATGAAGTTGACAATAAGCTACTAATTTCTAAAATGAGTTTGAAGTTAATGATCAATAATATAATAACCCAAATCCTAGACATCTGTATATTTAAAATTAAATAGGCAAAACTAGAGCTTTGGTCCCTTAAGTTAATTTAAATTTTCAAATTGGTCCCTTAAGTTTATTTTGTGTCAAATAGGTCCCTTAAGTTTATTTTGTGTCAAACAGGTCCCTTAAGTTGTTGTGACAGTGCATGGTTTTGCTATTAAATCAGTTAAATATGATGTCACAAAAAAACTTAAAGGACCCGTTTGACACAAAATAAACTTAAGGGACCTATTTGACACAAAATAAACTTAAGGGATCAATTTGAAAAAATAAATTAACTTAAGGGACCAAAGAACTAGTTTTGCCAATTAAATATATAAGCATAATTCAAGCAATAAAGAATGGGAAAAAAGTTGTGAACCTGAGTGGTTGACCTATTACGGGTTCTCAAAGACTTCATTGTAGACAACATTTATTGTTGATGTGCATGGACTTCCATCATCGTCCAAAATCAGTACTTCCAAGCCTTTTTTTATTTTACTCTTGAAACTACAACATAGAGCTGACCATGTGTAAAAACTGGTTGTGAAAGATAGATTCCTGCCTTGGAAAGTGATTGTCCTTGACTTTTGTTTATTGTCATTGCAAAACTTAGACATGGGGGGAATTGTCTCCTTTGAAACTTAAACGGAAATCCAGGATACCAAATCCATCCTTGGGATAAGAATCCTATCTCCAATATTTTTCCCTGTCATAACTGTTACTGTTATTATATTTGATCCTCATTCATTGACCTGCAACCTTGTTCCATTACATAAACCATTGACTTGATCAATACTTCTTAGAAGCATTACCAGTACTCCTATCTTAAGTCTTAAGCGATGATTTGGAATCCCAGAACATTTAATATCATTCTCATCTCCAATCTCCTTGAATGTCTACATCTTCATCTTATTGGCAAAGTGTGTCAGAACCGAGATATTCTTTCTCACCTCCAGGAATCAAAGAGAGAATGAAATCATTAATCTGTTCAACAGATTCAAGAGTTGGCGCAAGGATTGCACGCTCTTCAAAAAATTAGAACTATTCATATTTTGTAAGATATCAGGATAGACAAATTCAACCAATGAAAGTAAAGGATTTTCACATTGGGGAATCAATAGTTCTTCTGGTAAATGAAGAAATTAGTAGACTGTATGGTATATGTTCTCCAATTAGCAATTAGCAATATCAATACAAACAGATCATGAGTAGGAACAAAATAAATATGACTAAATATGAATGAGATAAAACATGTATACTTTGTCATGTGCTTCAAACATGTCTGCCCGTGTCTTGTTGTTGAGAAGAGCCATAACATCACGATCAAATATCACAAATGTGGCAGGATCTGTATCATCAATGATACGAACCTTGATGCATTACCTTAGGAAAACCTTCATCACATGTTTGTTGCATTTCTCACAAAAAAACATTTTGTGATCTGGGTAGACTGACTTGCCACATATGCAAGCAGTATAGTACCAATCATCATCATTCACAATGTGTTTCACAGTAGCAAGGACAACACAGCAAGAGTCCTGGATGCATTTACAGACATTGTTACTTACATAGTATCATTTAGAACATAAAAAAGACCATAACACAGTACACAAAATCAAATAGAACACAATGAAATCCAAATGTTAACCTCTTTGCAATCTTTTAGACCCTCAATAGTCTTTCTTAGGGTCTGTTGAAGAAAGTCCTCAGAGAGACCAACAAATGGAGTTTCAATGAGCTAGCTCAATCCTTGTGTGGGAGATTCATAGTTTCATTCATCCTTATTCAACAAACAATGAAACAAAATTATTTATCATATCTACTTATATATTTATGACACCAAATAATGAACAAAATCACAGGAAGAAGTTTTTAAAACCAGATAACCTATTTCTAAGTTGCACAGTCTCTGTACATGTTGGATTGAAGACTAACTTTGTACAGTTTTCGAGATGAATTTTGTCTATAAAAAATTAAAAAATTTCAGGCTCACATGAGTTGAGAAATTGAAAACCTTTAAAATATTGATAAACAGGGCAAACCCATTACATCTGTATCAACAAGTTAATTAGGCTAAATATTAGAAACTAAAAAGCAACACCACAACAAACAAAACTAATTTAAAATGAACACTTAGCGGATAATAGTCAATGTCAAAGCCAGGCATGGTAATTTCAGGTATAGAGACCAAAGCATACAAATTTGTAGGCACAAAATAATTATCCAGCGACACCACCCTAGTTTGAAACTGAAAGTTCAGCTTGTAGGGGTGGTGGCAAGTTATGTAACTACCCCCATTAGAAGCAACCCCAAAAAATTAAAAAGAGTAAATAAAACCCTCTTTTAAATCCCTCTGAAACCTATAAATCGAAGTCCTCCTAATTGAAGCATGAATTTGGTCACCCTGCAACAAAAGAAATATGTCAACAATATATATATGTGAGAAGGTATAGTAAAAATGAAGAGAAAAAAATGTTGAAACATGAACCTTGTCATCCATTAGCATCAACTCCATCGAAAATGGTATTTTTTTCTTACTGAAGTCAGCCACTAGCCATACACGAACCACTTGACCAAACTTAGCAACCGAATCAAACTTGGTACACATCTTTCTGAGCAAATAAGCAACTCGGTTTGGTTTTTTAATCTTGAGTGTTGTGAAGCTCCATGAAACCGAATGCCCCAATTTATAGAAGATGAAAAGGAACACAAACATTAAATAAAATATAACAATATTAAATTAAAAATAAAAAGTAAAGCAAAAATTGAAGAGTCATTTGACTAAACAGAAACCCACCTGACCAAGCAAGATGTGAGAGCCCCAGTGTGTCAGCGAAAGCATGGCTCCATGGTCCAACACCTTCTATAAGGGTGAAACACAAAACCACCTAGGAAACACCATACCACTGCAAGGGGACAACAACCTTTCACAAAGAAAGCGGTCATGAGCCTATAAAGTGTCCTCCATCGTTGAAACGGTGGGTAAGAGAAGAGAGATGCACAAAATTGAAAAATTGTTGGTTTTCGGGGGATAGGGAGTTTGCAAGTTTATGACAATTTATTATTGATATGTTAGAGATTTTGCAAGATTCCTCTTAGATTTAGCAAGATTTAGCAATTTTTTTAAAAATGAAGAGAAAGTAGGGTGAGGTTTTGTAATACCCGAAAATTTTAATACTTTAATTTAAGGCTTTAACCGATATTATTCCAAGAGTTTAGAATGTCTCTTTATATAACGATTATACATGATAATTTTTTTTAAGTTATTAATACGTTCGTTAATAGTAAATTATGCTATAATTAAAAATATTTTGTGACAATATTAAAGAATTAAATTAAAAAAGGATTTTAAGGCATAATAACTTGACATCTCATATTTGACCAACTCTTAATAATCTGATTAATTAAATTAATATCATTAGTGATTTAGTGGGCATATGAGCTTTTACCCAACTTAGAGCCCAATGTTAGATTAAAAGGAGGAGTCACCACTTCCTCGTTCTCATTCTTTTGAAAAACCTAGAGAGAGAACTTAGAGTGATAAAGTGTGAGAGAGCTTGAAGGAGAAGAAGCCATTAGAGATCTTTGAAAGCTTTGAGCTTGATCTTCAAACCTCATCTTCTTTATTTTCGTTTGGTGTAACACCCTGTATTTCACTGTTTTAAATAACAATAATACATATAAATATGTTTATAAATTTATTTGAGTTTTAGAAAATTATTTTAAATAAACGGAGTCTACCACTCAATCCTACTTGAATGTAGGAAGCTACGATTAAAATTTAGGTTGGAAAGTCAGGCGAAACCCGGCCCGCGAATTCCATTGACAGTATAATAATACTGCTCAAAAGACCTAATTTTAATTCGTGAACAAAAGACTTAAGTTTAGTATTTTATTTTATACAATTATGTATTTTTAGAATGATTTCAGGAAAAAATAAAATAATTTACGTTTTTCGTGCGGAACACGTAATCGGGTAGACGACGGAAGGGATTTCGGAGTTTCGAAGAGCCGAGAGAGGATTTATCTTAGGATTTTGAGATGATTCAAGGGGATGAATCATATTTTTTAAGTTTAGAAGGTTTTTCGGGGTTAAATAGAAAATTTAGGAATTTTACGCTTAAGCCCCTGAACTTTCTGTAAATTACCCTTTTGTCCCTAAATTAGTTTCTAAGTTTTTTTAAGTGGGTTGGGCTAGAATTATTGTTTCCAATCTCAAATGGAAGTGGCTATGAAGCCCAAAATTTCCTAGTTCATGAATTGATTCCATAAAGCCTATTTGAAACTATACAAGTTTCCTATGTCAAGCTTAATGCTTAAATCCTTAAGTGGGCCCCACAAAAATGAATCCAAGACCAAACTTACCAAGCCCATGCGCAAGCCCATGAAGGATTGAAGGCTTCCCTCATTTGTTGTTGGATGAATCAAGATTTTCTAGAATGTTCCACAACTTTCCACATTTTTCTACATCATTCTTGATTTCTCTTCAACATTCTTGAATTTTCTTAAAATATCTATGACACATAAATTCAGCCAACAAAGTCAAGATAAGTTCACATTAAATGTGATAAAAAGTCATCATGACAATTTATTTTCAAATTGCAAACTAGTCCTTGAACTTTTGGAATCTTTGCAAAATGGTCCCTAGGAAGTATTTGCATTTTAATCCTTTTATCAAGACAACTCATCACTTCTAGATCCTTCCCAAGATGGCGAAAGCAAGCTCTATAAATACCATACTCTCACTTTTCACTTAGTTTCTTTTGCTATTTGTTCAAAAAACCCTAAAGTTATAAGTCTTTTAGTGTTAAGTTTGTGAAACAAGTTCTTGGATTTCCTTTGTCATTGATCTTAAAGAGGTAAATCCAAATCTTCTTCCTTAATCATCCCTATGTTCTTTAACAAGTTTCTTGATTCAAAGTTTGTTTCATAGTTGTTCATCATTTTCAAGTTTCTAACCCTAGAACTTTGAAAAAATCATAATAAATTCTAGAAAAATCTAATGATGATGAAACTACTTTCTATCTTCTTTATATCAGGCATATTATCTAAATCCAAGAGCATGATGAAATCAAAAATTTCTTTCCTAAAAATCTAGCCTTGGCCGAATCTAGCAAATTAGGGTTGGTAGAGTTTTGTTCATGTGTAGTCATGTATGATCATGTATTCTATATGGCATGTATGTCTACACACTCTAATCCATGTTAGTTTCTTAAAATGAAAATCTTTACTCAAAAATCTCTATGTTGGCCGAACCCTAAGTGGGTGAGATTTGATGAGCTTTTGTCCAAAGTTTTCATTAATGATCTTGTTAATCAAGCTATTAGTATGTATGCTTAATAAATCCAAGTTGGTTTATTAAACTAAGAACCCTAGCCTTATGATCATATTGAGGCCGAATCCTTGTATAAAAGAGTTAGGAAGTTTTGAGTTTGAAACTTAGTTGTTTAGTCACTAATCTATGATTTAGGTTAATCAAGGATCATTAATCCATGACTTAATCATGATTAGAAATTTTAGTCATTCAAAAACCCTAGAGGCCGTGACTATGTATTAGGGTTTAGAATGTTTTAGTTTCTTGATTTGAAACTATTTGGTTGTAATGGTTGAAGGTTAAGTGAGTACGACGTTTAAGCGGTATCTGAATTTCCGAGGAAATCAGTAAGTTCACAAGAAAGTCTTCAAGAGGTAAGAGGGGAACACCTGAGGATTTATTCAATGGCTATATGCTATCCCATGTTTGTTTGTAATCATTTGTTTGTTAGTATTTACTTATGTTGTTATTGTTGTGTTATTTGTATCTGTGTGGTTTAATTGCGTTTAATTGTTTCTCTGTAATTATATTATGCTACTGTGATGCATGATCTGCCTGGGAAATATCTGTGATATAACTGTTGGTTGATGTGTGAGAAGCCTGACAGTGGTCAGTGCACAATTAAGTTAATCGGTAAAAGCTTTAAGAAGCTTCGCAAATTATATTCAATGTTTTAACGGCAAAATATTGATATATAATATTAAATAGAATTTATTTTGAGAAAAATAAGGAGTTTTGAAAAATATTATTATTTTAATAAGTTATTTCTGAAAAAGTGAATTATGAGTCACAATGAGCCCGAAACCATGAAAATATTTTAGCACTGCTAATTTTTACGTAAGAAATTCCGGAATATTACAAAATATTCTTTTATGAAATTAATTGGTGAAAATAAGTTAATCATGATTTTAGAAAATTAATTAAGTGGAAAAAGTTAAGTTTTTTGCTTAAAAAGCCTTAAAAATAATATTTGACGGTAAATTTGGAAAAGTGTAGACGACAAGTATTTTTGAAACAGCAGTGCATATTTTGAAGAAAATAAACCTGAAGTGACTCATTGGTTTGTGAAAAACTAAGTTTTAATAATTTTATAATGAATTCCTGCCTTGAAAAAGAATTTCTGAAAGTCAAAATTTGATTCAACCGTGTTGAAAGTACAGTTGGACTTAGTAACCGAGACGTCGGGGTACTAAGGTTCTGTGTTGTGATGGACTCGAGGTCATTTGGACTTGAGGGCCTATACCGTATACGTGAGGTATACCGTGTTGAAACATTGAAGATGTTTTCTAGTACCACGAACCTAAGACTGGTGCATCGGTCGAGAGGTGTCGTGATTGAGCACTCGGACTGTGAGGTCCTGTGTTGTAATAAAAGTTTTAACAAGTGTTTTAAAACTATGTGAGTCGTAAGCCATTTTGAGCTTCGGCAAAGAAAGATTGAACACAAAGAACAGAACAAAAAAAAAAGTGTTTTACATGCATTTGGCAGACGTGCCTGCGGTTTGTGGTTTAATGCATTAATTACCAGCGGCGAAAGGTAATTCTGTTATGTATTTTTCTCATGTGCCTAGTGAGGACATGGAGACCCCATCTTACTTGCTATTGGTGCCCTGAGTGTGGACATTAGCAATGTGTTTGGCTGCGTGCCTGGCCTTGTGTGCCTGTGTGGGTGGGAGGAGGTTGCGCACCTATTGGCTGGGTGCCAAGTTAGCCAGTGTGGCTATGGAGCCTGATCAACTCATTATATGTTGGGATATCTCATGAGATTAGGACGAAAATTAGATGATGAATATGAAGAGTCATGCATAATTTTCAAATCGATGATGTTTGGGGTGTTGAACCCACTGATAAACTATTTGTTTATGAATGGCGGTATTGGTAAATGTTGATGTGTTTATGTGGTGGCTAGTATGTAGTTATTGAGTAAGATCCATGTATTGGTTTCTCACTCTTACACATTCAGATGAACCCGGATATACCGTTGGTGCAATCGAGGGTTCGAACGATCATATTTGATCGTGCACAATACGGTGGTGCCTGGGAGATTAATCTTGGGGCACTCAGCGCCACCTACCATGGCCTGAGTAGAGAAGTTATCGGTTCAATAGAGGATGGACCACAACAGAGAATTCATGTAGTGGAGACGGTCGAGGTATCTCTACCTCCAGTTTGGCTATACCTGCAGTACTTGGAAGAGCACGGATTGATGGATCCGCCGCCTCAACCACAACCTCTTCAGATATTAGGACCTGCGGAACCTCCTGCCGAAGTGGAGCTTGATGAGGGAGAGGAAGATCCGGAGGAATACATTGAGGACGATCCTGAGTTTCAACCTCCTGCGGTTGATGATGAAGATTCTTCTGATGACGTAGCGGAAACGGAGACATCATCGTCGGATTCGTCAGTTGTAGGTGGGATTGATCATCATGATCTTCCCAATGGGTTTTAGTAGCTTGACCAGCTATAGGTATAGTTCTGGGGTAGTGAGCCTTAACAGTTTTTGATCTGGCTTCAGAGAGCCATGAGTTTTTGAATATGGTTCTGAACTACTTGTTGCCGATATGTATATATATCTTTATTTTCTTTGTCTAGTTTGATGTTTGATGGAGAATAGCCTATACTTATGAGGGCTCTTTTGTTATCTCCTATTATAGGTGTTGTGTATATAAAAGGTGATGTATATATATATGGATGTATATATGTGGTATGTTTACAAGGGTGTTATGTTTAAGAAAAAAACAATTCAGCACTATTTTCGTAAAGAAACGTTTACTCAAATACATATTTTCCGAAAGTAACCAGTGTTTAATAATTTAAATTACGTTCTTGGGTAATAGTGTGATGACCCTAGAGTAGGGTGTCACATTTGGGATCTTGGAGCACCACAATTTTCATAACTAGGTGAGGGATTTATGATTTATTTGGGTAATTTTCGTGGGTTTTTTTTGAATGATATGAAATGGGTTGATAATGGTTGAAATAATGTTGTTTATCAGTTGTTTTGGGTGAATCCCTTTTAGGAAAATCAGTTGGAACATGTTTAAGTTGATTATTCTTTAATTTATATGTTATTGGTGAGTTGTTATATTCTTAGGGGAATCCAGGTTTTGGACTGAAACCCTGACATATATGTAACAAAAAAAATGGTAAATAGAGTTGTAGATATCGGATTGAGATGAAACTGGTCCCGTTGAAAAGCTAACATCCAGATATACATAGTGTAAATATTTATGGATTTTTGGGAATCTGATCTGTTCTCAGTTAAATTTTGAAAACAGGCCTAGAGCTGTCCTGTACACACCCTGACAGCCTGCACTCGAAAAATCATATCTTGCTTTATAAAACTCGGATTGATATGAAACTTGTTGCGTTTAAAAAACGAAATATAGAAGTATATTGTGGTAATATTTGGTGATTTAAGGATACTTGTGGAAGTCCCAGTTTAATTTTTAAAAGAGAGTATTGTATGTCTCGGATGTACTCGAATAGGTTTTATTTCAAAATTTTTATCTGGAGTTGTAGACCTTCTTTTTAAGTGAAACTAGTGTCATTTGAAAGCAGACATGTAATTATTGTTGTGGTTAAAATTTCAGAATTTTTAGACCTTTATAACATTACCAGTTTTTGTTTGAAGTTGGTCTAGGCTTGTTGGAAACTTTATCTTTAGTCATGTGTTGGTGAGTTCATGAATATGTTATGATGTGTGTTTTAGTGTTGCTGCCTTTTGAATATTGATTAACTGTTGAACGTTAGTAAAGGTGTTTATTCAATGAATTTTTTTATCTCTATTGTGTGGATATATATTATTTTGGATTACATTAATGGGCATATTGGAAAGTATCAATAAAGAGATAGTTTGTGAATGAAATGACTGTGTTGTTATATCCATTTTGTTGGAGAAATGCTAATTTGTATAAATTATTAAGAACCCAAGTGTTAAGGACTTCCATAAAGAAATTGTATAGCTTTGTAATGTATATTTTTGTTTATGTTTTCGTCAAGGTATAATGATGTGAATTGGTTTACTATGTTGTCGCTTATATGTGGTTTGTACGATTATTAAAAAGAGTACTTTGTGGAGTAGATTGACAAATTTTGAAATACGAATCTTTGGGTAGGCGAACCGGGGAGCGGGAGGCTCCGGTATATAAATATCACCGTCAGTGATGAGGGGACCACGTTAGATACCCCGGGCGTTGAGGAGGGATGTTGATGTTTGTCGGAGGATGCGGTATCTCCGGGCTACGATATTAAGACCGTCGGGGTGGGGACCTTGAGAGAACAACCCCAAGTGGACCCAAAGATTCGATGTATATGAGTTTGATATGTATCCCCTTATGAGTGGGACATGAGTTATGAGAAAAAATGTAGTGCAAGTCATTCCACAAGTACTCTCTTGAGGGACAAGATATCCATACAATATTTTGCTAGTTGAGATCTTTTGCATATCTACAGATGTTTGAGATATGTGGATTGAAAATATGTATATATTTGTTTAATCTAATGCTTGCTTAAGTGTGTGACTTTATTTCATCTTGGACTTGTGTGATTGCATGTGTTTGGGGGAAACTCCCTCACTGAGTCAGTGGACTTACCTTACGTTTAACATTTCAGATGCAAGTATCTACGAAGCCTTGGGTGTCATGTGGACAACTTTTAATGGATTGCTGTCCATAGTTTAAGAGTATATATTTTTTTAACAAGACTTTGTAATTTGTGTTGTTTAGTTACTCTGATGTATTATATTCATTAAGTTGTAATTAATGAATGTAATTGTTTTTTTTTTTGAATGAAACGAATTTTTGTGTGCTTGTGATGCTGCGAAGGTGAAAGAAAGATTTTCCTTTTCGGCCGGTCATGGCTACGAAATTCGGGTCATGACAAAGTTGGTGTCAGAGCTTAGGTTACAAAGTCCTAGAAAAACAAAAAAAAAACGTTGATAACATTTGTGGTTGGATCTCGAACCCGGATGAGGTCTAGGAAAAAGGTTATTACCTCTTAATTTTAATTTTCTTTCTTAAAAAGTCTTAAGTGTTCACTTCACATGGCAACGAGACGGCGGTATGAGATGACATAGTTAAGTTTATATATAATTAATTTCTCTTTTAATTTCTTTTGCTCACTCGTGAGATTGCTCATAAAATGTGATAATGAATTGGGTTGTTGATTAATGCATCTAAATCAATAATTTGAAGTTGGTTAGTTAGTTAGGCATAACTAACTTGGATCCTAAAGCTTCACTATGATTGGCTATATCAACACTCATATGGATGGATGACTCATAAAGGCTATTAATGATTGGTTGTATTAGTTTATAAATAGATCATCATGTATAGGATGAGTAACACTAATCACATTCACACGAGTGACACAATATAATGTGGGAAAAGAAGAGAGGGATTTGAGTGTGAGGCAAATCTATCTTGAGGGAAATCATAGAGTGATTGTGAGCTTGGGATCAAGGGTTGAGAGAATAGAGAGATAAGCTTGGATTTTGCCATGGTTCATCAAAAGGATGAAAAGGGGCAAGAACACAAGGAGTTTTCTATTGTAACCAAGATCCATGCTCAATGGCTCAAGATAGTAAAGTGGGAGAAGATGACTTGTTGTGCTCTCTCCCGTGGACGTAGGTCATCAATGACCGAACCACTAAAATCCCGGTGTTCATCTTTTCTTTTGCCGTTTTATCTTCTTTAGTTTTCGATTAGTTCCTGTTATGGTTGATTTGCATGCTTTAACGTTCTTGTTTGTTTCCTTTCATGGTGCATTACCTCTATGGAGGTTTTGTGGCCCCGATCTAGAAAATCCCCAACAAGTGGTATCAGAGCCACTTTCGATAATGGGAACGACAAGACCCAACAAGTGGCGCCATCTGTGGGAAAACACGAAGCAATGACTGTGAGAAGCAGAGGAATAAATAACAAGAACAGAGGTTGTATAATCGATTAGATAATCGATTATGGAGGTGCGAATCAAGAATCGAGAGTGCATAATCGATTATGGATGCACCATAATCGATTATGAGGTGAATCAAGAACAGAGATTCGAATTGGAAGAAGAAAGGAAAGGGAAACATGGAATAAGGGAAATGAAGTCTCTGTAAAAGGTGTTTTGAATTTCAATTTTTCAGATTATGCGTCAACTCTTGATTTGTCCTAGTGGTATGGAGGCACTGGTGACAACAGCATGTCATGGGTTCGAATCTCAGAGGCTTCATGTTCGGTGTTTTTAATTCTTTTTTGGTAAAAAGTTTTTTAAAAAAAATAATCCAAGAAGTTGCAGCAACAGGGATCGAACCATAGACACAAAGGACACGCAGCCTTAGTGCAGAAGCGGTGACCACCAGACTGCGTTCATATTACTTTCATTGTTGTCATTATTTCTTTGTTATTGTTCTTCTTTGGATTGGGCTGCTGTGTTTGTTCTTGTTGGAACAGGTTCTTGGGTTTGAACCAGGGAGGCGCGGCAGATGGCGGAAGGAAGCGGCTCGTGGCGGTGGGACGGTGCAGCGTGGTGCCGTGGTCCTGTGCGAACGGCGGCGCTTCACAGATCTACGTGTGGTACAAGACAGCGGCTATGGTGGCGGTTCAGGTGGAGTAAAGATGAGAGACGTGGAGGTTTTTCGTGGTGTCTCATGGTGGTACTCTTCTTGATGCATCCGGAGAAGGGACAAGATTTGGGAGAAAAGAAAACGGTTTGTGTCTGTGATCGGAACTGAAAGTTCCAATTTTCTGGGTTCGTGTTCATTCTTGTCACAAGGAAGAAGATGAAGTTTGCTGTTTCTGAAAAAAAGAGAGGATAATTTCGTATATGATAAATTGATTTATCATGGTTGTGTTTGCATCAAAATTCACTGTGGCCTAGTGGTGAGGCGCTGAAGGTGGAATCACGGAGGTCACGGGTTCCAGTCTTTGTGCTTGCAATCAGGTTGTTTCATTTTTATAAAATGATCGATTAATGTTTTGAAAAAGGCTGAAGTTGCAGTGGTAGACCGCTGACCACCAGGCTAGTGTCTTGAAGACAGCACAGTGGAGAACTCAATTTAATGCTTGACAGAGAAAGGATTCAGTTTGAGGTGGAGTTGCTGGAACAACATGGAAGCAAGTTTGGCTTATGTTGCAAGTGTGGAAGAAAGACACACTAGGAAGCTCAGTGACTCAAAGGAATGATTGGATTCTCTGGAGCATAAGTGGGAGAGCACAACATTGGTGATTGGCTTAGACTCATATTCCCTGATTTAGAGTCAAGGTGGAGAATTGTTGATTAATGCCTCTAAATCAATAATTTGAAGTTGGTTAGTTAGTTAGGCATAACTAACTTGGATCCTAAAGCTTCACTATGATTGGCTATATCAACACTCAAATGGATGGATGACTCATAAAGGCTATTAATGATTGGTTGTATTAGTTTATAAATAGATCATCATGTATAGGATGAGTAACACTAATCACATTCACATGAGTGACACAATGTAATGTGGGAAAAGAAGAGAGGGATTTAAGTGTGAGGCAAATCTATCTTGAGGGAAATCATAGAGTGATTGTGAGCTTGGGATCAAGGGTTGAGAGAATAGAGAGATAAGCTTGGATTTTGCCATGGTTCATCAAGAGGATGAAAAGGGGCAAGAACACAAGGAGTTTTCTATTGTAACCAAGATCCATGCTCAATGGCTCAAGATAGTAAAGTGGGAGAAGATGACTTGTTGTGCTCTCTCCCATAGACGTAGGTCATCAATGACCGAACCACTAAAATCCCGGTGTTCATCTTTTCTTTTGCCGTTTTATCTTCTTTAGTTTTCGATTAGTTCTTGTTATGGTTGATTTGCATGCTTTAACGTTCTTGCTTGTTTCCTTTCATGGTGCATTACCTCTATGGAGGTTTCGTGGCCCCGATCTAGAAAATCCCCAACATGGGTATTAATAGTATATAGTAAGTTTTGTGATGATGATGATGATGATGATGAAATATGAATTGAAATTATGAAAGTCATGCATGTTATTAAAGTATGATGGTGTTGTGAACCGATTAATTTAGTGAAAATATGTTAAAATGAACTAAGGGAATTACAATTTTGAAAACCTAAGCGTATAGTAATATGGGAGTAAATTTGTTACTATAAAGCTAAGCTATCATAAATATGAGTTGAGACTGATATGTTGAAAATAATGAGTGGTGTTTGGTATAAAGAAAAAGTTTGTGATAGTTTGTTGACAATGGTTATTTTGAGTTTGTATTTTTCTTTTAGTATTATTATCAGATGATACAAGGAAAGTTGAAGATTAATTATGTGAAGCTTTATTAAAATCATGTTTGATTTATGATTGTTTTTAAGATATGAGCTTGTATGGTAGACTAGTTTATGTATCCATTAGGAATTTTTTTTCAAGTGGTTAATGAACTATTTAAGTATATGTTATAATTGTTTTATTACAATTCTTGGTATGTGTCCTTAGAATTCGAGGACGAATTCCTTTTAAGGGAGTAGAATGTAATACCCGGAAATTTTAATACTTTAATTTAAGGCTTTAACCGATACTATTCCAGTAGTTTAGAATTTCTCTTATATAACGATTATACATGATAAATTTTTTAAAGTTATTAATATGTTCCTTAATAGTAAATTATGCTATAATTAAAAATATTTTGTGACAATACTAAAGAATTAAATTAACAAGGATTTTAAGGCATGATAACTTGACATCTCATATTTGACCAACTCTTAGTAATCTAATTAATTAAATTAATGTTATTAGTGATTTAATGAGCTTATGAGCTTTTACCCAACTTAGAGCTCAATGATAGATTAAAAGGAGGAGTCACCACTTGCTCCCTCATTCTCATTCTTTTGAAAAATCTAGAGAGAGAACTTAGAATGAAAAAGTGTGAGAGAGCTTGAAGGAGAAGAAGCCATTAGAGAGCTTTGATCTTGATCTTCACACATCATCTTCTTCATTTTCATTTGGGATCTTTGAGCACCACAACTTTCATAACTAGGTGAGGGATTTATGATTTATTTGGGTAATTTTTGTGGATTTTTTTGAATGATATGAAATGGGTTGATAATGGTTGAAATAATGATGATTGTGAGTTGTTTTGGGTGAATCCCTTTCAAGAAAATCATTTGGAACATGTTTAAATTGATTATTCTTTGATTTATATGTTATTGGTGAGTTGTTATACTTGTTTGGTTGAACCATAGAGATTGGGGGTGAGGAAAACCCATTGTTAGAGCTAGAGGTTTGATGTTTTCTCAGAATCCCGGTTTTGGTATGAAATCCTGACATATATGTAATAAAAACATTGTAACATGAGTTGTAGATATCGGATTGAGATGAAACTGGTCCCGTTGGAAAGCTAACATTCAGAGCTACATAGTATATAAATTTCGTACTTTTGGGATCCTGATCTGTTCTCAGTGAAATTTTGAAAACAGGGCTAGAGCTGTCCCGTATACACCCTGACAGTCTGCACTCAAAAAATCATATCTTGCTTTATAAAATTTGGATTGATATGAAACTTGTTGCATTTTAAAACTGAAATATAAAAGTATATTGTGGTAAAATTTCGTGATTTAAGGATACCCGTGGAAGTCCCAGTTTAATTTTTAAAAGAGAGTATTGTATGTCTCGGATGTACTCGAATAGGTTTTATTTCAAAATTTATATATGGAGTTGTAGACCTTCTTTTTAAGTTAAACTAGTGTCATTTGAAATTAGACATGTAAGTATTGTTGTGGTTAAAATTTCAGAATTTTTAGTCCTCTATAACATTCCCAGTTTTGGTTTGAAGTTGGTCTAGGCTTGCTGAAAACTTTATCTTTAGTCATGTGTTGGTGAGTTTATGACTATGTTATGATGTGTGTTTTAGTGTTGCTGCCTTTTGAATATTGATTAACTCTATGGTTGAATGTTAGTAAATGTGTTTATTCAATGAATTTTTTTATCTATATTGTGTGGATATATATTATTTTGGATTACATTAATGGACATATTGGAAAGTATCAATAAAGAGATAGTTTGTGAATGAAATGATTGTATTGTTATCTCCATTTTGTTGGAGAAATGCTAATTTTTATAAATTATTAAGAGCCCAAGTGTTAAGGACTTCCATAAAGAAATTGTATAGCTTTGTAATGTATATTTTTGTTTATGTTTTCGTCAAGGTATAATGATGTGAATTGGTTTATTATGTTGTCGCTTATATGTGGTTTGTACGATTATTAAAAAGAGTACTTTGTGGAATAGATTGACAAATTTTGAAATACGAATCTTTGGGTAGACGAACCGGGGAGCGGGAGGCTCCGGTATATAAATATCACCATCAGGGATGAGGGGACCTCGTTAGATACCCCAGGCGTTGAGGAGTGATGTTGATGTTTGCCGGAGGGTGCGGTATCTCCGGGCTACGAAATTAATACAGTCGGGGTTGGGGACCTTGAGAGAATAACCCCAAGTGGACCCAAAGATTCGATGTATATGAGTTTGATATATATCCCCTTATGAGCGGGACATGAGTTATGACAAAAGAATGTAGTGCAAGTCATTCCATAAGTACTCTCTTGAGGGACAAGATGTCCATACAATATTTTGCTAGTTGAGATCTTTTTCATATGTATAGATGTTTGAGATATGTGGATTGAAAATAAGTATATATTTGTTTAATCTAATGCTTGCTTAAGTGTGTGACTTTATTTCATCTTGGACTTGTGTGATTGCATGTGTTTGGGGGAAACTCTTTCACTGAGTCAGTGGACTCACCCCACGTTTAACATTTCAGATGCAAGTATCTAAGAAGCCATCGGAAGCCTTGGGTGTCATGTGGACAACTTTTAATGGATTGCTGTCCATAGTTTAAGAGTATATATTTTTTTAACAGGACTTTGTAATTTGTGTTGTTTAGTTACTCTGATGTATTATATTCATTAAGTTGTAATTAATGAATGTAATTGTTTTTTTGGAATGAAACGAATTTATGTATGCTTGTGAGACTGCGAAGGGGAAAGAAAGACTTTCCTTTTCGGCCGGTCATGGCTACGAAATTCGGGCCATGACAGGTTTTCGGTGGAGGGTTTGGGCGAATTGGTCAGAGAGAGAAGAGAAATGATCATAAAGTAAGCTTTGTTGGTTTGGGTGGGATTGGTATTTGACATGGTTTTGGCAATTAATGCCTGATTTCTGTGATATTTTGCAAAATTTGTGTGAGAGTTATCAAGATTTAGGAATGTTTTTCTTGATAACGGCGAGGTTTTTGGTGAGAGTTTCGAAGAGTTTGGGATAGTATTTGAGTGCCCTGGGTCGGAGGTGTTGGGCCTCAGAATTTGTAAACAGGCCAACCCTTTTCCGCATATGGAAAAATTTTGAATTCATGTTTGATGGTGGACTCCTCTCTGTTTGACACGTATCAAAATCTCCTCCAAGAGTTCCTGGAAAACATATATAATATAGATACCACCCCTGAAACTCAGGGTGGGTTGACCAGTGCATACATGTCAAATACCCTGAGTTTCCAGCGCAACTCTTCAAATCTAAGTTGTGTCAATGGCTTAGTTAGGAGATCTGCAGGCTGATCTTGTCCAGGGATTTGTGTGACTACCAAAGTCTTGTTCAGCACCTTCTCTCTGACAAAAAAGAGGTCTAACTCTATGTGCTTTGTGCGTGAATGAAGCATTAGGTTGTTAGAGAGAGCCACAGTGCTCAGATTGTCACAGAAGATCTCGGGTATAATGGTAGGAAATTGTAACTCTGTGAGTAGATATTGTATCCAGATTATCTCAGAAGATGTATTTACTAGGCATCTATATTCTGCCTATGCCCTTGACCTTGCTACCAATTGTTGTTTCTTTGACTACCATGAGACAATGTTCCATCTAAGAAAGATGAAAGACCCTAAAACAGACCTTCGATCATCTGGGTTTGCTGCCCAGTCAGCATCACAAAAGCCTCTTAGAGGCAGAGGTTTGTGAGGATTTGCAGGCTACATCAGTAAGCCATGAGTAATAGTGCCCTGTAGATATCAAAGTATCCTTTTAACAGCTTTCCAATGTTCCTTTAGTGGTTGGGAAAGGAATTGGCATGCTTTGTTTACACTAAAACTGATTTCAGGTCTTGTTATAGTTGTATATTGCAAGGCCCCAACAACTGATCTATATAGGGAGGGGTCCTGCATATAATTAGACCCATATTTAGTTAGCTTGCAGCTGCTAACCATTGGTGTGGGCAGAGGTTTAGTCTCTCCCATCTTGGATTTTTGCAAAAGATCCTTGACATACTTAGTTTGGGAGAGAAGTAGGGAGCCATTGAGAACTTTCTTGACCTCTATTCCCAAAAAGTAATCTAAGTTTCCTAGCTGTTTCAAAGAGAATGCTGTGTTTAGCTTAGTAATTAGCTGTTGGATCGGCTGTGGGGAAGTGTCTGTAACTATGATATCAACCACATACATCAGCACATACAGCTTGTGAGTAGCTGCTGATTGAACAAAGAGGGAAGTGTCACATTTACTCTTTTGAAACCCAAATGTAACAAGGATGTTGGAGAGCCTATCAAACCAAGCTCTTGGGGCTTGTTTGAGCCCATAAATCACCTTCTGTAACTTGCAAAATAGACCCTTGTTCGGTTGTTCAAACCCGGTTGGCTGCTGTATGTACACCTCTTCCTCCAATAAGCCATTGAGGAAGGCATCATTAACATCAAGTTGCTACACAGCCCATTGATGAGTGAGTGCATTGGTGAGAATGAGCCTGATAGTCACAGGCTTGACTATAGGTGAAAATGTCTCAGTATAATCATAGCCATGTTGTTGATGGTATCCCTTGGCAACCAACCTTGCCTTGTACTTGTTGATTGATCCATCAGGGTTTTCTTTCACCCGAAAAACCCATTTGCACCCTATTGCTTGCCTATTCGGAGGCAACTCAACCAGTGTCTAGGTCTAGTTTTTAATGAGTGCAAAATATTTATCATTCATGGCAGCCTTCCAATGAGGAATGGACAAGGCTTCCTTAACAGTATTTGGTTCAGCATGGGTAAGAAGGACTCTAGGAACAGTTCTGGACATGCAAATTCTAGATTTTGATCTGGTTTGTATAGGATGTACATTTGTAATTACAGTGGGAGGAGGGACTGTTTTAATTAGAGCATTATGCTGAGAGGATTCAACAAGGGTAAGACCGACAGACTCAATGGAATTAGAGGAATGTGTGCTGGAAATATGAGGAGATGGAGGATTGTTGGGAGAATGAACTAGAGGATACACAGGCTGAGCAATAGGGACATGGTTAGGCACTCGAGGAAGCACGATGAGAGGTGCACTAGGAGAGGGTGAAGTGTCTGGAGAGTTGATGTTGGATGAGGAAGAATTATGAGGGAATCTGAGTTCTTTAAAAAGCACATCCTTAAATACATAGATTCTCCCCTCAGAGGACAAGCACTTATACCCTTTATGTGAAGTTGAATACCCTAGGAAAGTGCACTCAGTGGATCTAAATTGCAACTTATTTGCATTATAGGGCCTCAAACAAGGATAGCAAGCACAACCAAACACTTTGAGAAATTTGTAATCTGGTGTCTTGTTATAGAGAGCAGTAAAGGGTACTTTGTTGTGTAAAGTAGAAGTGGGAAGCATATTAATTAGATAAACAACAGTAACAAAGGCATGATCCCAAAATTTGATAGGCAAAAAGGCTTGGACAAGCAAGGATCTTGTGTCAACTATTTGCTTATGCTTCCTCTCAACACTACCGTTTTGATGGTGAGTGTGAGGACAGATTACCCTATGGACAACACCTAAATCAGCCAAGAATTTACTGAAGGGGCGAAATTCGCAACCCCAATCAGTTTGAATAGCCTTAATAGATGCTTGGAATTGCACAAAAAGCATTTGCTGAAATTGTTTAAACAAGGTTAAAGCTTTTGACTTGTTTTTAAGTAAGTATAACCATGTGAGTCTAGTACATGCATCAACTATTGCCATGTAATAAGAGAAACCAGAGAAGGATAATGAAGGGGCTGGACCCCACAAGTCAATAAAGATAAGATCAAAAGGTTTGCTGTAAACTGTAGTGGACAAATGAGAGGGTAATCTATGAGATTTTTCAACACAGCAAGCTGAACAAAAATCAAGAGCAGTTTTATTTATATTCAAAACATTGCATTGCTTGAGTATATCAAGTACAATTGCTTCACTGGGATGTCCTAAGCGGCAGTGCCACAAATTATAAGTAGTTGGTGTAACATCCCAGACTGCTTTATGGATTGAGGAATATCCCAACAAACCAACACAAGTCTTTTCAGCGTGCTTTGTCCTCACTCACACGCTTCATGGGAAAACATCCCAAGAGTCACCCATCCCAGAATTGCTCTAAGCCAAGCATGCTTAACTGTGGAGTTCTTAAGTGATGGGCTCCCGAAAAGAAGATGCATCTTGCTGGTATAGGTAGTATCAATCAATTCATATAAGTCATCCTTAACTGCATAGTCACATACCCACACATTCTTACACTCTTAGGATCGCTCTCATTCCGGTGTGTAATCGGTTCATTCATGTGTCCCTCTACCTAGAAGCCTGCCAGGAGCCGCTCCTTGTCCATGCCTTCTTGCACCCGCGACCACTCCCTGCCCTCGTCAATCCCGAGTGTCACAGTTGGCACTGTCGTTACAAAGTTGATCACAAAAGAATTTACAGAGGAATGAGTTGGGATTAATTACATCAGAAGCATGTTGAACACTAGGAATTACACAATCATAATTACATTGAAACAAACTAGAGTCTAGACTACTTATGGCAGCAGGAGCCAACTTGAATGACGACTTAGAGACTGGAAAATTGGTGAAAACATAGAGTCCATCAAGTCCTACAGTCCCTTCTGAAGGAACCTGATGATCAACCTGAGATTTCATACAACAGGAGTTAGGATGGAACTCAAAATAAATTGAATTATCCCTAGCAAATTTGCTTACACTAACTAAGTTTTTAGTGATAGCAGGAACATGCAATAAATTCTTCAAGAAAAGAGTAACATGTGAATTAAATGGAGAGGGAAAAGATGCTGAACCAATAGAGAGGATGGGTAAACCTTGGCTATTACCCATGAAAATTTAGTTATCACCACACAAGTTTGATCTCTGACTAAGATTGTTGTTTATATCTGCAGTGAGGTGATGAGTGGCACCAGAATCCGGGACTCACAAAGTTGAGATTTTTTCAGTTTTCAAAAGACTAAATTAGGGAATACATTTTTTTCCTCTCGGGGACCAAGTTGGATATTTACTTTTTATTTTTTCACTCACTCCTCCTTTTGTCAATCTTACAGCTTGGTTTGTGTTGCAGTACATGGCTCGATTCAATGCTGAGGCTGTGAGGAATTTTCTGTATTCACTGAACAATGGAAGTATAGCAAAAAAGAAATTCAACTGTAAGCTATTTTGTTTTGCACATTTTTGTGTAGATTTTGTACGGAAGCACCTTGTAGGCATTCCAAGTGCTGGTGTTTGGCTGTTTATTAATTTATATGCACTTAAATGCTTAGTCTTTTGAAAATAGGATAATAATTTTTAATGAAATACTGTTGAACATTGTGGCAATGGAAGGAACAAGATGAATGTACACCGTTTCCAATTTAAATATATCATCAATATTACTGTATGGGCTGCCTCAAATTTAATATTGATTTATTGTCTGGACCTAATTGATGCCTAAACATCATAGAGTATGTACTGGCTATAGATTGCATCACCTGAGTAAAATGCACTCGGCGTTGTCTGATAGTCTTTCTGATAATAGATGAAGCTTTCAGTTTATCTGTTTTTATACCTACTCTGTGGAGGAATGGTAGTGACTAAACTGAATATAGTGGGAACACCAATGAGTAGACCCTTACTCCCTATCAAACACTACATAGTTGGTATATTTGAGAAATTGGCCTGCATGCCTTAGTTGTTATGATATCACATTTTCAATGAAAGAGAGTCAAGGTAGGGTTGTTCAAGGAGGTTTCCTTGCCGAATATGAATCTTTTCTTGCACTATGAAGCCACAAGCTTCTTTGTACATAAAAGGGAGATATTATACATGAGTTGGGTAGTTTATCGAGAAAAAAAAAAAATACATGATTTGGGTTGGGGTAGATCAACACTGGGTAAGGCTTCCCTGCTGTCTTGCTTGCAACAGCTTATAGCACACATTTTTCGAACTTGTTAAAATAAAACTAAACAGCTATCATTGTTTCTTACTGACTTCCCATGGAAACGGTTCTCTCATTCTCTTTATTCACTGCTCAATGGTGCTGCAACCCAATTCTTTATTCAGTTATCAAATTACACTAATTTATACAGGATGTGGTCAGGATAATTGAGTTTGCATATGGAGAGTTGCCATTTTCAGCTTTCCATTGATTTTAATACAATTTTGAGTTATTGACTCTCCAAAATGATAGCTTATTTTTCATAGTTAGTTTCGTAGTCAGTGATACCCTAACGTTTTACAGATATTTGATAGCCTTATGATGGCATGATTATCTTTATCCTTTCTTAACATCATCAGAATGAAAAGGGTATATACTAAGCTTTTTTTTATTGACCGAGTTATTTCATATCATGTGTACTGTGTCAGTATAGGCCCTATTGGTGAATGTTCGAGTAAGTTACTTACAAGTTTAATGGATCACCCAAAGATACCAAGCAGTCGACCACCTTTTGATCAGAACATTACGTACGTTAAACACACATTTATAAAATATCTCATTTTTAAACCTGCGCAGGACAGAAACCCCTATATTTAACTGTCTAAAATACCTTTTTTTCTTATTTTTTATTTAAACATTCAAATTCAAATTGTTTTATTGTTCAAAGTCAAATTGTGACTATTTTCAATGCATTGATTTTCTTAATTTATTTCTTTTAAAATGTTTTGATTGATTTATTCCAACTTCCAAAAAATAATAAATCTAATTTAATTCCAACCTACAATGATTAGAAGATACTTATTGTAGAATTGTTGTAGGATTAAACGTGATCGTTGCACATGTCCAAAGTTTCCTTAGAATGGGGAAATAATTATATTTTAATATAGATTTGTTAGTGTAGGATTTTGTTAGTGTAATGTTGTCATATCTAGTACGTAGTATTGAATTTGTTATAAATGTTCATTCTGATCTTTCTTGTTGTAGCTGAGGTTTATGTGTTTGTATACGATATATTATATGTATTTTAATATCAATTAGTAAAAATAATTAATGGAGTTTGTTTGTGAAATAATTAATTAACTAAGAAATAATTAATATTACTATAATCTAATTAATTAAGTAATGCTATGAGTGAAATAAATTAAGGATCGAAGAAGGGTTTCCATCCAAAGTATTATAGCGGCATACAATAAATTGATGCAACCCAACCTTTTGGGGTGAAACGTAGTGTATGTCTAGTCGTTTGTACGGGCAATAGATCTTGATCAATGACGAACCATGAACAATGGATGCAGATCAACGTCCTTAATTACTATCTAAAAGTAATGTTAGGAAGGACTTATGAGAAGATTATTTAATATTTAAGTAGTTAAGTAAAATCATTAAATAATTAAAATAAACTAATGAATAATCAATTTATTAATGAATATATTAATATCGCTAACAAATGTAAAAATTTAAATCAAATGATTATATAAATATTTTTTTATTAATAAATCAAATAATAGCATTAGCCTTGTAATGTATAATTATCTTAGCACTTGGTGTTAACTCTCCTAAATAATATTTAAATGTAATTAACTAAGATTTAAACAATTAAACATGACTGAATAATTAAAATTTCTAAATTAATACTTGAGAGATGGACATTAATTAGCCTAGTAATGCAAATATGTCTTTGACAATTACAACATGTGTTGAGTTTAATAATACTTAAGACAAAAATAAAACATAAATTAATATTCATTAAAACTTTAAAATTTAATAACATATATACTTGGCTATTTGTTTGCCAATGTTTCCAGTCCCGATAGTTGGTGTGTATCTGTCACAACCAAGCCTAGGGGTCACTTTGAAATCGATGATGCATAGGATGAGACGCCCTTCCAGGCGGATGAATCATCACATGTCAATGAAGTAATTGAGGTCGAGCGTATTACGGGCATGTTGGCTCTAAAGTTGAAGAAGAAGAAGTGATCATTGGTAATCAATCATCGATGCATGCATGCATCATCAGAGGAAGATTTCGAAAGTGATGACTCAATGGAAGAAGATGAAGAGTCTGATTTAGAATCAGATGATAATACCGAGTCTGAATAGGAACTTTACCGTTAAGTACTTTTATTGTATTTTAAATATTTTAAATGTAAGACTTGACAAATTATATGTTAGATATTAATAATTATATATGTGTATTTTGATTAATTGCTAGATATTGTTTGACTTAGTATTTTTGCATTGTTTCATAATTGTCCTATAAAAATATATATGTCAGCATCAGGAGGACAAGCGCTCTGTCCCCCCACCGCCTAGCGGTGATAAGGGGAAGGGAAAGGCTAAGCGGGGATGATACATCGTCAAGGACCCATGCTAACTTTTGTTACTGCTGGTTTTTTCGCACAAATTAAATCATATGCGTAGCTGTCTAGCTAGCTCATCTCACCATGTCTCATGTTGCTCTAATGCTCCTCTTAGTCTTACTAAAAACACCACAAAGTATACTATCTTGCCAAGGTTAATTCTTTCACCATCACTACATTCACATTCCAAATTTATCAATGTACTCATTTATATATATTTCTGCAGGTTCAGAGAGGTTTTTACCTTTAGGCCTGCGTTTTACACTATTTACATATCAAAATTAAATTGTTGAAATAGTCTATTATGGTGGGATATATAGATACATGTTTTTGCTTGCTTAGGGTCTGTATGGTTTATTTCCAGTTTCCTATTTTCATTTAATGATTTAAAGGATAATTATAACAAGAATAATTATAAAGTTGTTATTTTGTTTTCATCTTGTTTCATGTTTCCAAAGATTCGTAAGAAAACAGTGAAAACAAACAAAAAATGGTTTCCAGTGTTTGCCGTAAAATATTTGAAAATAGGAAATAAAATTAAAACAAGTTAACAACTTTGTAATTACTTATATTGTGATTATTACTATAATTAGAAAATGAAAACAGGAAACAAAAAAAAAAACTAAACATGCCATAATTTTTTCCAATTTTTATAAAGTGGTGATAAATGTATATGCCTATGTAGGAAGGGACGCATCGGTCAATGCTAGAAGCTATTACTCCAACTAAAAGCGACATCAAAGAAGAGGATTTCGATGAGATATATTATGTAAAAGCCAAAGCTGCACCCCCTCACCACAACCCTTATCCTGTTGAAGTAACAGTGATTCCAAGTGAAATTGACACCATACAAGATGTTGGAACCAAAGTGATTTGAATTAATAATATGAGTTTTGATGTTAACAAAAAGGATTAAATTTGCATGACAAAGTTTAGTTGAGATCTAACATGCTTTATCTGGTCTTACATGAATGTTAAAATATATAAGTTATGGAAATCTTGAATAAATTTTCTTATATCTGCTTGGACTTAAATTGTGAATCCACATCCATTCATGTAGACGAGCTGCTCAAAACGTATGGTATATTTATTTATTTATTTATTTTTATCTTTGAGTAGACGAGATAATAAAATACTCTTAATAGACGAGAACTTTAGTTTATATGAGTAGACGAGCTTAAATGCCACGTCAATAGATGGAGATAAAAAATAACTCACTGAAATATAGCAAGTCCAAAGAATTGATGATAGATGAGAGGATATGCCACAACAGCAGACGATCAAAAAGAAAACTGCAAGTCCATAGACTTGGTTTTATCCATGAGCGTGTAGACGCAGATTTTAAGTAGACGAGCTCTCTTTTTCTTTATAAGTTCTCATATGCTCAGTCTAGATAAGTAAATACTACCCTGACAAAGAAATATTTATTTCAAATGATTAATATTTATTTCAAACGAATGTTGGTCCTTCCTATTTGTTTTATCTGTTTTAATGCTTTGTTTCTTTGTGAGAGAAACATAGTATCATCAAGGAAATGCAAAAAGCAACACAGTACAATGGGGAAATACAAAACGCTCTGTACCCTGTCACCTTTACTGCTGGAATAGTTGGAATTTTCACAAAGGAGGAATGACAGTTTTTCAATTTACATTTGCTCAGACCTGTGACCCTCCATTTTGTGCAAAAGAGATAACCAAGAGTACATTTCACAATGGCCACGATCAAACTATCAGTTACAACGGATATTATGCATTTAATGCTATCTCTAAACGGGAATATTCAAAACAATCGTTGAAGTTTTTCAAGTGAAGAAGAAGGTCACTATAAATAGAAGACCTCAACCACTGAAGAACAACTTTTGCTAGCCAAACTTTTGCGAGCTGAACTTTTGTCAATCTTCAATCTCTCATTCTTTCATCCTTTCAAGAGCAAAAGTCTGTATTCTTTATTTTGAATATTGTTGTAATATTCAACCGATCTTAAACTTTCACATCCTCACACATAGTGAGTTAGAAGATCAAAAGAAAACAATCTTTTTGTTAGAGTTAGAGCCTGAAGAGGCTTGGTAAGAAATGAATACTTGTAGCCTGGAGAGGTGTTGAATACTTGTTTTAATCTATTTGGAAAAATAGTGGAGTAAAACCTTCAAGTCGAAGGGACTGGATGTAGCTCTTGGTTGGAAGAGAGTGAACCAGGATAAAACACTTGCGTGAATCTTCTAATTCCTTAACTCTTACAGTTTTATTTATTTATACTAACTGTAGGAATTTGAACTTGATTTTGTTAATATTTTAAAAGATCATTTTGTGTATGCTTCTTTTATTCTTTGTGTGAGAAAATTAGTTTTGAAAAAGGTTGTTTTAGAAAATTATTAACAAACACAATTAAACCCCCTTCTTATGTTTGCCTGTGTCAACTTCACAAGATAACTTCGATGAGATAGATTATGCAAAAGCCAAAGCTGCACCCCCTCATATCCACCACCCTTGATTAGAAATGTTAAATGAATTGTAGAACGTAGTCATATATTGAACGTTCATCTGATATGATTTCTAAACTAATATAATGGTAATAAAATGCATGCTCCAGTGTGTGCACAAAGTTTTTCTGGTGTGGAAAATTTCAAACCCTCAATTTAGAGGATATGAAAATGAGAGAGTTTGGGTGAGATGAAATTGGTTTGGATTGCCATCATTAATCATTCCACTCCATTAACGAAGGAACTCCCAAACAATCAGTAAAAATTCATATCATTCTACTAAGTGATGCATGCTTCAGTCTGAACTCATGCATCATCACCTCCCATTAAACTTACTAACACATAACTCATAATATGAATGACTTAATTGCAGTTTTGGTCCCCATACTATTGGTCATCTATGATTTTGGTCCCTAAAGTTTTTTTCTTGCACATTTGGTCCCCATATTTTTTCAATGTTTCAAATTCGGTCATTCTGTCCAATGTATGTCAAATTTTCAATGATTAACAAAGGAACCACTGCAATAAGTATATAAAACCTCTTGTTGAGCTTTTGTGATAAAGGATCATATGGTGGGACAAAAAAAATGTCCCGAAAATGAGGGATAAAACCAGTAAATAGCAAAGAGAAACCACTGAATTACGTTGAATCGGAGACGTAGAGGAGGGAGAACCTCAACAAAAGGTTCCATGGCTTAGAAGAAGGGTTCCTCTATATTGATCATTGAAAGAATTGTCTGACATTGAATAGAATGACCAAATTTGCAACATCAAAAAAATATGGGACCAAACGTGCATGAAAAAAACTTTAGGGACCAAAATCGCACATGACCAATATTTGGGGGACCAAAATTGTAATTAAGCCAATATGAATTAAGGGTGTAAATGGATCGATTTGAATTGGATTTATGATAATTTAGGATGAGAGTATCCAATTAAATTTGATCGGATTGAATTTCGCCAAAAAAGATTATGATTAGGGACCAATCTGATTAAAGTAAGATTGGTTTATATTGGATCATCAAATTACCCTATTCTTACTTTAATTCAATTTTAATTTAAAAAAAAAACAGTAACATATTTTAAAATTCTAAAAAAGAAGTCAACAAATTTTTAGTTAATATATCAATTTTAGGAATAATATATTAATATATTATTTTTTTAATAAAAAATATTATAATTAAGTTAATAGTAATATATTGTTTTTTAAAGTGACTGATTCGGTTCGCATTGAATATGATATTTGAACCGATTGTCTTCGAACTCGGGATTTCAAATCTGATCCAAACCACCAAAATTGGTTCAAATCCATCGAATTCATGGATGGGATCAGATCCGCTAAATTTTATCAGCAATTTTAACATTTTTAGTAGTGATTCTGATATCAAAATATCGTAAGATATGAATTTAAAACTACTTCTTGAAAAAAACAATTTAAAACTACTTATTGATCATATGTATATACTAACTATATTAATAAGAATAATAATATTTTTTTCAATCAATAAATTCAATTTTTTAAATTGACTTTATTAATTATACTCTTTTGTTTTGAATATTTGATTTTAATATTTTCTAATTAATAAGAATCAATATTCATAATCAACATATTAATTATTTTATTTCATTTTTCATTTTTTCAATTATTATTTCTTTATATATATATATATATATATATAATTTTAAAATAAAACGAATATTTGGAAATTGAAAGAACAAGATAAAGAACAACTTATAATACGTCTTATGAATTTACCTAAGATACATCAAGTCAAGAGAAAGATTCCATCTTACCATAGAGCTTTTTTTCCTATATTTCCATCAAAATACAATAGATGAATAGTCATTTGATGAAAAATCATATCATATAAATATTCTATTTAAAATAAGAGAAACTTGTAATACTCTAAAATAACTTGCTAATGCTTATCAAAAAAAAAAAAGTGCTAACTTCACCTTCTAACCACTTATTTAATTATAATAGTTTGGATACATGTTTCTTCCCATTTTTAAAACCAAGTATTAAATACCACTTCTAATTACAATTTCAAATATCGATCTAAAAGATATCTTCTTTTTGTTAAACAATAATGACCACATATTTCAAATATTGAAAAACCAAAAATCTCATGTTTCCAAGACTTCTTCAAAGTCTCATGACTATTCATATACTCTCATTAATTGTTTCTTGAATTTATGCATTAGGGCCCTTAAAAAGATACTCTTTCTTCTTCTTTTTTGACAAACCTTAAAAAGATACTATAAGTATCATATCATATTTTTTCAATAAGAAGCTTAATGTGATATTTAAACGATGAGAGTGTCAACCAAGCAGTTGGGCACAAGTGGTTAATGTGCTACTGTTAAGGACGAATGGTTCATACTTTGCATGAGTTCGATCCTAAAACGATGAGACTATCTAACCTCTTTTTCTTTATTTAGTTGTTAATAATGTTAATTCTACGATTTTTAGTTAAGTTTTTTTTTTTTTGGGTAAATTTGTTTTTTTGCTAGTATTTTCAGCATTAACTTTTCCATTCACATCTTCCATCTTTGCAGCTAAAGATTCTATCTTAAAATTAATTTCAGAATAAGAATTAAATATTTAACTTTATTTAGTTATATGGTTTAGTACTTTAGTTTTATGTTTTTACTTTTTATCGTTTTATTTTCTTGTTACGATTGACTATTTGATTCTTTCATTCAAAGTATCATTACTTGGATTTAAAACTAAATCCCTAATTAATAATTAACACTGATTACTTTTTTTTTGTGTGACTGTTTTACACTGACTACTTGATTTCTTTTTATCATATTCACACATTAATTTCTTTGTTTAAATTATTCTCTTCTTTATATATACACACATTCACCCACACCCACAAATAACATTCTTGACCAACTATTATATTAAAAAAAAAATCTTGACCAACAGGTAGCTATCTAGCTAGCTTATCTCACCATGTCTCCTGTTGTTCTAATGCTCCTAATCCTTCTTGTTTCTTCGCGTGCATGCACCGCACGTCGTCTTAGTCTTACTAAAAAAGACACCGCAAAGTACTTTCTTCCCAAGATTAATTTTGTTCCCTATCCCTACATTCACATTCCAACTTTTTCCATCTAATAGTCATTTATATTTTTGTAGGTTATGGGAGGTTTTTACCTATAGGCCTGCACTTACCCTAGTTAATTACATATCAAAATTTAAATTGTTGAAAAATAGTCTATTATATATATATATGGTGGGGTACATGTTTTTGCTTGAAATAGATTTCTTTCCAATTTATATAAACTAATGAGATATATATATATATATATATATATATATATATGTATGTATGTATGCTTGTGTAGGAAAGGACGCATCGATCAATGCTTGTACACCATGTTGAAGAAGTTATTAATCCAAGTGAAATTGATCTCATACCAGAGGACTTTGATGAGATAGATTATGTAAAAGCCAAATCTGCACCCCCATCCGGGCCATCTCACCACCATAATATCGCACCCACGCCTTCTGTACCGGACGAAGCAACCAACTGGGCCAATTGATCCATCTTAGCCCACAGAAAACACTGAGACCAATAGCTTACAATTTCTGCTTTAATTTTCTGTTTTAATTCTGAAATTTTGTTATCAACTCTGTATGGAGTACCCTCCACTTGGCAATAAATCCGTTTGTTTAAGAAACCAACTCATCTGCGAACAGTTAGTAATGAAATAAAGCAGAGAAAAGAATTAACTCAATTTGTTAGCAATTCTTCGTCCCCTGCTTCTGGATTGTATCACACCACCCTTGAATAGAAATGTTAAATCAATTGTAAAACGTCATATATAAAACGTTCATATGATATGATTTTCAAACTAATATAATGGCAATGAAATGCTCAAGTGTTTGAACAAAGTTTTTCTGTTACTATATGTGTGTGTATATGTATGTATCTATGTATGTATATAAATGTGTGTGTAACATACGTAATGTTCTGATCAAAAGGTGGTCGACTGCTAGGTATCTTTGGGTGATCCATTAAACTTGTAAGTAACTTACTCGAACATTCACCAATAGGGCCTATACTGACACAATACACATGATATGAAATAACTCAGTCAATAAAAAAAGCTTAGTATATACCCTTTTCTTTCTGATGATGTTAAGAAAGGATAAAGATAATCATGCCATCATAAGGCTATCAAATATCTGTAAAATGTTAGGGTAATCACTGACTACGAATTACGAAACTAACTAGGAAAAATAAGCTATCATTTTGGAGAGTCAATAATTCAAAATTGTACTAAAATCAATGGAAAGCTTAAAATGGCAACTCTCCATGTAAAGTCAATTATCCTGACCACATCCTGTCCAACAAAATCAATTACCGCTACAGCTGAGGATGAATGGGTTGATAAATCTGATTAATTGAGATGTCCTGATCCCTAGCTTCAGATCAACCTCGCCGCCACCCAACCAAAAGAAATCTGGAGTTAGTTTTACAATAGCTTCATCCAAAATCACCTGAAATCAACCCATAAGCCCAAAAATTCAATCAACAATGAAGCTGAAGATTTATCTTCTATAGACAAGGCATCGTGCTGTCTTACAGGAATTGAGAATGAACTGTGATTTGAATATAATGCAACAGAAGAAATGTTTTAATTAATGGACCAAGAGCCCTTGACCATCGTTCATAGGATAAGAGGTGTGCAAAAATATGCCTCAAATCTGACTCTTGTCATAGCATAGGAGGTAAAGTGACTCTGGTTTTAGACTACGTTCATAGATATTTCAATTACTTCAACTTAAAATGAGCATCATGTCTCCATAATAAAAGTGGGAATCTAGAAAGCAAGGTCCTTACAGAAAGATGTATCTTTCAGTGACTACTTGTACAATTAAGAGACTAACCGAAAACCGATCACGTGAGACAGTATACAAGGGGTCAACCGTTCCCACTTCAAAAAAGTTGCATATGTCCCATCACTTCAAACACGGCTTTTAGAGAGAGAGACAAACATAATTTAGAGTTGCGGAGAAGCTAAAAAAGTTGGAAGCAATATTGGAAGGATTCAGATGTTACACAGATGTTCCGTGAAGTCATGTATCCTACAGAGGAGAAACTCCCAAAGAATGATGGAACCTCTGTCAACATGCAACAGCAGAGCAACGGTGGCTGTGACCAAGTGTAGACAACTAATCCAAGATATCAAATAAGACAGAACACCCTGAAGACATGTCAGCAAAATCTTTGTGAATGGCACATGTACTAAGCAAGATCACAACATTACCATGAGCACAACAAGGAGGTCATAAGAATATGTAAACACTGTGTAAAGCAAAAAAGAATTTCCATTCAGCTTTTATCTTCTGTTGCCAAGTGCCAAGTGCCAACTAATCCTGTTTGTATCCATATGCATGACAAAAAAAGGTTCGATATGATAAAAAATAAATAATTAGCCTTAAACAGTGTGAATGAGGACTTATTTCAGAGTTCTTGCCAAGATGCAATATTGTGTAGTCTACATATTTCATAAGATTCCTGTATTAATCAACAGGTTCAGTCTTTACCGGAATGTTTGTTTTCATGCCAATACAAGTCACTGCATTGTGCCCATATCCAGTTAACTCTGCTGATATCTCTTCAGGAGCTAGCCTCACTGTGTAATTAATAACAACCATCATTACCTTCTAAGCAATAACAATTTACAGATATAATCAATAGAAATTTTAAATATTTGAAAACAAAAGGAAAATGGAAAAACATGAGAATTCTGCATTAATAATAAAAGGAATAAAGGATAAAAGATTAACAAGGACAGACAGAATGCTCATATGAACACATGGATTACAATAAACAAAAACATTTTAACATAGTGAATATAATTTAGTCAAGTATGGACCTTCCAAACCTTCGTTTTATCTTATAAATTTCCTTCATGTATCTGCCACCTATAGTTTTCGTGGAACAACAATTACATGGTCAACCGTTTTGTGGGCTCAGTTCCCCTGCAGCCTTATTTGCTACAGTTTGCAGCGGTTCAAGGTTGAGATTTGATATGCAGCAGTGCATGTAAAACTAATTCAATGAATGTGAACATTCACTTCTTCATCTCTTACTGGCATGTATTTGCAGTTGACGACCCAAATTGAAAATTTCATGCACCGAATTTGATAGCCATTGTGCACTGAAGACCCATGGATATAGTTAAGGGACTTAAGCTGCATCAGCTAACCTTACCCATCTTCCAATCATGCCAACCCCCCAACACATACACCCAAGAGTTGCTGCAACACAGTCCTTAGAACTCATTGAGACCACCCAGCACCTTAAAGAAAAACTTTAAATTTAATTTTCTGCAAGACCAACCTATTCCCAGTCACTACCAACTATGTAGTGTTTGATAGGGAGTAAGGGTCTACTCATTGGTGTTCCCACTATATTCAGTTTAGTCACTACCATTCCTCCACAGAGTAGGTATAAAAACAGATAAACTGAAAGCTTCATCTATTATCAGAAAGACTATCAGACAACGCCGAGTGCATTTTACTCAGGTGATGCAATCTATAGCCAGTACATACTCTATGATGTTTAGGCATCAATTAGGTCCAGACAATAAATCAATATTAAATTTGAGGCAGCCCATACAGTAATATTGATGATATATTTAAATTGGAAACGGTGTACATTCATCTTGTTCCTTCCATTGCCACAATGTTCAACAGTATTTCATTAAAAATTATTATCCTATTTTCAAAAGACTAAGCATTTAAGTGCATATAAATTAATAAACAGCCAAACACCACCACTTGGAATGCCTACAAGGTGTTTTCGTACAAAATCTACACAAGAATGTTAAAAAACAAAATAGCTTACAGTTGAATTTCTTTTTTGCTATACTTCCATTGTTCAGTGAATACAGAAAATTCCTCACAGCCTCAGCATTGAATCGAGCCGTGTACTGCAACACAAACCAAGCTGTAAGATTGACAAAAGGAGGAGTGAGTGAAAAAATAAAAAGTAAATACCCAACTTGGTCCCGATAGGGAAAAAATGTATTTCCTAATTTAGTCTTTTGAAAACTGAAAAATCCTCAACTTTGTCCATACTCAGTCAAAATAATTCCTGAGAGGGAGCAATGTGTACCTAAAATTCATATTGAAAAGAGAATAATTCCTTGATATAGAGATTACTCGAGTGAGTTTTGTTTTCCAAAAAAAACATTTTTGGTACATCGAAACCGTGACAACATGCTTAAACCGACCTATCTACCAACTATGCTCTATGCTGGTCTTGTTGGTCAACCACTCAGCCTCTTTTATTTTGTAGGTATTGACTCGGAATAAAAAAAAATAAACTCAAGCTACCTGAACAACAACAACATAGTACTTTGAATTTTTGCGATCACTACAATCAATCACATTGGACGGAGCTTGGGTGTTGACCTGAACAAAATGAATAAACATAATCATTAATTTTAAAAAAAAATAGAAAACAAATAATTAAGAATCAGAAACAAGATTATTAATTAAAATATGAATGATTATATACTAAAACGATGCTTTTGCAGAGATGGTCAATGGATTCAGCGCCGAGTGCGTCACGACGGGCTTCAAGGGGCCAATCGTAGTAATCGGAAGGGACCCTTTTGAAGGAGAAGTCGTCGACGCCGTTGGTGAGCAAAATGGAGGAGAGGTGAGTGACGGTGTCATCGGTTGAGGAAATGGTTTGTTGGGGAAGATGGGAATGTTGTTCTAGCTTTGATATGCGTTGCAGGAGTTGAGTCTGAACTCTCTCTAGCTCCGTTAGTGCTTCCTCCATTGGTGGCGCCCACTTTCCACAGAATCAACAACGATGGTGAGTTTATGGTTGCTCCACATGTCATGACAAAATGACATCGTATATATTCTATGGATTTCTGTTCGAATCAAATGTTACTCTTTCCTTGAAGAATTTATTGTATGTTCCAGCTATCACTAAAAACTTAATTAGTGTAAGCAAATTTGCTAGGGATAATTCAATTTATTTTGAGTTCCATCCTAACTCCTATTGTGTGAAATCTCAGGTTGATTATCGGGTTATTTTAGAAGGGACTGTAGGTCCAGTCTCTAAGTCGTCATTCAAGTTGGCTCCTGCTGCCACAAGTAGTCTAGACTCTAGTTTGTTTCAATGTAATTCCGATTGTGTAATTCCTAGTGTTCAACATGCTTCTGATGTAATCCCTACTCATTCCTCTGTAATTTATGTTGTGATCAACTCTGTGTCAACAGTGACACCCGGGGCTGACGAGGGCAGGGAATGGTCGCGGGTGCAAGAAGGCATGGACAGGGAACGGCTCCTGGCAGGCTTCTAGGCAGAGGGACACATGAATGAACCGATTACACACCGGAATGAGAGGGATCCTAACAATGTAAGAGTGTGTAGGTATGGGACTATGCAGTTAAGGATGACTTATATGAATTGATTGGTACTACCTATACCAGCAAGATGCATCTTCTTTTCGGGAGCCCATCCCTTAAGAACTCCACAATTAAGTGTGCTTGACTTGGAGCAATTCTGGGATGGGTGACCTCCTGGGAAGTTTTCCCAGGAAGCGTGTGAGTGAGGACAAAGCACGCTGAAAAGACTCGTGTTGATTTGTGGGGATAGTCGTCAATCCATAAAGCAGCCTAGGATGTTACAAATGGTATCAGAAAGACACCTCTCCCAGTACGGTGTGGTTCAGGGACGAACCAAGCAGAAGCTGGTGGGCATGTGACACCCGAGGCAGACGAGGGCAGGTAGTGGTCGCCGGTAGAGTGTGTAGGTATGGGACTATGCAGTTAAGGATGACTTATATGAATTGATTTGTACTACCTATACCAACAATATGCATCTTCTTTTCGGGAGCCCATCACTTAAGAACTTCATAGTTAAGCATGCTTGACTTAGAGCAATTCTGGGATGGGTGACTCTTGGGAAGTTTTTCCAAGAAGCGTGAGTGAGGACAAAGCACGCTGAAAAGACTCGTGTTGGTTTGTTGGGATATTCCTCAATCCATAAAGCAGCCTGGGATGTTACACCAACTACTTATAATTTGTGGCACTGCCGCTTAGGACATCCCAGTGAAGCAATTGTACTTGATATTCTCAAGCAATGTAATGTTTTGAATATAAATAAAACTGCTCTTGATTTTTTTTCAGCTTGTTGTGTTGGAAAATCTCATAGATTACCCTCTCATTTGTCCACTACAGTTTACAGCAAACCTTTTGATCTTATCTTTATTGACTTGTGGGGGTCCAGCCCCTTCATTATCCTTCTCTGGTTTCTCTTATTACATGGCAATAGTTGATGCATGTACTAGAATCACATGGTTATACTTACTTAAAAACAAGTCAGAAGCTTTAACATTGTTTAAACAATTTCAGCAAATGCTTTTTGTGCAATTCCAAGCCACTATTAAGGCTATTCAAACTGATTGGGGTGGCGAATTTCGCCCATTCAGTAAATTCTTGGCTGATTTAGGTGTTGTCCATAGGGTAATCTGTCCTCACACTCACCATCAAAATGGTAGTGTTGAGAGGAAGCATAAGCAAATAGTTGACACGGGCTTATCCTTGCTTGCCCAAGCCTCTTTGCCTATCAAATTTTGGGATCATGCCTTTGTTACTGTTGTTTATCTAATTAATATGCTTCCCACTTCTACTTTGCATAACAAAGTACCCTTTACTGCTCTCTATAAAAAGACACCAGATTACAAATTTCTCAAAGTATTTGGTTGTGCTTGCTATCCTTGTTTGAGGCCCTATAATGCAAATAAGTTGCAATTTAGATCCACTGAGTGCACTTTCCTAGGGTATTCAACTTCACATAAAGGGTATAAGTGCTTGTCCTCTGAAGGAAGAATCTATATATCTAAGGATGTGCTTTTTAATGAATTCAAATTCCCTTATAATCATGATTCTTCCTCATCCAATATCAACTCTCCAGACACTTCACCCTCTCCTAGTGCACCTCTCGTTGTGCTTCCTCGAGTGCCTAACCATGTCCCAATTGCTCAGCCTGTGTATCCTCTAATTCATTCTCCCAACAATCCTCCCTCTCCTCATATTTCCAGCACACATTCCTCTAATTCCATTGAGTCTGTCAGTCTTACCCTTGTTGATTCCTCTCAGCATAATGCTCCAGTTTATACAGTCCCTCCTCCTCCTACTGTAATTACAAATGAACATCCTATGCAAACCAGATCCAAATCTAGAATTTGCATGTCCAGAACTGTTCCTAGAGTCCTTCTTACCCATGCTGAACCAAATACTGTCAAGGAAGCCTTGTCCATTCCTCATTGGAAGGCTACCATGAATGATGAATATTCCGCACTCATTAAAAACTAGACCTGGACAATGTTTGAGTTGCCTCCGAATAGGCAAGCAATAGGGTGCAAATGGGTTTTTCGGGTGAAAGAAAACCCTGATGGATCAATCAACAAGTACAAGGCAAGCTTGGTTGCCAAGGGATACCATCAACAACATGGCTATGATTATACTAAGACATTTTCACCTATGGTCAAGCCTGTGGCTGTCAGGCTCATTCTCACCAATGCACTCACTCATCAATGGGCTGTCCAGCAACTTGATGTTAATGATGCCTTCCTCAATGGCTTATTGGAGGAAGAGGTGTACATACAGCAGCCAACCGGGTTTGAACATCCTAACAAGGGTCTATTTTGCAAGTTACAGAAGGTGATTTATGGGCTCAAACAAGCCCCAAGAGCATGGTTTGATAGGCTCTCCAACATCCTTGTTACATTTGGGTTTCAAAAGAGTAAATGTGACACTTCCCTCTTTGTTCAATCAGCAGCTACTTACAAGCTGTATGTGCTGATATATGTGGATGATATCATAGTTACAGACACTTCCCCACAGTCGATCCAACAGCTAATTACTAAGCTAAATACATCATTCTCTTTGAAACAGCTGGGAAACTTAGATAACTTTTTGGGAATAGAGGTCAAGAAAGTTCTCAATGGCTCCCTACTTCTCTCCCAAACTAAGTATATCATGAATCTTTTGCAAAAATCCAAGATAGGAGAGACTAAACCTCTGCCCACACCAATGGTTAGCAGCTGCAAGCTAACTAAATATGGGTCTAATTATATGCAGGACCCTTCCCTATATAGATCAGTTGTTGCTGCCTTGCAATATGCAACTATAACAAGGTCTGAAATCAGTTTTAGTGTAAACAAAGCCTGCCAATTCCTTTCCAACCACTAGAGGAACATTGGAAAGTTGTTAAAAGGATACTTCGATATCTACAGGGCACTATTACTCATGGCTTACTGCTGCAGCCTGCAAATCCTCACAAGCCTCTGCCACTAAGAGGCTTTTGTGATGCTGACTGGGCAGCAAACCCAGATGATCGAAGGTCTGTTTCAAGGTCTTTCGTTTTTCTTAGATGGAACATTGTCTCATGGTAGTCAAAGAAACAACAATTGGTAGCAAGGTCAAGGACATAGGCAGAATATAGATACCTGGCAAATACATCTTCTGAGATAATCTGGATACAATATCTACTCACAGTTACAATTTCCTACCACTATACCCGAGATCTTCTGTGACAATCTGAGCACTGTGACTCTCTCTAACAACCCAGTGCTCCATTCACGCACAAAGCACATAGAGCTAGACCTCTTTTTTGTCAAAGAGAATGTGTTTAACAAGACTTTGGTAGTCACACACATCCCTGGACAAGATCAGCCTGCAAATCTCTTAACTAAGCCATTGACACAACTTAGATTTGAAGAGTTGCGCAGGAAACTCAGGGTATTTGACATGTATACACTGGTCAACCCACCCTGAGTTTCAGGTGGGGTATCTATATTATATATGTTTTCCAAGGACTCTTGGAGGAGATTTTGACACGTGTCAAACAAAGAGGAGTCCACCATCAAACACAAATTCAAATTTTTGCCATATGCGGAAAAGGGTTGGCCTGTTTACAAATTCTGAGGCCCAACACCTCCGACCCGGGGCACTCAAATACTATCCCAAACTCTCTGAAACTCTCACCAAAAACCTCACCGTTATCAAGACAAACATTCCTAAATCTTGATAACTCTCACACAAATCTTGTAAAATCTCACAGAAATCATGCATTAATTGCCAAAACCTTGTCAAATACCAATCCCACCCAAACCAACAAAGCTTAATTTATGATCATTTCTCTTCTCTCTCTGACCAATTCGCCCAAACCCTCCACCGAAAACCTGTCATGACCCGAATTTCGTAGCCATGACCGGCCGAAAAGGAAAGTCTTTATTTCCCCTTCACAGCCACATAAGCATACAAAAATTCGTTTCATTCCAAAAAAAAAACAATTACTTTAATTAATTACAACTTAATGAATATAATACATCAGAGTAACTAAACAACACAAATTACAAAGTCCTGTTAAAAATATATATACTCTTAAACTATGAACAGCAATCCATTAAAAGTTGTCCACATGACACCCAAGGCTCCTGATGGCTTCGCAGATACTTGCATCTGAAATGTTAAACGTGGGGGTGAGTCCACTGACTCAGTGAAAGAGTTTCCCCCAAACACTTGCAATCACACAAGTCCAAGATGAAATAAAGTCACACACTTAAGCAAGCATTAGATTAAACAAATATATACTTATTTTCAATCCAAATATCTCAAACATCTGTACATATTCAAAAGATCTCAACTAGCAAAATATTGTATGGACATCTTGTCCCTCAAGAGAGTACTTATGGAATGACTTGCACTACATTCTTTTCTCATAACTCATGTCCCGCTCATAAGGGGATACATATCAAACTCATATACATCGAATCTTTGGGTCCTTTTGGGGTTGTTCTCTCAAGGTCCCCCATCCTGACGGTCTTAATTTCGTACCCCGGAGATACCGCACCCTTCGACAAACATCAACATCTCTCCTCAATGCTCGGGGTATCTAACGAGGTCCCCTCATCCCCGATGGTGATATTTATATACCAGAGCCTCTCGCTCCCCGGTTCGCCTATCCAAAGATTCATATTTCAAAAGTTGTCAATCCATTCCACAAAGTACTCTTTTTAATAATCGTACAAACCACATATAAGCGACAACATAGTAAACCAATTCAACTTGACGAAAACATAAACAAAAATATACATTACAAAGCTATACAATTTCTTTATGGAAGTCCTTAACACTTGGGTTCTTAATAATTTATACAAAATAGAATTTCAACAAAAAAAAATGGAGATAACAACACAATCATTTCATTCACAAACTATCATCACTTTATTGATACTTTCCAATATGCCCATTAATGTAATCCGAAATAATATATATCCATAACATAGATAAAAAAGATTCATTGAATAAACACCTTTACTAACGTTCAACCATAGAGTTAATCAATATTCAAAAGGAAGCAACACTAAAACACACATCATAACATAGTCATAAACTCACCAACACATGACTAAAGATAAAGTTTCCAACAAGCCTAGACCAACTTCAAACCAAAACTGGGAATGCTATAGAGGTCTAAAAATTCTGAAATTTTAACCACAACAATATTTACATGTCTACTTTCAAATGACACTAGTTTAACTTAAAAATAAGGTCTACAACTCCAGATATAAATTTTGAAATAAAACCTATTCGAGTACATCCGAGACATACAATACTCTCTTTTAAAAATTAAACTGGGACTTCCACGGGTATCCTTAAATTACGAAATTTTACCAAAATATACGTCTATATTTCAGTTTTCAAATGCAATAAGTTTCATCTCAATCCGAATTTTATAAAGCAAGATATGATTTTTTGAGTGTAGACTGTCAGGGTGTGTACGGGACAGCTCTAGCCTTGTTTTCAAAATTTCACTGAGAACAGATCTGGTTCCCAAAAGTACGAAATTTATATACTATGTAGCTCTGGATGTTAGCTTTCAACAGGACCAGTTTCATCTCAATCCGATATCTACAACTCATGTTACAATTTTTTTATTACATATATGTCAGGATTTCATACCAAAACCGGGATTCACTGAGAAAACATCAAACCTCTAGCTCAAACAATGGGTTTTCCTCACCCCCAATTTCTAGGGTTCAACCAAACAAGTATAACAACTCACCAATAACATATAAATCAAAGATCAATTTAAACATGTTCCAAATGATTTTCTTGAAAGGGATTCACCCAAAACAACTCACAATCATCATTATTTCAACCATTATCAACCCATTTCATATCATTCAAAAAAATCCACAAAAATTACCCAAATAAATCATAAATCCCTCACCTCGTTATGAAAGTTGTGGTGCTCCAAGATCCCAAATGAAAATGAAGAAGATGAGGTATGAAGATCAAGCTCAAAGCTCTCAAAGCTCTCTAATGGCTTCTTCTCCTTTAAGCTCTCTCACACTTTTTCATTCTAAGTTCTCTCTCTAGATTTTTCAAAAGAATGAGAACGAGGGAGGAAGTGGTGACTCCTCCTTTTAATCTACCATTGGGCTCTAAGTTGGGTAAAAGCTGATAAGCTCATTAAATCACTAATAACATTAATTTAATTAATTAGATTACTAAGAGTTGGTCAAACATGAGATGTCAAGTTATCATGCCTTAAAATCCTTGTTTAATTTAATTCTTTAGTATTGTCACAAAATATTTTTAATTATAGCATAATTTACTATTAACGAACATATTAATAACTTAAAAAAAATTATCATGTATAATCGTTATATAAGAGAATTTCTAAACTACTGGAATAGTATCGGTTAAAGCCTTAAATTAAAGTATTAAAATTTCCGGGTATTACATTCTACCCCTTAAAAGGAATTCGTCCTCGAATTCTAAGGACACATACCAAGAATTGTAATAAAACAATTATAACATATACTTAAATAGTTAATTAACCACTTGAAAAAAAAATCCTAATGGATACATAAACTAGTCTACCATACAAGCTCATATCTTAAAAACAATCATAAGTCAAACATGATTTTAATAAAGCTTCACATAATTAATCTTCAACTTTCCTTGTATCATTTGATAATAATACTAAACGAAAAATACAAACTCACAATAACCATTGTCAACAAACTATCACAAACTTTTTCTTTATACCAAACACCACTCATTATTTTCAACATATCAGTCTCAACTCATATTTATGACAGCTTAGCTTTATAGTAACAAATTTACTCCCATATTACTATACACTTAGGTTTCCAAAATTGTAATTCCCTTAGTTCATTTTAACATATTTTTACTAAATTAATCGGTTCACAACACCATCATACTTTAATAACATGCATGATTTTCATAATTTCAATTTATATTTCATCATCATCATCATCGTCACAAAACTTACTATATACTATTAATACCCAATTCATAATCACATTTTATGAGCAATCTCACGAGTGAGCAAAAGAAATTAAAAGAGAAATTAATTATATATAAACTTAACTATGTCATCCCATACCGCCGTCTCGTTGCCATGTGAAGTGAACACTCAAGACATTTTAAGAAAGAAAATTAAAATTAAGAGGTAATAACCTTTGTCCTAGACCTCATCCGGGTTCGAGATCCAACCACAAATGTTATCAATGTTTTTTTTGTTTTTATAGGACTTTGTAACCTAAGCTCTGACACCAACTTTGTCATGACCCGAATTTCGTAGCCATGACCGGCCAAAAAGGAAAGTTTTTTTTTTTCACCTTCGCAGCATCACAAACACACAAAAATTCGTTTCATTCCAACAAAAAAAAAACAGTTACATTCATTAATTACAACTTAATGAATATAATACATCAGAGTAACTAAACAACACAAATTACAAAGTCTTGTTAAAAAAATATATACTCTTAAACTATGGACAGCAATCCATTAAAAGTTGTCCACATGACACCCAAGGATTCGCAGATACTTGTATCTGAAATGTTAAACGTAGGGTGAAGTGAGGGAGTTTCCCCCAAACACATGCAATCACACAAGTCCAAGATGAAATAAAGTCACACACTTAAGCAAGCATTAGATTAAACAAATATATACTTATTTTCAATCCACATATCTCAAATATATGTAGATATGCAAAAGATCTCAACTAGCAAAATATTGTATGGATATCTTGTCCCTCAAGAGAGTACTTGTGGAACGACTTGTACTACATTTTTTTCTCATAACTCATGTCCCACTCATAAGGGGATACATATCAAACTCATATACATCGAATCTTTGGGTCCACTTGGGGTTGTTCTCTCAAGGTTCCCCACCCTAACGGTCTTAATTTCGTAGTCCGGAGATACCACACCCTCCGGCAAACATCAACATCCCTCCTCAACGCCCGGGGTATCTAATGAGGTCCCCTCATCCCTAACGGTGATATTTATATACCGGAGCCTCCCGCTCCCCGGTTCGCCTACCCAAAGATTCGTATTTCAAAATTTGTCAATCTATTCCACAAAGTACTCCTTTTAATAATCATACAAACCACATATAAACGACAACATAGTAAACCGATTCACATCATTATACCTTGACGAAAACATAAACAAAAATATACATTACAAAGCTATACAATTTCTTTATGGAAGTCCTTAACACTTGGGTTCTTAATAATTTATACAAATTAGCATTTCTCCAACAAAATGGCGATAACAACACAATCATTTCATTCACAAACTATCTCTTTATTGATACTTTCCATTATGCCCATTAATGTAATCCAAAATAATATATATCCACACAATATAGATAAAAAAAATTAATTGAATAAACACCTTTACTAACGTTCAACCATAGAGTTAATCAATATTCAAAAGGCAGCAACACTAAAACACACATCATAACATAGTCATGAACTCACCAACACATGACTACAGATAAAGTTTCCAGCAAGCCTATACCAACTTCAAACAAAAACTGGGGATGTTATAAAGGTCTAAATATTGTGAAATTTTAACCACAACAATACTTACATGTCTGCTTTCAAATGACACTAGTTTCACTTAAAAAGAAGGTCTTCAACTCCAGATAAAATTTTTGAAATAAAACCTATTCGAGTACATCCGAGACATCCAATACTCTCTTTTAAAAATTAAACTGGTACTTCCACAAGTATCCTTAAATCACGAAATTTTACCACAATATACTTCTATATTTCGGTTTTCAAATGCAATAAGTTTCATATCAATCCGAGTTTTATAAAGCAAGATATGATTTTGTGAGTGCAGACTGTCAGGGTGTGTACAGGACAGCTCTAGCCCTGTTTTCATAATTTAACTGAGATAGATCAGGTTCCCAAAAATCCAGAAATTTTTGCACTATGTAGCTCTGGATGTTAGCTTTTTAACGGGACTAGTTTCATCTCAATCCGATATCTACAACTCTATTTACCATTTTTTGTTACATATATGTCAGGATTTCATACCAAAGGGATTCGCCTAAGAATATAACAACTCGCCAATAACATATAAATCAAAGAATAATCAACTTAAACATGTTCCAAATGATTTTCCTGAAAGGGATTCACCCAAAACAATTGATAAACAACATTATTTCAACCATTATCAACCCATTTCATATCATTCAAAAAAAAACCCACGAAAATTACCCAAATAAATCATAAATCTCTCACCTAGTTATGAAAATTGTGGTGCTCCAAGATCCCAAACGAAAATAAAGAAGATGAGATTTGAAGATCAAGCTCAAAGCTCTCAAAGCTCTATAATGGCTTCTTCTCCTTCAAGCTCTCTCACACTTTCTCACTCTAAGTTCTCTCTCTAGGTTTTTCAAAAGAATGAGAATGAGGAAGTGGTGACTGATAGATTATGGAATTATCTTAATTATTTTGTATTATGTAGTTTCCTTATATAGATTACCAAATTGATAGCAAATTGATAATAGAGATAATTCCATAATCTATCAGTGACTCCTCCTTTTAATCTAACATTGGGCTCTAAGCTGGGTAAAAGCTCATATGACCGTTAAATCACTAATGATATTAATTTAATTAATTAGATTATTAAGAGTTGGTCAAATATGAGATGTCAAGTTATTATGCCTTAAAATCCTTTTTTAATTTAATTCTTTAATATTGTCACAAAATAGTTTTAATTATAGCATAATTTACTATTAACGAACGTATTAATAACTTAAAAAAAATTATCATGTATAATCATTATATAAAGAGACATTCTAAACTATTGGAATAATATCGGTTAATGCCTTAAATTAAAGTATTAAAATTTTTGAGTATTACAAAACCTCACCCTAGTTTCTCTTCATTTTGAAAAAAATTGCTAAATCTTGCTAAATCTAAGAGGAATATTGCAAAATCTCTAACATATCAATAATAAATTGTCATAAACTTGCAAACTCCCTATCCCCCGAAAACCAACAATTTTTCAATTTTGTGCATCTCTCTTTTGTTACCCACCATTTCAACGATGGAGGACACTTTCTGGGCTCATGACCGCTTTCTTTGTGAAAGGTTGTCGTCCCCTTGCAGTGGTATGGTGTTTCCTAGGTGGTTTTGTGTTTCACCCTTATAGAAGGTGTTGGACCATGGAGCCATGCGTTCGCTGACACATTGGGGCTCTCACATCTTGCTTGGTCAGGTGGGTTTCTGTTTAGTCAAATGACTTTTCAATTTTTGTTTTACTTTTTATTTTTATTTTAATATTCACTGGTGGAAAATATACATTAGACGGTAAAGGTTTACGTCAGTTAACCAAAAGCTAGACGTTAAAAAGGAGGCGGTGGCAGTTTTGTAAATATCAGACTTCATTAATTCAATTTTAACGTCAGTTGTTTTAATGACTGGCGTTAAAAGTGAAGTGACTCACTTTTAACGTCAGTTCAATAAACAACTGACGTTAAAAGTGAACCTTTTAACGTCAGTTCTATAAAGAACTGACGTTAAAAGTAAGTCACTTCACTTTTAACGTCAGTCCTTACATCAACAGACGTTAAAGGTTATTTTAATAATATTTTTTATCTAGTATACGATCCCTTCCGCATTGCCTTCCTCAAAGTTTCAGTTTCACATGAATTGCTTTGATGTTTTGTGTTTCTGTTTTTGAAAACTATAAGTTGAATCAATAACCCAAACCGGATCTCATTCATGAAGTAATTATGTCTGATCGATCTGAGAAGATTGAAAGGGTTTAAAATCCTATAAAAAGTTACATTGAAAGGGTTTAAAATCCTATAAAAAGTTACATTGAAAGGGTTTAAAATCCTAAACATTAAAGCTACATCCCATCAGAGAGTTTTATGAAATATGCCAAAGGGAAAACTATACTCCGAAGACCTCGTAAAACCGGGGGCATGAGAGAGCTCAAGAGAGAGGCAAAAACAGGTGCACTAGATCTGTTTCAAGCAAAGGCAGTGGTTCCAGAGACTTCCAAGACGGTCACTTGCTGCCAAAGCCGAGGTTTTGGAACTGTGACCCTCGAGCACCCGATTAGCCCTCCAAAGAATCGATTCTCGGAAGGTGATAAGGTGAGCAACTCATATAATGTAATTTACTCAGACTTATCACCCATGTAATGTAATTTACTCAAACTCAGAAGTTGTTTGACCATTAAGACAAAGACCTTTGAGTCTAGGAATAGGAAGAAAGAGTGATGAAGTTAATCTCCACGGCAGAGCCATATTGTGAAGCGAGAAAATTAAAAGGATGGAAGGAAGCTATTTATAGGAGCAGGGGATGAAGTTACTAAGCTATTCTGATTTTGTTGAAAACTTACCTATAAACTTAATGCTCATTAAGAGGATTGAGTTACAAGGTGCATGGGTAAGTAGCACAGTACAGTCAAAGGAATGAATGTTTTTACAGATATCTATACACTTTTAACGTCAGTTTTTTAAAAAAATGACGTTAAAAGTGTTTTTCAAATAAAAAATATTAATTGTTAACGTCAGTTTTTTATACAACTGACTTTAAAAGTTTGATTTTTACTTCAGTTAAATAAATAGCTGACGTAAATAATCCTATATATTATAAACGTGCAGAATGAATATTGGAAATAATGTAATTAATATACGGGAACTTGGCAGTCACCAATTAAGTTGACGTTAAAAATGAGGTGGTGGGTAAACTATTTGCGTCAGTTCTATAAATAACTGACGTAAATAATTATGAAACTCATTTCATTGGTTGTCATGTCCCTGTTGTCCCTCTTAACGCAGATCACTCCATATAGTACTGCAGTTTATTTCTAAACCTTTTTTTTATACAAGTTTATTTTTAATTTTTATTAATTAGCTTGAATTAGTAAACAAATTATTGTGCAAATTAAAATAAATAAACACTTAACATAAAACAAGTTATATGTATAATCAAATCGTATGACATTGAAGCGATTCATAAGTTAAAATTACATGATTAAAAGATAAAAAATTTCTGCAACATAGCCCTAAAATATAAAAAGTTTCTGCATCAACATCATTTTCTTCTCAGTCCTGTCATCAGAAACTCCAATATGGATGCATCACCTCCCTCACTTGAATTCCAAGATGCAAAGTAATTCCTCAGTCACTAGCAGCGAAAGCAAAGTGAATTGGATCTTTGCATCTTTCTTCTTCAGTGGAGTTCCTTGATGCATCATCTTGAATCCACAATCACTTGCTTCCAAAGCAAAGTGAAAGGGATGATGGGGATGAAATAAAGTGAGAGAATCACATTACGTGATTCACCCAACCTTAATATCCATGCAATGTAATTTACTCAAACTCAGAAGTTGTTTGACCATTAAGACAAAGACCTTTGAGTCTAGGAATAGGAAGAAAGAGTGATGAAGTTAATCTCCACGGCAGAGCCATATTGTGAAGCAGAAAATTAATTAAAAGGATGGAAGGAAGCTATTTATAGGAGCAGTGGATGAAGTTACTAAGTTATTCTGATTTTCTTGAAAACTTATCTATAAACTTAATGCTCATTAAGAGGATTAGGTACAAAGGTGAATGGGTAAGTAGCACAGTAGTCAAGGGAATGAATGTTTTTGCAGAAACTAATAAACCTTTAACGTCCGTTGTGTAATACAACTGATGTAAGAAGTTGTGAGTGTTTTTAACATTAGTTTCTTAATACAACTTACGTTAAATATATGACCTTTAACGTCAGTTATTACTAACAACTGACGTAATAAGTGTGAGAGTTTTTAACGTCCGTTTATTAAGATAACTGACGTTCAATATATGATCTTCAACGTCAGGTTTTACTAAAAACTGACGTAAAATGTTGTTTTATTTTAGTTTACCCCCGCGTGCCTTCTCCACTTCTCTGTACGTCTTTTCTCTTTTCATCACGCTCAACCCTTACTCTCGCTCTCACTCTGCCCTAATCGCGAGCTCATCTCCACCGCAACCACCGCAAGGGCTTCTTCGCCACCACCGTGAGGTACACTCTTAACCCCTAACTCTGTCTTTCCCGCTCATTCTTTGCAATAACTTGACATCCCTCTTTCCCCTGGCCTTCCCGCACACTAACTCTCGTTGTCCCTCTGCTTTAGTAACCACATCGAACGTTGGCCACCACTCGAGCTTCCCCCCCACCACCACGCGAGCGCCTATTTCTGGTGAGTCTTTAATTAGGGCACATTTTTTTATTCACGGTTTTGAGTGCATGCATGTTGCTCTGCTGGTTTGAAACTGTAGTCTCAGTAGTTGAAACTTGAAACTGTGAGTTTGAGTTGTTTGGAATGTCTCTATTTTTGGTTTTGAGTGTATGTTGAAACTGTAGTCTCCGTAGTTGTAACTTTAAACCGTGAGTTTGAGTTGTTTGGAATGTCTCTATTTTTGGTTTTGAGTGCATGTTGCTCTGCTGGTTGATCTGTCACGGCTGTGATGCTCATCACGGCTAGGCCGTGATCAGTTCAGCCTATGAGGGTCTGGTTCAGTTGGCACGTTACGGCCGTGATCGACATCACGACCAAGCCGTGACCAGTGCTTGGCAATCTTCAAAAACTATAGTTTTCAATCTCCCGTATTGTCCTTATATTGGATATATAGATGTTTTGTATATCTACGGGACCTATCTAGTTATTTTTATTTATACTTCTGTATTTATTTTGAGTTATAACCTATGTTAATACATATATATTGTTTCTGAACAGGCATACATATGGATCAGTCGGATAGCCCACATGCACGGGAGGACACTGTGGGGGTTTCGCAGGACCCGATCACGCCTACGCCTGATTCTAGTGTAAGTTTACATGTTATATACTATCTTTAGTCCTTCTTGTTAATGTAAGTTTATAATGTTACAACCCTCTATTTTATCATTTTTTTTTGTCCATACGAGACATCACAGGCTCATAGGAAACGGGGTAGAGGAGCCACCTCGTTGAAGAAACTAGAGAAGGACAGCAGAGCGGACGAAGCTTCGAGGTGTCCTTCGATGCTAATCTAAATGTCCAGGGACCCCGTGCTAAAGAATTTAATAAGTGGGTGTTTCTACAAGCGAAGCAAAGACGTAAGCATCAACTACAACCATTGGAATGACGCTCCCGTAACGTTAAGGATCAGATTTGGGAGGCTATCACGGTATTTTACCTTTACATTCGTTTGATTTACATTATCAGATAATTATCCGAGTTATAATCCATCCTGTTGTTATATATGTATCTAATGTGTAGGTAGCTTGGACTGTGCCAAATGACGAGGATCATCATCATAAATGTATGAAAATGGCATCAAAGCGTTGGAATGGGTTCAAGCATGATCTTACCAGGTACTATGTATCTGGGAAGAAGCAGCTTGATAAAATGTTCTCGGATTATCCCTGGATTGATCAGGATACTTGGGATATGTTTGCCAGGAGTCGACAGGATGAAGAATTTCAGGTTGGTTGATTAAGTTAATTTTGTATGCTTATTATAGATCATTTAACTGTATTTAATTATGTGCTTTTGTTTGAATAGGCTAAGGCAAATAAGGGTGGCTGCAGAATTAGGCGAAGAACGCCCACCGCCACACCATGTCTCGGGGTGGGTACCATACTCGGATCCAAGCAGATGATGGCGGATAGAGCCGAGGCGAAGCGGGAAGAGCACTCTGCTAGGATTGAAAGAGGAGAGGTGCCCCGAGGGCACACCATCAAGTCCTCCGTCGGACATCGACCGCGAGGATGTCCGGGTTAGCCGCCGCATGACAAAGGCGGGATCTTTTAAAGTTGATGCCACTCGCGAAGTGGCGGATAAGATTGTAAGTAAATAATTAACTTGATTTCAATTGATATTTGTATAGATATTTGCAACACTTCTCACTTGCACGTTTTTTCATTTTTTTTCATTGTAGATGGATCTTAAAGCAAAATCCTCCCGGGCGCATTCGCCCCTTCCCGGACGGCAGGACGCCTTGATGACCGCTCTAGGCAAGAAAGACCATCCTGGTCGGGTTCTCGTGTTCCCGGGAACGTGACCATCAAACAATATTATGGCAAGTCTGCTTCACGAAAGCGGGTGGTCAATGAAGCATCAATTTTGGCTGACATTACTCAAAGACCTCATGTCCAACCCAGATATTACAACACATCTCGATGCAAGGCTTAATAGCCAACCTGAATTCAAGCAGGCGCTTGCCGAGAACTTTCCTCCACTCGGTACATCCCAGGACACCGCAAGGCTTGCCAACGCTTCACATGTGAGCACAAAAGAGAGTTTTAGTATGGCACATGTGGAGGACGATGAGTTGGCGGCTAGGGAGCAGGAGTTGGAAGTCCAAGCGCCATGAGCATGAGTTGGAAATGAAAAGGCGTGAGCTTGAGTTGGACTCCAAACGACGTGAGCTCGAAATGTTAGCAAAGGTATTTATTCATTATTAATGTCCAAATTAGTCAAATAATTACTTGTGTTTTTTTTAATTATCAAAAACTTATATATTTTATTTTTCCTAAATCGAAGGCCAAGTCGACGTCGGTGTCATTGTCACCTATCACTCGCTTGTTCTCACTTGGTGAGGATTATGCGTTTGAGATTTTTGAATGTCCATTGGATCACGATGGATGGGTGGCACACCCACATCAACAGAGGATATTTTCCTTCGTTGGTGACGATCTCTGGAACGCCTGCAGAAATAACATCTGGATGAACAAAGCAATGTCATCGGTCCGGTGCACGTAAGTTAATTTTAATTTTATAACTTATTTATTTTTGATATTTTTCCATTTAATAATTTATTTTAATTTCAATATATATATTATGTAATTAACATCCACACCTTTTCATATCTTAGGTATCTCCATCGTCTTCAGCTTGATAAGGGCGTTGCATCGCTTACGGTTTCTTAGATCCGTCAATCCTTCCGCCCGAGTTCTTTCTTTGGCGATGCATTGAGTAAATACTTAGGGAACTTGTTGGGAGACAATCCGAAAGAATTATATCTGGCTCCCTCTTGTATGGATCGCCATTGGCAGTTGTTCGTACTTCACCGCCTAGGCATCTCGTCATATTCTTCTGCTCTCTCCATCATGATCCGCCACCAAAGGTGGTGGAAGCTGTAAATATGTAAGTAACTAATCTTAAATTTAATTTAAGTTTTAATATCAGTTGTTTTTAGTTTATTACACACATGATATATGAGTTTGTTAATTGATCGACATGATTATTTGTTTATGATAGTGCACTGAAGGCGAGTAGCATAAGTTGCGCCAACGGGAGAAGTAAGACTTCTAAGGCTAAAGCAAATCCTGTATGGAACATCCTCAAGGTTTGGTAGTTTATTTATCAAATAATTAATATTATAATTACTAATTTATGTGTATATTCAGCTGACGTTGAAATTAATTTTGTTGGTAGTCTCGATTTCAAACTGACAGTTGGTCGTGCGGCTATTATGTGATGCTTCATATGCTGAACATAGTCTCTGCATCTATTACGGATGGATGGAAGAAGGTAATATTTAAACAACTTGTTAAATTATATATTATAGTTTTGAAGATGACTTGCATTGATGTTATTGTTATTATTTGAACGTGTCTAGGCATTTATCGACCAATCGCCTATTGCCAACATACCTCCGCACTACTTAGATAAATAGTTTTTTTGTTAGACTTTAGAAACTAATTGATAACATGTATATATATATATATATCCTTAGATAGTTTTGTTTTTTAGACATTGGAACTAAAATTTATTTATATATATATACATGGGTTTTGGTTTTAAGTCCCCCCATTGTTCAATTTTCCTTTGCAATTCTGTAATGTGTGTGTGATATTCGTATTCGGACTGAATGCAGGGATAGCTGAGGGGAGTGATATTTTAAAACTGAATTTAAAAAAAAAAAAAACTATTAACGTCAGTTGTTTATTAAAACTGACGTTAAAATTAAAACTTTAACGTCAGTTCTTTATAACAACTGACGTTAGTTTTAACAAAATCAACGTCCGTTGTATTAAAGAACTGACGTTAATAGTTTTAGTTTAACGTCAGTTGTTTAAAAAACCGACGTTAATTTTTACAAAATTAACGTCGGTTTTGTTAAGGAACTGACGTTAATAGTGTTATATTTAACGTCAGTTCTAAATCGACGTTAAAATATTAACTATTAACGCCAAGCTGTATTTCGTCGGCCAAGATTCGACGTAAAAAATCAATTTTAATCGACGAAAAGCACTTATTGCACTAGTGATTGTTATTTGTATCAATTTTTTTCATTGTAGATGGATCTTAAAAGCAAAATCCTCCAAGCGCATTCGTCCCTTCGCGGCGAGACGTCTTGATGACTTCTCTAGGCAAGAAAGACCATCTCGTCGGGTTCTCGGTGTTCTCGAACGCGGACCATCAAACAATATTATGGCGTGCCTTCCACGAGCGGGTGGTCAATGAAGCATCATTTTGGTCGACATTACTCAGCACCTCATGACCAACCCGGATATTACATCACATCGATGCAAGGCTTAATAGCCAACCGCGAATTCAAGCAGCGCTAGGTTGGCTATTAAGCCTTGCATCAGATGTGATGTAATATCTGGGTTGGTCATGAGGTGCTGAGTAATGTCAGCCAAAATTGATGCTTCATTGACCACCCGCTTTCGTGAAGCAGACTTACCATAATATTGTTTGATGGTCACGTTCCCAGGAACACCGAGAACCCGACCAGGATGGTCTTTCTTGCCTAGAGAAGTCATCAAGACGTCCTGCCGTCCAGAAGGGACGAATGCGCCCTGGGAGGATTTTGCTTTAAGATCCATCTACAATGAAAAAAAATTGATACAAATAACAATCACTAGTGCAATAAGTGCTTTTTACGTCAGTTAAAATTGATTTTTTACGTCAGAATACTGACTGACGTAAATACAGTTGACGTTAATAGTTAATATTTTAACGTCAGTTTAGAACTGACGTTAAATATAACACTATTAACGTCAGTTCCTTAACAAAACCGACGTTAATTTTGTAAAAATTAACGTCGGTTTTTTAAACAACTGACGTTAAACTAAAACTATTAACGCGCGCTTCTTTAATACAACGGACGTTGATTTTGTTAAAACTAACGTCAGTTGTTATAAAGAACTGACGTTAAAGTTTTAATTTTAACGTCAGTTTTAATAAACAACTGACGTTAATAGGTTTTTTTTTTTAAATTCAGTTTTAAAATATCACTCCTCGCCTATCCCCGCATTCACCCCAAAGAATACGTAATATCACACACATTACAGAATTGCAAAGGAAAATTGAACAATGGGGGGACTTAAAACCAAAACCCATGTATATATATATAAATAAATTTTAGTTCCAATGTCTAAAAAACAAAACTATCTAAGGATATATATATATACATGTTATCAATTAGTTTCTAAAGTCTAACAAAAAAACTATTTATCTAAGTAGTGCGGAGGTATGTTGGCAATAGGCGATTGGTCGATAAATGCCTAGACACGTTCAAATAATAACAATAACATCAATGCAAGTCATCTTCAAAACTATAATATATAATTTAACAAGTTGTTTAAATATTACCTTCTTCCATCCATCCGTAATAGATGCAGAGACTATGTTCAGCATATGAAGCATCACATAATAGCCGCACGACCAACTGTCGGTTTGAAATCGAGACTACCAACAAAATTAATTTCAACGTCAGTTGAATATACACATAAATTAGTAATTATAATATTAATTATTTGATAAATAAACTACCAAACCTTGAGGATGTTCCATACAGGATTTGCTTTAGCCTTAGAAGTCCTACTTCTCCCGTTGGCGCAACTTATGCTACTCGCCTTCAGTGCACTATCATAAACAAATAATCATGTCGATCAATTAACAAACTCATAATCATGTGTGTAATAAACTAAAAACAACTGATATTAAAACTTAAATTAAATTTAAGATTAGTTACTTACATATTTACAGCTTCCACCACCTTTGGTGGCGGATCATGGTGGAGAGAGCAGAAGAATATGACAGTATGCCTAGACGGGTGAAGTACGAACAACTGCCAATGGCGATCCATACAGTAGGGAGCCAGATATAATTCTTTCGGATTGTCTCCTCGATGTCGCGTCGCGCGACGACGCGCGCGCGATCGTGCGATTCCGGCAAGTGTACCGGACTGCCGTCAAGTAATAAAAGATATCGAACCCACAGAGACTGTGTTCCCGAATCGCAATTAATTTCGAATCGATTGAATCTGGACTTTGTGAAAGGGTTTTGTAAAAAGGTTTTTTGAATTTGAATTTAAATGATAAACAAACAGAAAACAAATGTTTTTGGGGATTTCGATTTAAACGGATTCCTAGGGATTTGGGTTACCTTTGAGGTTGTTTATGTTGCTAATCTGATTTACCTTTGTTGATTACCAAAATTGCCTTGAAGGCGAGTTTATCCTCTGATAGCTTAAGCTCCCTCTCGGGTTACAAAAGCCGTGCCCAATTGACCCGACCCCTACTTTCGTGGTAGTCGATCCCAGATTGGACCCTTTGCGTTTCGTGACAACTCGTTGCTCCTCGAGGGACGGCTTCTAACTCTCGTGATTTCAGTCCCAAGTCTGACTTCTATAGGTCCGACACCCAAGTTCACCGCTAGGTTCCTCCTTGAAATGTATCAGTCATGCAAATAACCTAAGTTCACCGCTAGGTTCCTCCTCGGATCATTCACATCTCACAAACCAGTGGCTGCCGGGCTTTACGAGTAAAACACCCTAGAAATCCTAAGTTCACCGCTAGGTTCCTCCTTAGAACGTCTACGTCACGTAAATAAACGGTTGCCGAAATTTATGAGTGGTTAACACGCTAGAAATCAGATCTAAACCAATAACGAAATCAACAACGATTTTTACATCAAATCAACATCATTTACAAACCTCGGGCAGAGCCCTAGTCCCTAGAAACTAAGCTACTACTCCAGTCTTGCCATGGAGATGACAAGCTGGGTTGACAACATAGTGAAAATCAGAAAAAGAGAAAAGAGAAGAAGAAGAGACGAGATCTATATCTATGCCTAGAGTGGTAGCCCCCAAAAGGTCTGATGTCTTCTGTATCTGATGCCTTGGTCCATATTTATAGAAATGGGGAAGTTAGAGTCCCAAACCAACTCAAAATCTGATCTATTTCGGTTTCTTCAGGTCCAAGTAATGCGCGTCACGGCCGTGATGGCCATCACGGCCAGGCCGTGACGGTCTCTGCCTTGTGGTGGTTTTGGGTCACGGCCGTGATGGCTATCACGGCCAGGCCGTGACAGACTCTGACTTCAGCCTTTCTTCTTTTTTCAGTTTTGCTCGATCATGGCCGTGATGGGCATCACGGCTAGGCTGTGATGGGCTCTGTTTGGCTCATTTTCTTCAGTTTTAGAGCTCCATCTTCATCCAAACTTCATCATGGTTGATCTTGAGCAATTTACCCTTGATATCTGCAAAACAACACACGAAAACCGCCTTACCCGTTCCAAAGGAAAATTAACCTAAAATCTAATAAAAAAATGCCTAAACTGCATGAAAAATGCATGCAAAATGATAGACAAAGATGAGGTGAAATCACACTCATCAAATTACCCCAAGCTTAAAACTTTGCTTGTCCTCAAGCAATTACTCAGGCCATAAGATAAATCAATCAAAGCATGGATAGTGAACCAAGAACCCTAGAAGCTAATCCAAGTAATAGGCATTTTTAATAAGCATTCAAGAGATAATCAAGTTCAAGTCCAATTAGAAGCTTAGGTTCTTCAAGTTCATGTCCTCACTGATTTGGGCACTCATCTCACCTCACTCAAGTGTTTTAGGGTTTATGACAATTCACTCCATTTCCTCAAGGAAAGTATTTTACCATAGGCTTGACCATTAACCAAATCTCTACTTTATTTAAGAAAACACTTAAGAATCAAGAGGTCTTTTCCTTTGGTTGTAATGTGGCCATGGGATTTATTATTAGGTGGGAAAATCAAAGAAAGGGAATTTCAAGAAGGCTAGACAGATTATCAAACATTACAAAGTATGACACCTTCTAAAAATACCTTTTGAGGGTTTTGATTTACTTTTTCCACCTTTCTTCTTTTTTTTTTCTTTTTTTTTTTCATTTCTCACTTTCTTTGTCATCCCCTTCTCCATTTTTTTCTGTTTATTTCATTTTTACTTGTTTGGAGAAGGGGAGCTTTTTAGCTCAAGAGAAATATTTTCATCCCATTTTTTTTCAACTACCATTTTGCCCTTTTTGTAATACTTTAAAAGGTGCCATACCAAGCATTATTTATCAAATTAATTCATGGTACCAAGAAAAGTATTTTTTTCTTTAGGCTCCAAATTGGGCAACTAAGGGGTAGCATTTATCATTCAAAGCTCGGGAGGCCGGAAAAATACCTAGTGCCTCAATCATTTCCAAAAAATGTTTTCAAAAATTTTTAAGTTTTGAAATGGTTTCAAGTCAAGTTCTAGAAAATACAGTCCATGAGGAATTAAATCACTCTTTCACAAGAAATGGGGTAGATTTAGTGAATACCCCTATTTGGCTCAAAATCTTACATTTAGTAGTTCAAAAATCAGTGAGGTACACAAGTCTAAGGAACCACATGCTAATTATCAACTATCAAATGACTATCTCAAGAAATTTTTATTTTTAGCCATATCACAAGAATAATGAAAAATTGGGTTCAAAATTCACTATCTCAATTCATTTGGCTCCAAGTTCTCACAATCGGATGCATGTTCTAAGTGAGGGGCAATCTATAGAATGTGATCATACCAATCTATGCCTATGTGAATGCAATATGAATGCAACAATGCAAATGCAAAAATAAATACCCCTACCCCAAGCTTGATTACTTACATTGTCTCCAATGTAAATAATCAAGTCGGAGAGAGGAGAAAAATTGGAACAACTTACCGAGTCGGTAGCGGGTGTTGGCTTCACATTCCAGTCAAAACTTGGGTAGAAATTGTATCACGGCCGTGAGGCTTATCACGGGAAGGCCGTGATCGTTTCTGTCCTCAGGAGTTGCCCTTTTACGGCCGTGATCTACATCACGGCTAGGCCGTGATGCTCTCTGACCTTGGCATCCTACTCATCACGCCCGTGATGGTTGTCACGGCTAGGCCGTGTTCCTTTCTGTGCTCTTGTTTATTTCATCACGGCCGTGACCACTGTCACGGCCAGGGTGTGATGGCCTCTGACTCTATCTTTTTTTTTATGCTCTTCTTCTCTTTCTCAACCTGAAAACACTAGACAAACCTATTAATGATATTTTTGCCTCTTGATCTTCTCAAATTATTCAAGAGGTTAAATCAAAAACAAAAGGAAAAAGGGAAAGAAAACTTGGGTTGCCTCCCAAGAAGCGCTTATTTATGGTCTTAAGCTTGACCAAACTTCCTTCAATCAACCGGGGTCGGCTGGGCGTAGAAGTGCAGGCACACTTCTCTTCCAAGGAACTCCTTCAAATAGCCGTTTCTGCTCATACGGCCAATAATGCTTCCGCTTCTCTCTTTTCTCTCGGAGCTTCCTAGCCTTCCTTCCTCCCGACGGAAGTTTTGTTTCCGCATGGACAGCAACTCCAACTCCATCACTGCTGGGTGCATCATTAGCCATGCATACCTTCGGAGTTGCTTCCATGATCAGTTCTTCTTTTACCACTGGAGACGTTGTATCGATTCTGCACACATGGCTCTCAAAAGGAGGGTTGTTATAAGAGTTAGTCAATTGAAAATCGATCCTACCTTCCTTTACAGTTAGAGAGAGCTTCCCATTCCTTACGTCTATTACTGCTCCAGTAGTTGCCAAGAATGGCCTTCCTAAAATGATGGGGAATTCAGAATTCCCTTTCATGTCTAATACCAGGAAGTCGGTAGGGATGAAGAATTTCCCTACCTTCACAGGGACATTCTCTAGTATGCCTAGAGGAGTCCTAGTTGAGCCATCCGCAAATTGTAAGGAAAATTTGAACGGACTCAACATTTTGATTTCCAACCTTTCCATGATAGTGAGGGGCATCAAGCTTGCACTAGCCCCTAAGTCACACAAGGCTCGGTCTATTTGCACTTTTTCAATCGAGCAAGCGATGGAGAAACTACCTGGGTCTTTCAGTTTAGTAGGCATTTTAGTCTCTACATCTACTTGCTTTTTCCTGACCAACCTCTGTGGGAAAGGTATCGGGGGTTGGTACGGTGGTGGAGGGACATATTTCGGTTCTGGCTCTTCTTTTTCGCTTGTGTCCTCCTCCGGTTCCACGTCCATTCAGCTACCCCCACCCCAAGCTTATCATCCCTCAAGTGTATGACATTGCAATGATCGTTGGGATTTGCTTCGGGTTGCCCCGGGAATGTACCCTTAGGTCTCGAGTACGTGCTGGCTTGTTGGGCAATCTGGTTTTCTAGCATCTTGTTATGAGTTGCTAAGTTGTCTACCTTAGATGCTAGATCCTTTATTGCCTCACTCACTGCCCTTCCTTGTTGTCTAAACTCCTCATTCTGTTTTGTCTGAGTTTCGACAAAACTTTCAAATAAAGTCTCGAGTTTAGATCTTTGTACCTGAGGATACCCCGGTGCTGCTCTCTTATTACCTTGACCCTCTTGGAACTCATGATTAAGCGTGTTGCTGTAGTTGCCGTAGGAGAGGTAAGGGTTGTTTCTTCTTTGGTTGTAGGGATTTGGGGGAGCATAGTTGGGCAGCTTCGGGTTCGTATCATAGTAGTTGTTACAAGAGTTCACTTGTTCACCCGAAGCGCCGGATCCATGTGGGCATCCCATCATGTCATGTCCCTGCATTCCACAAATCTCACAAACAAGGTTAGTAGCACCTAATGCACTCACATTAGCTCTTTCCAGTCGATCAAAACGTTTATTAAGTGAGTCTATCTTTGACATAATAAGATCTGTGCTATTTACCTCAAACTTACCCCCCGAAATCTTGTTCGGGTTATTACCTCTTTCGGATCCCCATTGGTGGTAGTTGGTGGCGACATTCTCGATGATGTTGAATGCCTCAGTGAGAGGCCTATTCATAAACGCTCCACCGGCTGCAGAATCTAGTGACACCTTCGAAGAGTAGTCCAATCCGTTATAGAAGGTGTGCACTATTAACCACCTCTCGAGTCCGTGATGTGGGCACGACTCCAGCAGTCCCTTGTATCGATCCCAAGCTTCCGATAATGATTCTCCGTCTTTCTGGAAGAAGCCGGTGATCTGGGTTCTTATGTAGGCCGTCTTGGATGGAGGGAAGAATTTCTCCAAGAACGCCTGCTCCAATTGGTCCCAAGTGGTCAAAGTGTTAGCGGGGATTTGCTTAAGCCAGGCCTTCGCCTTTCCAGTGAGAGATGAGGGGAACAGTCTCAAACGCACAACATCGACTGAGGCTCCATTAATCCTGATTGCGTCGGTGAACTCTAAGAATGTCTCTATATGATCGGTCGGGTCCTCCGAAGGCAATCCTCCGAATTGATGTTGCCTAATCATGTTGATTAGCATAGGCGGTATGGTATAGTTTTCCGCCTCAATCTCTGGCCTTGCAATCCCAGTTCGCAAGCCTCTCGCATTTGGGGCTGCATAGTCCTTCAAAGGTTTTGTATCCGGTTGATTCGCCATGAGTGGAACGGGACTCAACCTTTCTCCCTCTCTTTGTAGTCTTCTACGTCTGTGGAAGGTCCTCTCGATCTCCGGATCAATCTCACTAAGGCTCCCAAGACTTAGGGATCTTTGTATATAACACACAGAGAGATGGATACAATAGAAGGAAAAGAATGTTTTTTTTTTTCAGAAATAAAAATCAAACAAAAAGAAAAGGTCCAAAAAAATCAATTCAAAATTTGAATTGAGATTCGAAAAGGCACAGTCCCCAGCAACGGCACCAAAAACTTGATGTCGTCGCGCCGCGGACGCGGCGCGCGATCGTGCGATTCCGGTAAGTGTACCGGACTGCCGTCAAGTAATAAAAGATATCGAACCCACAGAGACTGTGTTCCCGAATCGCAATTAATTTCGAATCGATTGAATCTGGACTTTGTGAAAGGGTTTTGTAAAAAGGGTTTTTGAATTTGAATTTAAATGATAAACAAACAGAAAACAAATGTTTTTGGGGATTTCGATTTAAACGGATTCCTAGGGATTTGGGTTACCTTTGAGGTTGTTTATGTTGCTAATCTGATTTACCTTTGTTGATTACCGAAATTGCCTTGAAGGCGAGTTTATCCTCTGATAGCTTAAGCTCCCTCTCGGGTTACAAAAGTCGTGCCCAATTGACCCGACCCCTACTTTCGTGGTAGTCGATCCCAGATTGGACCCTTTGCGTTTCGTGACAACTCGTTGCTCCTCGAGGGACGGCTTCTAACTCTCGTGATTTCAGTCCCAAGTCTGACTTCTATAGGTCCGACACCCAAGTTCACCGCTAGGTTCCTCCTTGAAATGTCTCAGTCATGCAAATAACCTAAGTTCACCGCTAGGTTCCTCCTCGGATCATTCACATCTCACAAACCAGTGGCTGCCGGGCTTTACGAGTAAAACACCCTAGAAATCCTAAGTTCACCGCTAGGTTCCTCCTTAGAACGTCTACGTCACGTAAATAAACGGTTGCCGAAATTTATGAGTGGTTAACACGCTAGAAATCAGATCTAAAACAATAACGAAATCAACAACGATTTTTACATCAAATCAACATCATTTACAAACCTCGGGCAGAGCCCTAGTCCCTAGAAACTAAGCTACTACTCCAGTCTTGCCATGGAGATGACAAGCTGGGTTGACAACATAGTGAAAATCAGAAAAAGAGAAAAGAGAAGAAGAAGAGAAGAGATCTATAATCTATGCCTAGAGTGGTAGCCCCCAAAGGTCTGATGTCTTCTGTATCTGATGCCTTGGTCCATATTTATAGAAATGGGGAAGTTAGAGTCCCAAACCAACTCAAAATATGATCTATTTCGGTTTCTTCAGGTCCAAGTAATGCGCGTCACGACCGTGATGGCCATCACGGCCAGGCCGTGACGGTCTCTGCCTTGTGGTGGTTTTGGGTCACGGCCGTGATGGCTATCACGGCCAGGCCGTGACAGACTCTGACTTCAGCCTTTCTTCTTTTTTCAGTTTTGCTCGATCATGGCCGTGATGGGCTCTGTTTGGCTCATTTTCTTCAGTTTTAAAGCTCCATCTTCATCCAAACTTCATCATGGTTGATCTTGAGCAATTTACCCTTGATATCTGCAAAACAACACACGAAAACCGCCTTACCCGTTCCAAAGGAAAATTAACCTAAAATCTAATAAAAAAATGCCTAAACTACATGAAAAATGCATGCAAAATGATAGACAAAGATGAGGTGAAATCACACTCATCATCTCCCAACAAGTTCCCTAAGTATTTACTCAATGCATCGCCAGCAAAGAACTCGGGCAGAAGGATTGACGGATCTAAGAAACCGTAAACTGATGCAACGCCCTTATCAAGCTGAAGACGATGGAGATACCTAAGATATGAAAAGGTGTGGATGTTAATTACATAATATATATATTGAAATTAAAATAAATTATTAAATGGAAAAATATCAAAAATAAATAAGTTATAAAATTAAAATTAACTTACGTGCACCAGAGACTGATGACATTACTGTTCATCCAGATGTTATTTCTGCAGGCGTTCCCGAGATCGTCACCAACGAAGGAAAATATCCTCTGTTGATCTGGGTGTGCCACCCATCCATCGTGATCCAATGGACATTCAAAAATCTCAAACGCATAATCCTCACCAAGTGAGAACAAACGAGTGATAGGTGACAGCAACACCGACGTCGACTTGGCCTTCAGTTTAGGAAAAATAAAATATATAAGTTTTTGATAATTAAAAAAAAACACAAGTAATTATTTGACTAATTTGGACATTAATAATGAATAAATACCTTTGCTAACATTTCGAGCTCACGTCATTTGGAGTCCAACTCAAGCTCACGCCTTTTCATTTCCAACTCATGCTCATGGTGTTGGACTTCCAACTCCTGCTCCCTAGCTGCCAACTCATCGTCCTCCACATGTGCCATACTAAAACTCTCTTTTGTGCTCACATGTGAAGCGTTGGCAAGCCTTGCGGTGTCCTGGGATGTACCGATGGAGGAAAGCTCTCCGGCAAGTGCCTCGCTTGAATTCTCGGGTTGGCTATTAAGCCTTGCATCGAGATGTGTTGTAATATCCGGGTTGGACATGAGGGTCTTTGAGTAATGTCAGCCAAAATTGATGCTTCATTGACCACCCGCTGCGGAAGCAGACTTGCCATAATATTGTTTGATGGTCACGTTCCCGGGAACACCGAGAACCCGACCAGGATGGTCTTTCTTGCCTAGAGCGAGTCATCAAGACGCCCCGCCGTCTAGAAGGGACGAATGCGCCCGGGAGGATTTTTGCTTTAAGATCCATCTACAATGAAAAAAATGAAAAAACGTGCAAGTGAAAAGTGTTGCAAATATCTATACAAATATCAATTGAAATCAAGTTAATTATTTACTTACAATCTTATCTGCCACTTCGCGAGTGGCATCAACTTTAAAAGATCCCGCCTTTGTCATGCGGCCGGCTAACCAGACATCCTCGCGGTCGATGTCCGATGGAGGACTTGATGGTGTGCCCTCAGGCACCTCTCCTCTTTCAATCCTAGCAGAGTGCTCTTCCTGCTTCGCCCTCAGCCTATCCGCCATCATCTGCTGGATCCGAGTATGGTACCCACCCTGAGACATGGTGTGGCGGTGGACGTTCTTCGCCTAATTCTGCCGACCCTTATTTGCCTTAGCCTATTCAAACAAAAACACATAATTAAATACAGTTAAATGATCTATAATAAGCATACAAAATTAACTTAATCAACCAACCTGAAATTCTTCATCCTGTCGACTCCTGGCAAACATATCCCAAGTATCCTGATCAATCCAGGGATAATCCGAGAACATTTTATCAAGCTGCTTCTTCCCAGATACATAGTACCTGGTAAGATCATGCTTGAACCCATTCCAACGCTTTGATGCCATTTTCATACATTTATGACGATGATCCTCGTCATTTGGCACAGTCCAAGCTACCTACACATTAGATACATATATAACAACAGGATGGATTATAACTCGGATAATTATCTGATAATGTAAATCAAATGAATGTAAAGGTAAAATACCGTGATAGCCTCCCAAATCTGATCCTTAACGTTCTGTGGAACGTCATTCCAATGGTTGTAGTTGATGCTTACGTGCTGCTTCGCTTGTAGAAACACCCACTTATTAAATTCTTTAGCACGGGGTCCCTGGGCATTTAAATTAGCATCGAAGGACACCTCAAGCTTCCGTCCGCTCCGCCGTCCTTCTCTAGTTTCTTCAACGAGGTGGCTCCTCTACCCCGTTTCCTATGAGCCCGTGATGTCTCAGTATGGACAAAAAAAATGATAAAATAGAGGGTTGTAACATTATAAACTTACATTAACAAGAAGGACTAAAGACAAGATATAACATGCATGTAAACTTACACTAGAATCAGCAGCGTAGGCGTGATCGGGTCCTGCGAAACCCCAACAAGTGTCCTCCCGTGCATGTGGGCTATCCGACCGATCCATATGTATGCCTGTTCAAAAACAATATATATGTATTAACATAGGTTATAGCTCAAAATAAATACAGAAGTATAAATAAAAATAACTAGATAGGTCCTGTAGATATACAAAAACATCTATATATCCAATATAAGGACAATACGGGAGATTGAAAACTATAGTTTTTGAACATTGCCAAGCATTGGTCACGCCGTAACGTGCCAACCAATCAGACCCTCATAGGCGTAAGCGATCACGGCCTAGCCGTGATGAGCATCACTACCGGATGACATCAACCAGCAGAGCAACATGCACTCAAAACCAAAAATTGAGACATTCCAAACAACTCAAACTCACGGTTTAAAGTTACAACTACTGAGACTACAGTTTCAACATACACTCAAAACCAAAAATAGAGACATTCCAAACAACTCAAACTCACAGTTTCAAGTTTCAACTACTGAGACTACAGTTTCAAACCGGCAGAGCAACATGCATGCACTCAAAACCGTGAATAAAAAAATGTGCCCTAATTAAAGACTCACCAGAAATAGGCGCTCGCGTGGTGGTGGGGGGGAAGCTCGAGTGGTGGCCAACGTTCGATGTGGTTACTGAGAGCAGAGGGACAAGAAGAGTTAGTGCGCGGGAAGGCCAGGGGAAAGAGAGATGTCAAGTTATTGCAAAGAAGGAGCGGGAAAGACAGAGTTAGGGGTTAAGAGTGTACCTCACGGTGGTGGCGAAGAAGCCCTCGCGGTGGTTGCGGTGGAGATGAGCGCGCGATTAGGGCAGAGTGAGAACGAGAGTGAGGGTTGAGCGTGATGAAAAGAGAAAAGACGTAGAGAAGTGGAGAAGGCGCGCGGAGGTAAACGTTATAATTAAAATAAAACAACATTTTACGTCCGTTTTTGGTAAAACCTGACGTTGAAGATCATATATTTAACGTCAGTTGTCTTAATAAACTGACGTTAAAAACTCTCACACTTCTTACGTCAGTTGTTAGTAATAACTGACGTTAAATGTCATATATTTAACGTAAGTTGTATTAAGAAACTGACGTTAAAAACACCCACAACTTCTTACGTCAATTGTATTACACAACGGACGTTAAAGGTTATTGACTACTACTTACCCATTCACCTTTGTACCTAATCCTCTTAATGAGCATTAAGTTTATAGATAAGTGATAAGCCTCTGGCTCATCTAGTTTTATAGCTAGTATGACCAGGGTTTTGTGCAAATTATATCGTATTTTCACCCAAATTAGATTAGATTGTCCTCAAGCAAGGTATTGAGTCTCTAGAGTAGTTTTAAGTTAATTCAGCAAGTTTTAAGTCAAAATAATACACTTATGCTTATTTCCTTGTTTTCAGGTTAAGTAGAAGTTGAGAAAATAAAGAACAGGGGATTCGCCCATGAAAGCCATGCTCGCCTCGCGACCGAAGCCCGATTGTTACAAGAAATTGCTAAGTCTCGGGTCGCCTCGCAAGAAGGTCTCGCCCGCGAGTCTTCCAAACCTGAAAAAGTCAGGAGACGATCACGGCTTGCCCGTGAAGAAGGTCATGGCCGTGGCGTTTTGAAGTTGAAGAGTCTCGCCTCGCGAGCATCAATTCGCCTCGCGAGTCCGGGAAGTCGAGAGCATCACGGTTGGAGCCTCGATGGCCATAACGGGCGTAAGGAGAAAACTCTTCATATCCTCGCCTCGCTAGCAGAAATTCGCCTCGCGAGAATGCCAAAGGTTGCTGGCTGTTCATGAAATTCGCCTCGCGAATGTGTGCTCGCCTCGCGAGCTAGTTAATTTCAGAATTTGTATAAAAGGCTGTTCTGAATATTTTGTAGGAACTCTTGCTTCTCCATTCTCTGTTTTTACACTTTTCTCTGTAATTTCGTTTGTGTTATGGAGAACTAAATTCTTAGGATTGATCTATTGTAATTGATTTCCACATACTTGAGGTTCTTATACTTTCCTGTTTTGTATGCTTTTCTCTCTTCAATGCCATGCCTTGTATTTCTGTTTGTTTAATTCAGGAGTATAATGCATTGTATTGATTTATTTCCGGTGATATCATGTTCCTATAATCAATCGCGTTTGTTTAATTCGCGTGTGTACGTTCATGTTCGTTTAGTTCATGAGGGCTTAACCCCGTTTGTTTAATTCGGGAATAGGGACATGTATCTCAGAGCGATAGTTTCGTTTGTAAATTGTTGATACAACGGGGTGGGGATAAGAATTTGCTTAGGGCCTGGAAATTGTATGAACCTATGATAGTGGGAAATCAAGAGCAATAGATTAATCTGCTTTTTGACTATTGATAATCCCTTTTCAACCGCCTTGTTTTTGATTGCTCTGCTTTTGTGTGTTTCTTAATTGCATTCCAATCCAAACCCCCCCAAAACTTATTTTTGTGAAAAGTAATATTCTCAGAGTCCTTAGAGACGACATCCGAGTTGTCGCACTATACTACGATTTTAAACCCGCTCGTCCTTTTTGCGCGTCGTGGTGCAATGCGACCAAAATTGGCGCTGTTGAGGGGACTCGAGTTGTTATTTTTCTCAATTTGTTTTTTTATTTTCTTTTATTTCTTTTATTTTCTGTTTTGTTTTGAATTGGTCCGGCTACTAGGTCTCATTGCCCTGAATCTGTGTGATTTTGACCCGGAAATTGAAAGAACATTGCACACACTCGTAGGGAATTTCGGGCTAGCACTAGTAGTGATACCAATTTTAAAACTGCTTTTGAAAACATGGGAGACCAAAGGACTTTGAGGCAGCTTGCTGCCCCTGATGTGAATTATAATGGTTTGTGCATTGCTTATCCTGGTCTTGACACACCTTTTGAGTTAAAATCCGGGCTAATCCATTTGTTGCCAAGATTTAATGGTCTTTGCAGCGAAGATCCACACAAGCACTTGAAGGAGTTCCAAGTTGTCTCGCTCCACAACTTTGAGGCCGGAAGGAGTAATCGAGGATCATATCAAGTTGAAGGCTTTTCCATTCTCACTCCAGGGAGCTGCAAAAGATTGGCTTTTATACCTTGCGCCGAATTCCATTACCACATGGAACGACTTGAAGAAGCTCTTTCCCGGAGAAATATTTTCCCGCCTCCAGAGCCGCTGCAATTAGGAAAGAAATCTGTGGAATAAGGCAAGGAAATGAGTCGCTAGCTGAGTATTGGGAGAGGTTCAAGCAGTTGACATCTAGTTGCCCCCCAAGACCAAATTTCTGAACAGCTCCTCATCCAATATTTTTATGAAGGATTGCAGCCTATGGATAGGAATATTTTGGATGCTTCGCTAGTGGGGAGCATTGGTTGACAAGACCCCAACTGCTGCTAAGCAACTTATTGAGAACATGTCGATGAATTCCCAAGCAATTCACTACAAGAAGAAATTCTCGTTGAGACTAGAGGTGTACATGAGGTCCGCACTTCCTCTTCCAGCCATGACAGTGATGATAGAATTGAAGGGGCTCACTTCCTTGGTAGAGAAATTGGTGATGGATAGGGTTCAGCTGCGGTGTTGTGTGGCATGTGCAGTTCTCCCGAGCACCCATATGAAGCTTGTCCTATTTTGCAAGGAGGATCAAACATGAATCACCTCAAGCCTTTGCAGTCCATCAAGTATAATCGTGGCAATAACCAGAGCAGTATCAAAGCATTCCGGATCTTTCAACAAATAGGTACCATCCTAGCTGGAGTAATCATCCTAATCTGCGGTATGGGAACTCATCCCAACAACCGATGGCACCTCAGAATCATCCTCCAGTGACCACTTCAGCACCCTCCGGACCTTCAGTAGATGACATGCTCAATAAAATGGCTGCACAAATGGCTGCACAAAATCTACAGTTCCAGGCCTCACAGGCACAATTTCAGCAGAGAACGGAAGCGAGTATTCAGGCATTGCATACACAGATTGGACAGATGGCTACAGACATAAATAATATAAAGCAAGGTCAAGGAACAACCTGCCCTGCCAAAGACAGCCGGTGATCAATCCTAATGCCTCCAATCCCAATGTGAGTTCTATATCTCTCGAGGTCCGGAAAGGTTGTTGAGGCCACTTCTCGAAAGAATGAAGAAACTATGAAGGCTACTCCCGAGCCCTCCTGTTGAAGTTACTCCCGAGTAGGTGGTTGAAGTTGAAACCGAGAGAGTGTATAAACCACCCATTCCATTCCCACACGTAATCCAGAAAAATTTGAAGAGTGGTGGTGAAGATAAAGAGAAGGCAATTCTTGATGTGTTAAGAAAGGTTGGTGTTAATATCCCTCCGTTGGATATGATCAAGCAAGTGCCCAGAGATATGCAAAATTTCTCAAGGACCTATGCACCAACAAGAGGAAGATGAAGACTAATGAGAGGGTTGACTTGGGAAGAAATGTCTCGGCGCTTATCCGGTCTAAGCCGGGAAGAAGTTGTTGCTTTCACTCGTGCACTGCCACCGAAGTGCAAGGATCCAGGCACCTTCACTATCCCATGCACTATTGGGGACAAGAAGTTTGAAAACCGCATGTTGGACTTGGGAGCATCTATCAATGTCATGCCTACCTCCATCTTTAACAAACTGGATCTTGGTCCTTTGAAGTACCACAGTATCACCATTCGATTGGCCAACAGGACTGTGCCCGCCCATGGGAATGGTGGAAGATGTACTAGTGCAAGTTGATGATCCGATCTTCCCAACTGATTTCTACATCTTGGACATGGCAAAGTAGACACATTCCAAGAAATCACCAATCATCCTGGGCCGGCCATTCATGAAGACAGCCAAGACTAACATTGATGTGGGTGATGGAACCATGTCTATGAAGTTTGGGGATATAGTTGCAAAGTTCAACATATTTGATGCCATGAAACATCCAGCGGAAGAGCACTCTGTATTCCACATTGAGCTGGTATCTGAGACTATTGAGGATAACCATGAGAACTTGTTTTCTAATTCTCCACTTAATTCTGGCTGTGATGATATTCTTTCTTTTCTTGATTGTACTAACGCTAACCATTTTGTGGTTTGTGCCGAGATTGCTGCATGTTTAGCGGGTGATAAGATTGTCGGTGCAAGTGGATGAGAAACATGAAGAAGATGAAGGAGCACTGGAGGCCCTCTCTACCTCTTTGGACTTAGAGCGCAAGGAATGGGATCCGTGTGACAGCTCCCGCTTACATCGCACTTGATCGGGGAGTACTCTTTTCCTTTCCCTCACTATGATCTTATAATTCTGCTTGCTCATTGGGGACAATGCATGTTTTAAGTGTGGGGGAGGGAATTAGAATAAAGTTTTCTTTTCTTTGAATAAAAGCTCCTGAATAATTTGAGAAGCTCGGGAGCATTTGTGTGTTGAGTCTTTTGATTGGCAAGTTTGTTAGATTTTGATTGATGTTGCATGATTGCTTGCATGATTGATATGTGATGATTCCCCTAGGCTGAAAAATTTGAAAATTTTTTGTGATTCCCATGTGAAATTGAAAACTGAACCTTGGGATTCTGTTATGATAGCATGATGAATGATAAGTTTGGGGTGATAGGGAGCACACACTAGGGATAGTATCTCTGTTCAAATAATTTGCAAATAACGTCCAGGTGAGGTTTTGAGCCTCCAACATGTTTTAAAATGTGTGAAAATCACTTTCAAGTTGCACTTCCCTGGATTTGATTGAATCTCTTTTTGGTTTGCATGATTATATGTGTGTAGCAAATGATTTAGGCAGTTTCTTTGTAAATAGCTACTTGGCCTGAATAAACCAATTCCTAATGCATGTTCCCTAGTTAGCCCTTTTGAGCCTATTAGCCTGTTAATTCTTGATAACCTAATGTTATAAGCCCTAAAATCTGGAAAACCATGTTAACCCGATCTTTGTATTTGGTTAGAATGTAATATTATAATGGGTGCAATAAACTAAATTTTGGGGTGGCTGCGTGGTTTAAAATTTTTTTGGGATTTAAAAAAAAAAAAAAAAAAAAAGTGTACAAATGAAAAAAAAAAAGAAAAAAAAAGAAAAATAAAAAGACAAAAATGCCAAAAAGAAATAAAAAGAGCTGTAGCCACCGGAAGTGTAAAGAAAAAATAAAGAAAGGAGCTTAAGTGAATTTCTATGTGTAAATATAGTTCATGCTCTCTTAGTTCCTAGGGTCTTCACTTAGTTCCTTTTGTATATCCTACCCTTAGCTGCAGACCCCATTACAACCCAATAAAGACCTTCTCGATGTTGCTTGCATGTTCTCTCGTGGAAACCATTTTGAGATGAAAAGCAAATTTGTGGGAAGTGTACTTGAAAAGTGAAACTGAGTGCAAGTTGTTAGCCCGACATAAACCGAGTGGATCGAGTGAACAAATAATGCCCTTGTGAGGAAGGCAGTTGTTTGGATTTGGTGATCCCCTCTTGTGTGTGACTTAGATTCCCCGCTTAGATTTCTGATTGTTTTCATGATGAAACTCTCAATTGTTTGGAATAAATGAATGTGGGGATTGCTCTGTTTGAAAAGGGGGAATCAATGAAGAAAAATTGTCTTTGAAGTTGCTTGAATTTGTGCAATGTTGGTTGAATCTTTTAAGCTTGCCAGGTCCTGAGTCTTTTTGATTTTTGAGTCTTAGTTTGCTTGGGGACAAGCAAAGTTTAAGTTTGGGGTATTTTGATAAGCCTCTGGCTCATCTAGTTTTATAGCTAGTATGACCAGGGTTTTGTGCAAATTATATCGTATTTTCACCCAAATTAGATTAGATTGTCCTCAAGCAAGGTATTGAGTCTCTAGAGTAGTTTTAAGTTAATTCAGCAAGTTTTAAGTCAAAATAATACACTTATGCTTATTTCCTTGTTTTCGTGTTAAGTAGAAGTTGAGAAAATAAAGAACAGGGGATTCGCCCGCGAAAGCCATGCTCGCCTCGCGACCCGAAGCCTGATTGTTACAAGAAATTGCTAAGTCTCTCGGGTCGCCTCGCGAAGAAGGTCTCGCCCGCGAGTCTTCCAAACCTGAAAAAGTCGGGAGACGATCACGGCTTGCCCGTGAAGAAGGTCATGGCCGTGGCAGTTTTGAAGTTGAAGAGTCTCGCCTCGCGAGCATCAATTCGCCTCGCGAGTCTGGAAGTCAGAGAGCATCACGGTTGGAGCCTGATGGCCATAACGGGCGTAAGGAGAAAACTCTTCATATCCTCGCCTCGCTAGCAGAAATTCGCCTCGCGAGAATGCCAAGGGTTGCTGACAGTTCATGAAATTCGCCTCGCGAATGGTTGTTCGCCTCGCGAGCCTTCGATTCTCGAAATTGTATAAAAGGCTGTTCTGAATATTTTGTAGGAACTCTTGCTTCTCCATTTTCTGTTTTACACTTTTCTCTGTGATTTCGTTTGTGTTATGGAGAACTAAATTCTTAGGATTGATCTATTGTAATTGATTTCCACATACTTGAGGTTCTTATACTTTCCTGCTTTTGTATGCTTTTCCCTCTTCAATGCCATGCCTTGTATTTCTCGTTTGTTTAATTCAGGAGTATAATGCATTGTATTGATTTATTTCCAGTGATATCATGTTCCTATAATCAATCGCGTTTGTTTAATTCGCGTGTGTAATCGTTCATGTTCGTTTAGTTCATGAGGGCTTAACCCCGCTTGTTTAATTCGGGAATAGGGACATGTATCTCAGAGCGTAGTTTCGTTTGTAAATTGTTGCTACAACCGGGAGGGGATAAGAATTTGCTTAGGGCCTGGAAATTGTATGAACCTATGATAGTGGGAAATCAAGAGCAATAGATTAATCTGTTTTTGACTATTGATAATCCCTTTTCAACTGCCTTGTTTTTGATTGCTCTGTTTTGTGTGTTTCTTAATTGCATTCCAATCCAAACCCCCCCCAAAACTTATTTTTGTGAAAAGTAATATTCTCAGAGTCCTTAGAGACGACATCCGAGTTGTCGCACTATACTACAGTTTTAAACCCGCTCGTCCTTTTTGGCGCGTGCGCGACAGCGCGACCAATAAGTTTTCAAGAAAATCAGAATAACTTAGTAACTTCATCCACTGCTCCTATAAATAGCTTCCTAGCTTCCATCTCCTTTTAATTAATTTTCTGCTTCACAATATGGCTCTGCCGTGGAGATTAACTTCATCACTCTTTCTTCCTATTCCTAGACTCAAAGGTCTTTGTCTTAATGGTCAAACAACTTCTGAGTTTGAGTAAATTACATTGCATGGATATAAAGGTTGGGTGAATCACGTAATGTGATTCTCTCACTTTATTTCATCCCCGTCATCCCTTTCACTTTGCTTTGGAAGCAAGTGATTGTGGATTCAAGATGATGCATCAAGGAACTCCACTGAAGAAGAAAGATGCAAAGATCCATTTCACTTTGCTTTCGCTGCTAGTGACTGAGGATTTACTTTGCATCTTGGAATTCAAGTGAGGGAGGTGATGCATCCATTGGAGTTTCTGATGACAGGACTGAGAAGAAAATGATGTTGATGCAGAAACATTTTTATATTTTAGGGCTATGTTGCAGAAATTTTTGATCTTTTAATCATGTAATTTAACTTATGAATCGCTTCAATTAATGTCATACGATTTGATTATATATAACTTGTTTTATGTTAAGTGTTTATTTATTTTAATTTGCACAATAATTTGTTTACTAATTCAAGCTAATTAATAAAAATTAAAAATAAACTTGTATAAAAAAAAGGTTTAGAAATAAACTGCAGTACTATATGGAGTGATCTGCGTTAAGAGGGACAACAGGGACATGACAACCAATGAATAATTATTTACGTAAGTTATTTATAGAACTGACGCAAATAGTTTACCCACCACCTCATTTTTAACGTCAACTTATTTGATGACTGCCAAGTTCCCGTATATTAATTACATTATTTCCAATATTCATTCTGCACGTGTATAGTATATAGGATTATTTATGTCAGCTATTTATTTAACTGAAGTAAAAATCAAACTTTTAACGTCAGTTGTATAAAAACCTGACGTTAACAATTAATATTTTTTATTAAAAACACTTTTAACGTCAGTTTTTTTAAAAAACTGACGTTAAAAGTGTTTAGATATCTGCAAAAACATTCATTCCTTTGATTGTACTGTGCTACTTACCCATGCACCTTGTAACTCAATCCTCTTAATGAGCATTAAGTTTATAGGTAAGTTTTCAACAAAATCAGAATAGCTTAGTAACTTCATCCCCTGCTCCTATAAATAGCTTCCTTCCATCCTTTTAATTTTCTGCTTCACAATATGGCTCTGCCGTGGAGATTAACTTCATCACTCTTTCTTCCTATTCCTAGACTCAAAGGTCTTCCTATCACCTTCCGGAGAATCAGCTGCTGGAGGGCTAATCAGGTGCTCGGGGGTCACAGTTCCAAAACCTCAGCTTTGGCAGGCAAGTGACCATCTTGGATGTCTCTGGAACCACTGCCTTTGCTTGAAACGGATCTGGTGCACCTGTTTTTGCCTCTCTCTTGAGCTCTCTCATGCCCCCCAGTTTTCTGAGGTCTTCGGAGTATATATAGTTTTCCCTTTGGCATATTTCATAAAACTCTCTGATGGGATGTAGCTTTAATGTTTAGGATTTTAAACCCTTTCAATGTAACTTTTTATAGGATTTTAAACCCTTTCAATGTAACTTTTTATAGGATTTTAAACCCTTTCAATCTTCTGTATCGATCAGTCTGTATTACACTTCATGAATGAGATCCGGTTTGGGTTATTGATTCAACTTATACTTCGCACATATATTTTAGTTTTCAAAACAGAAACACAAAACATCAAAGCAATTCATGTGAAACTGAAACTTTGAGGAAGGCAATGCGGAAGGAATCGTATACTAGATTAAAAAAATTATTAAAATAACTTTTAACGCTCGTTGATGTAGGGATCGACGTTAAAAGTGAAGAGACTTACTTATAACGCCGTTCTTTATCGAACTGACGTTAAAATGTTCACTTTTAACGTCAGTTCTTTATTGAACTGACGTTATAAGTAAGTCTCTTCACTTTTAACGTCAGTCCTTAAAACAACTGACGTTAAAATTGAATTAAGGAAGCCTGATATTTACAAAACTGCCACTGCCTCCTTTTTAACGTCTAGCTTTTGGTTAACTGACGTAAACCTTTACCGTCTAATGTATATTTTCCACTAGTGTTTAGACAAAAAAAAATACATAATGTCAGTATGTCTGGATAAATATCAAACATAACTTAACTTATAAATATCAACGTAAACATAACTTATAATATGACTTTAAACATATATAACTTAAACTATACTTACACTGTGGTCAAGTAGTAAGGTTCTCCCATAAACCTTCCTGATGATCATCACGAGTGGCATGTACATCATCCACTTCATTTTCCTCATTGAAAGTAGGCACCTGTGTTGAGAAAGAAGGAGTATCGGAAATATCAAGAGTTGAATCTTGATTTTCCTCGCTACCATTAGACATGTTTTTTTCCCTCGAGAACCACTAACACCTTTTTGTTAGAATGATCACAGATATAAAACACCTATTTTGCTTGGGATGCCATGATGAAAGGCTCTTCTTTATAACCCACCTTATCAAGGTCCACCAATTTGAATCCTAACTCACCGGTTTGTGTACACCGTTATTCATGTCGACCCACTTACATTTAAAAACAGGCACTCTAAATTTCTGTGTAATCGACCTCCCAGATCTCTTCAATGATTCCAAAGTACGATACGGATGCCATAATAGGGTTTGTATCTTTTGAACTAGAGAAATGCATGGACTCAGCCACTGGCCATAACCCCCACTGTTTTGCACGGTACTTTTGTCATCCTAGGACTTTGTATAGGAGGAAAAGTTATTGATATCGCACCCACTCCAAAGATATGACATCAAAGATAGGCCCCGTACTAGCCATTTTAATGTATCGAAGCAGTACCAACCTTTGCAATTTTTTTCTTTAAACCAGTTCAAGAAAGTCTTATTATGCTTGTTCAAACACCATTTTTCATTCATGCGAGGGTAAGTTTCATTGATGATGCTTTTGTGCTCACATAAGTATGGTTCAACCTCATCAATGTTATTCAATATATACAAATGTGCTTGAAGCACTTCCTCTCAATCCATTCTCTTAACAGTAATACCTCGTGTACCCTTACCATCATATCTTCCTTCATGACAGGACTTCGGAAGCCCTACAGGTTCCGCTCTTAACATGTAGTCCGTACAAAACTCAATAGCTTCTTCTGCAACGTACCTTTCAATAATAGATGCTTCAGGATGATGTGGATTCTTCATATACCCTTTCAAGATCTTCATGTATCGCTCAATCGGGTACATCCACCTTAAATAAACGGGACCACACAATCTAATGTCACTCACTAGATGAACAATCAAATGAACCATGATGTCAAAAAATGAATGGGGAAAATACATCTCCAATTGACACAATATATTGGCCGCCTCATTTTCCAAGTCATCCAACTTTTGAGTGTCAATGACCTTGCTACATATAGCATTGAAGAATAAGCACAACCTAGTAATGGCATGTCTGACCTTTTAGGCAAGATGTCACGAATGGCCACCGATAGTAGTTGTTGCATCAAGACATGGAAATCATGAGACTTTAAGCCAACTAATTTGAGATCTTTCATTGAGACAAGTCTCTTAACATTTGAAGAGTAACCCTGTGGCACTTTGACACCCCGTAGACACTCACAGAAACTTCTTTTCTCTTTTTTTGATAAAGTATGACATGCTGGGGGCAAATAAGTCTTCTTACCCCCTCCCCCACTTTATGTGGAGCTAACCGCTCTCGTATACCCATCACAACTAGATCCGGACAAGCATTCACACCATCCTTTGTCTTGCCCTGAATGTTGAGAAGCGTTCCGATTAAACTGTCACACACATTTTTCTCCACATGCATCACATCAATACAATGTCTTACATCAAGATTGCACCAGTATGGAAGATCAAAGAAGATCGACCTCTTCTTCCATATGTTCTTCTAAATAGCCCTCTTTTGGGTCTTCCCATAGATAACATTAATGTCCTTCACAAGTTCATAAACTTGCTCTCTAGTCAAGGCCACCGGAGCAATTTCATTCTCCTAAGTCCATTGAAAGCTTTACTCAATCTACGATAAGGGTGATTACGTCGGAGAAATCTCCGATGCCCAAGGTAAACTATCTTCCTTCCATGTTGCAGTTGATGGTAGCATGTGCCTTCTTCACATATTGGACATGCTTTATGCCCCTTAACACTATACCCGCACAGGTTCCTGTATGCTAGAAAGTCATTGATGGTGCAAAATAACATGGCACACATTTTGAAAGTCTCACGGCAATACCCGTCGATCATATCAATGCCTTCATCCCACAACATTCTCAAGTCTTCAATCAAGGGACTGAGATAAACATCAATATCATTTACTGGCTGTTTTGGACCTGAAATCATCATACTTACCATAATGTATTTGCGCTTCATGCACAACTAAGGAGATAGTTTGTAAATTACCAGGAGAACAGGCCATGAACTATGAATACTACTTAAGTTTTCATATGGATTCATTCCATCGGTAGCAAGTCCAAGCCTGAGGTTTCTGGGCTCATTGCCGAAATCTGGAAACAAAATATCAATTCTCTTCCATTGCAAAGAATCAACCGGATGACGAAGTTGTCCATCACATTTCCTCTCATCTGCATGCGATCTAATGTTATTTGCGTCATTTACATTAGGAAACAATCGCTTGAACCGCGGAATTACTGGAAGATACCATAACACCTTCGCAGAAGGACCCTTGGTGACCACATCACAACTAGAATCATCATCCTTCACTTTGTAGTGTGATACCCCACACCTGGGGCACTTTTGCATCTCTTCAAACTCTTTCCTGTACAATATGCAATCATTGGGGCATGCGTGTATTTTCTTATACTCCATACCCATCGGACACAATATCTTCTTCGCCTCATAGTTTCGGGACAGCAATGTGTTACCTTCTGGAAACATGTCTTTCAACAACTCAAGAAATTCAGTAAAGCTTTTATCGCTCCACCCATTTCTCGCCTTCACATTGAATAATCTTAACACCACGACAACCGTGTGAAATTAGTTCACCCCTGATACAAAGCCACTTCCGCATCACTGCACAAAGTATCATACATATGTGCTCTCCGAAAAGACTCTTGCCCAATATCACAGATCATGTCCTCTAGTCCATCGTCCATATCTAGGTCATCAGCTTCCTCTCCATGCGACACCCTTGGACTGTCTAACGATTGACCATGACATATCCATATTGTATAAATCTCACAAATCCCCTCACAAATATGATGCTCCCGTATCTCCTCAGCTTCTAGTCATCTCTCATTCAAACAGTTAACACAATGACAATAAAACCTTCCGTCACTACTATCAGGAGCATTTGTTTTTTCAAATTGTAGAAAATCTTCCACTCCATTCTCATACTCATCACTTGTCCGTCTGGCATTCATCCAACCGCGGTCCATGACTACAACAATAACTTCGTACTTAGGTCAAGATCATCATCAACTACTTCTTATGGCAGGGCATGGACCTATACCATTCGAGAAGAAAGTTTTTCAATATTCGGTTAACAGTTAGTCCTTAACTCTCATGCTCATACTTGACAAAATTCCTGCAGCATTTCCCATAAGTCTCCGACGTACACGACTTGAACGAAGTGAAAAACACCATGATAAAGTATGCACTCGGAGAACGAAAGGAAATGCATCATACCGAACTTTCATCAAGTATATAACATATGAGAATCAATGAATAACTATTTTAACTTAATGAAGAAAAAGTTTTTCCCGAAACTATCCAACACGAACAATTTAAGATTCAATACAATGAGTGGTACCTTAAACTTGTACACGTATGCTCATTAATATTGAATCTCAAACGGGAAACTAAGGCTTTACTAATTAATTAACACTAAAAAAATAATAAAACACTCCAATCCCTAAGTTAAAGCAAACAAAAATCAAAATAGAATAATAGAGAGGAGAAAGCTTACCGGGTGTGGAAGAACACAAAACCAGTGTGGAAACGAAATCCTAAGTGTGAAATAATCAAGAAACCCTGAAAGAGAAAAAGAAAGAAGCTAAAGCTAATTTAACAAAACCAAAAGTTAAAGGGTACACAAAAATGAATAAATCACAAGCCATGTCCCTTTTCGGAAGAAAAAAAAAATCAAAAGCAAAAATTGGCTAAGATAGGCAGCTCAATACCTATGTGAGAATCCTTAAAAGTTCCATAACTTCTTTGTTCTCTACCCTGATAAATCTCATGGAACATGTCAATCTCTCTCTCTCTCTCATAACCCTCTCTACCCTGATTCTCAAAGTAATGCATAATGGAATGCATCTTCCATACTCATCAATATGCAAAGGATGTACTTTATTTTATAACAAGTATTACAAAAGGCTTGATTCTCATGCCATTTTGGCATTTCCCAAATTTAAGTAAGTTCTCTTTCCTTTGAGATACACAAAATTTATAGCCAATAAGAACAAGCTTACATGCTGTCATGTTATAATTACACACTGACCACCTGATTGGTATGTGTTATCAAAACCTATTTAACCTATCAAAACATGAGATGGACTAAAAAAAAGTCATTAAATTACATTGGTAGTTCACGAGTTAATCCTTCAAACAACAATTGATTCACACCAGTTATAAAATTAAGAAACTTCAGGGCCCAAGAATCTTCTCGTACCTTCACTTCCACCCGTTTTATAACCTGCACATCAACACAATCAGTGCTGATATATCCAAATTAAAATATAGCAAACTTGACCAGATAGGACACAAAAAGGTTCAAATAATCTTAAAGATTAACAATATGATTAACAAAATAAGTAAAAAATAAACTACGATCATGTAATTAACAAAAAGAAACTTGTGCTAGTAATAAAAAGAAACTTGTGCTAGTAATAATCTATTTTGTTTTCCTCTCAGAACTTCATTTTCTTTTCATTTCACGGGACAATTAGGAACAATGACATATTGACATCCTTTACCATCCCACTTGATTCTCCTCCTTTCCATCATCAATGTACAAATTAAACAAAGAATAAACCATATAGCTATATATGCATGTTTCATGACATAGAAAAGAAGAAAACACAATTAGTTTTCATTGATACTATGCTTCAACCTCTTTCACCTACTTACCCTTTAAATTAAAGTTTGTTTAAAACAAAAATAGAGGGACAAGCATCCCCATATAAGACTCACTTGTCAAAGAGTAACCATTGACTACCTAAAAATGTTAAAGCTGTAATATGGAGCTAGATGAAGTTTAAAGGGAAATAGAAGTAATTAAAAGAAGCAGAAGAAAGAACAAAAACACACTCTATAAATGCAGATTTTCAATGGAAAGAAACCAAATTGTCAAAGTAGCAGTAAACATCATTCTAAAAAAAGGATCTAAACATCAAGAAACAAATAACCCAAAGATGGGATTTATTTTCTTTTTTATTTTGATTTTCTGATGCGTCCAAACTGAATCAAATTGGTCTCCATTAAGTGGCACATAAATGTGGCAGTTTCTATCAATGTTATAAGGCAACAAGAATTAAACTGAAATGTAAACTCACATTTGAATGGATAATGAGGTCACTTCACTCTTCTCGGTTCCTTTCTCACAAAATGCAGCGGGCAGAAAATTTCAAAACTGAAAATATAAAAAAAAATTGAAATCACATTCTTTGCAGAGAATGAGAGAACGCCCAAGTTTTGAAGTAGAGGAAGAGAATGGGTTACCTCTGTGATGAAAAATCGAAGATGGGTTGTGTTGATGGGTTACCACTTGTGTTGATGGGTTGCGTTGAATCGAGGCGACAGCTCTTGGCTGTTGCTCCAACCTCGTCGGTTGGTGCACGATTGAGCAAGAGAACGACGCACGACTGAGCAAGAAAATGGTGAGCAAGGAGGGTTTAGGTTCAGGAAGCAATGGTGCATGCGGTGAGGGTTTAGGTTCAGGAAGCAAAGATAAAAGAAAGGGCGCGATGAGATATTGGAGGGAATGAATAGAACGAAATGGGTTTTGGGCTTCTATTAGACATCGGGCAAACAAATAACCGATGTTTTTAATTTATATTAGACATCGGTTACACAAGAACCAATTTGAAAAGTTAAGCAGATTTTCAAATTCTATTTTTTGTTTTATTTTTAGACATCGGTTTACAAAATGAACCGATGTGGAAAATTTTTTAAATCGGTTATTTAAGAAACCGATGTCAAAAGTTTTGACATTAATTTCAAAAATTCCACCACCTCATTTTAGACATCGGTTAAAAAGGAAACGATGTAAAACTCTAACGTTAAAAAACATATTTTGCACTAGTGCATATAAGAATTTCTCATAGTAACAAGGAACTCAAATTAAGTCTGATTGGCATAATTAGTATGAATTTCATGTGTAAATAAAAAAAAATTATGAGGTGTTTGAAAATCCATGGATATCCATAAATACCCTTAAATATTGATAAATTTGTTTAAAACCCGCAAGATGGATACCCGCATGGATATGGGACGAGAACAAGTATGAAATTCATCCAACGGGGCGGGTGGTGGGGGGCTACTACCCGTATACACCCCACCCCATTTACATCCCTAGGTGGTATAGATACACGTTTTTGCTTGCTAATTTTTTCCAATTTTTATAAAGTGATGATAAATGTATATGCCTATGTAGGAAGGGTCGCATCGCTCAATGTTAGAAGCTATTACTACAAGTGAAGGCGACATCATACAAGAGGATTTCGATGAGATAGATTATGCAAAAGCCAAAGCTGCACCCCCGCACCACAACCCTTATCCTATTGAAGTAACAGTGATTCCAAGTGAAATTGACACCATACAAGAGAACTTTGATGAGATAGATTATGCAAAAGCCAAAGCTGCACCCCCTCACATCCACCACACCCTTATCTTGTTGAAGCAATAGTAATTCCAAGTGAAATCGACACCATACAAGAGAACTTCAATGAGATATATTATACAAAAACCAAAGCTGCACCCCCATTCAGGCCATCTCACCACCATAATATCGCACCCACGCCTTATGTACCTGACCAAGCAACCAACTGGGCCAATTGATCCATCTTAGCCCATAGAAGACAATGAGACCAATAGCTTACAATTTCTGCCTTAATTACCTGAGAATTAATTTTCTGTTCTAATTCTCAAAATTTGTTATCAACTATGTATGAAGTACCCTCCACTTCGCAATAAATCTGTATGTTTAAGAAACCAACTCATCTATATATGCGAACACACTACAAGAAAACTGTGATTTATCGACGGAAAATTATCGACAGACATTGCGGCCGTCGAAAATTAAGATATTACCGATGGACATAGCTGTCGGTAAAGATTAATACGAATAGTTTCCAAATTTACCAACGAAAAGGTCGTCGGTAAATTTTTTGAGGGGCAGTCCATCGAAAAATCCGTCGATAATGATGGCATGAAAGGCAATTTTTTGGCGCGAGTCTTTACCGAGGGAAGTTCCGTTTAAAATGTTGACGATGCTATCGACGGAAATTTCGTAGGAAACTGTAGTGGCTCATTACCGATGGTAAAAGCCGTCGAAAAGTTAAGTATCCTTCGGAAAAGTATAAATAAACTTGCATCGTGAACCCTCACCCCTCCACTTTCCCTTTCTCTTCTTTCTCTCACTCTCATAGCTCCCTCTCTTCTCTCTGCCAACCACCGCCCCCACCACCGCGACCCAGCCACCCTCAGAGGCTTCTCCCTCTCTTCTCCTCCCTTCTCGGCCTCCCCCTCTCCCTTTCCCTCTCCCACTCCCCCACTGGTCCGCACGGCCACACCCTTTCCCCCACTCTCCGTCGCGCCTACCACCACCGGAGGAGCCCCCCAACACACACTGCCACTCCCACCACTACTACAGGTTCGAGCACCTTCCTTCCCTCTAAGCATTCTTACCTTATTCACTTTATGAAGAATCATGCAGAGTCCATTGTAATGTATTCTATCCATATCTTAGATTTTAATTTAGCATGAATACATGAATTCGATTTTATTGTATTTTTCTTGTTATTTTTTCCTTATTTTTGTTGCATTTGATGTTACCCATTGCATGTACCGCAGACACTTTCATCGCCATCACCGCTACAATGAGCCACCACTCTCGGTAGGAACCTGTACTGTCAGGTTTCTATTTAAATTATTGATTTATTTGAATTTGTTTGAATTTGTTTTTTTTTTTGTTAATTAGTGTGTAATTATGCTGCTATATTATGTAACTAGAGTTTTTGCCCGTGCACTGCACGGGGTTACATCATTGTATAAGATATATAAAATTTATATGTTTTAAAAGATAAATATAAAATATAAAATATAAAATATGGAATATAAAATACGTGTGTAATATAAATTGAAGTATAAAAAACTTAATTATGCATCGTGTCATAACCAATGTGAATAATTTTGCAAAACACATAAATATTATCCTTAATTAGAAATTCCCGAAAATACGTATACTATAAAATAACATAACTTTGCATAAAAATAACACAAACACTACAATAAATAGATATTACAAAAATAATATATTTTATTTCTATACTTACTACCAATCTTTTTTTGTTTATCTAAAACATCTCATTTTTAAAGCTGCACTTAATCGAAAACCCCTATATTTAAATGTCTAAAATATCTCTTTTTGATTTAAATATTCAAATTCAAATTGTTTTATTGTTCAAATTCAAATTGTGACTATTTTCAATGTTTTGATTTTCTTAATTTATTTATTTTAAAATATTTTGATTGATTTATTCCAACTTTCAAAAAACAATAAATCTAATTTAATTTCAACATATCATGACATCCAATCGAATAATTTCTATTTTCTTATATTCTTTTTTGTTTCTTTTCAATTCCAATACCACATTCATTTCTCTACTTACTACCAATCTTTTTTGTTTCTATAAAAAAATAATTTATTTTATTTCTATACTTACTGCCAATCTTTTTTTGTTTATCTAAAATATCTCATTTTTAAAGCTGCTTAGAACATAAACCCCTGTCTTTAAATGTCTAAAATATCTTTTTTTTTTCTATTTAAATGTTCAAATTCCAATTGTTTTATTGTTCAAATTCAAATTGTGACTATTTTCAATGCATTTATTTTCTTAATTTATTTCTTTTAAAATGTTTTGATTTATTTATTCCAACTTCCAAAAAACAATAAATCTAATTTAATTCCAACCTACCATGATTAGAAGATACTTATTGTAGAATTGTTGTAGGATTAAATGTGGTCGTGACACATGTCCAAAGTTTCCTTAGAATGGGGAAATAATTGTATTTTAATATAGATTTGTAATAGATTTGTTAGTGTAGGATTTTGTTAGTGTAATGTTGTCATATCTAGTGTAGTATTGAATTTGTTATAAATGTTCATTCTGATCTTTCTTGTTGTAGCTAAGGTTTATGTGTTTGTATACGATATATTATACGTAGTTTAATATCAATTAGTAAAAATAATTAATGGAGTTTGTTTGTGAAATAATTAATTAACTAAGAAATAATTAATATTACTATAATGGTGATTCTCCTTTGGCTTTGGTGCGCTCATGAGTGTCTCTGCTAGGGTTTAGCCGTCATCCAAAACACTTTTGTATGATCCATGACTGCCGCGCCTCAAGCCATCTGCCAATGGAGTTTTCTGGCCTTGGAGGCGTCATCTCCTTCGCACACAGCCCCCTCTCAAAGGAAAACTTTTGCCCAGGCTCTTAACAACGCTTGTGATTTCCCCTATAACCAACTCCCTCGTCCCCGGCTAAAGGGTGAAACTGTTTCAATCAAAATCCCAGAGGAGGAATATAAAGCATGTTTAGAAAGTTGCAAAAACCATCTACATGGCCGTCTAATCCTCTCCAAAGGTGAGCAGCCAATCAAGGTGAATGAATTGAGAGCCAAGTTATCGGCCCTGTGGAAACCTTTGAATCAATGGGCAATGATCTCCCTAGGAAAAGGTTTTTATGAATTCTCTTTCGCTTCTGCAGAGGACCTCCGAAGTGTCTGGGCAATTGGCCAATGGAATCTCAACCCGGGGATTTTGCGTTTGTCCTCTTGGACTCCGGATTTCAACCCGTACAATCAAAAGCAATCCTCTGCACAGTGTTGGGTCCGCATCTTTGGGCTGCCTCAAGAATATTGGAGGCCGAAGATTATTTTTGCAATTGCGGGTGGTTTGGGAATTCCTATCAGTCTCGACGAAGCCACGAGCAAGAAGACTTTCGGTCACTTTGCAAGGGTACTAGTTGATATTGATCTAAAGGCGAAACTGCACAATCATGTAATTGTGGAGAGGGAGGAACATGATTTTGTTGTCAATATAGAATACGAAAGGCTCCCTGCTTTTTGTACTTTCTGCCAGAACATTGGTCATTCTCTCTCTAATTGCAAACGGATGAAGGGCAGTAACGCGGGAATGAATTCTGATAGCCCACCAGTGAGAAATTCACGCAAGACGTATGTGCCTAAGAACACTGATCAGAACACTGCTGTGGTTAACTCTCAGCGTCAGCCCCTTGTTAACAATGGCGTTGCTGCAACATTGGATCCAGAAGGTGTTCCTAATCTGATTGCCTTGGCTAACAATACAGATTCTGTTTCTGCAGAATTTCTGGATCACCAACCTGCAGTCCAAGGTATTGTCAATTCAGTTGCTACGACTAATAATGTTGAATCTGTTTCTGCAGAATGCCCGGATCTCCATCGAGAATTTGAGGGGATCGCTGTGACTGATGTGAACCCCCTCGCTGGTTTTGTTTCAGCGCCTAACATTAATCTGATCCAACAGCCAGCGGTTGCTGTGGAAGTTATCTCAGAACAACAACTACTTCAGAATGGCGTTTTGGACTCTCCAATGGGTGCAGTAAATTCTGTTTCTGCCTCTGTGGTTGGTACTGTGGTGGAAGACTCTCTCCAATCTTCGGAAAACAAAAATATTTCTGTCATTAGGAATTCTGCTTCTGCTACGTTACAGGATTCTGTTTTGCAAACTCCTATTGCAATTGACAACCAGATTTCAAATCAGAATGTGGCTCAGGACTTGAGGATTGTTGGCAGATTATGGAGTGATCAAATGGAGGAGGAGGAAGACGGGGTTAACCCTCCGAACTTTGATCTGGTTCAAGATGACTCCCAAGCAGTTAAATATCTGGCGGACAATCAGAATTTTACAGTGGTCCTAAGCAAATCTCAAAAGAAGAAACTTAAGAAAAAGGCTCACCAGAATTTGAAGAAGGATCATCTTAAAGCCCGTCAAAGGGCTGGACCTCATAACTTTGCCTAATGAAGATGCTTTATTGGAACGCTAGAGGCGTTGCCAACCTAGACACTAGGTTAGTCCTTAAAAGGTTGCTTCTTGTGAATAAACCAGAATTTCTTTTCATTGCTGAACCATGGATTAGGATTGATCAATTTCCTAGAAGATTTTTCAGTAGCTTGCATCTTAAAGTTTTTGCGGTTAATGATAGAGATAATTTGGCTCCAAATCTTTGGTGCATTTGCCAGGAAAACATTTCTCCAACTGTTATTAGTAGATCTACTCAGCATGTCTCTTTTTCTATCAATTGGGAGAATCGCTTGTTATATTGCTCTGCTGTTTATGCGGCCACTAATTATCTTTCCCGTAGGATTTTGTGGAATGAGTTAAATTTGTTGCAGGATAACCACCCAGGCTCTTGGTGCTTCATTGGTGATTTCAACGCTATTTTAGGAAATCATGAGCATAGAGGCAGATATGCTTCGTCTCAAATTTCTTGTAATGATTTCAAAGATTGGTCTGATGATCATAGCCTCTCTCATCTGCCCACAAGAGGTTCCTTATACACCTGGTCCAATGGAAGAAGGGGTAACAACCTCACAGAAAAGCGGTTGGATAGAGTGGTTTGCAATGATGCTTGGTTGGATTCTTGGACAAGCGTCTCTTGCTGCACCTTAACTAGAAGCAAATCTGATCATTTTCCAATCTTATTATCCCTGGAAACAGCAGCCAACTCTTACAGATCATCTTTCAAATTCCTCAGAATGTGGGCTCAAGATCGTGGATGCAGGTGGTATTGTATCTAAGCTTGGAAGTTGCATGTGGTTGGTTGCCCAATGTACATTCTTTCTGAAAAATTAAAGCATCTGAAACATAAGTTGAAGGTTTGGAACAGAGATGTGTTTGGCAATGTTCATGACAGGGTTAGCAACGCTCAACAGGCCGTGGACAGAATTCAAGATCTAACCTCTGTGCTTGGCTTTTCTGATGACAGATATGAACAGGAAAAAGCTGCCCAAATGGAGTTAAGTCTTGCTCTTTCATTTCAGGAGGAATTCTGGAAAGAAAAATCCAGAATTGATTGGCACTCCAATGGTGACAGAAACACGGCCTTCTTCCATAAGGTTACTAAATTCAGAAATACAACCAAGAAAATGTCCATGTTGAAAAAGGATGATTTGATTCTGGATAGAACAGAGGATATAGAATCTCATGTTTGTGAATACTACACTTCGCTGTTTGCCTCTGAGAACAACTGCAGTGATAACGGTTTGATTGAGCAAGTCATATCTCCTGCAGTGAGTCTTGAAGACAACATTATGCTGACCAATCTGCCCTCTTTGGAGGAAGTCAAAAATGCAGTTTTCTCCATGAATGTTAATGGCTCCCCAGGGTCTGATGGTTTTGGAGCCTTTTTCTATCAGAGATTCTGGGATGTGGTTGGGCATGATGTTTTTAATGTTGTTCTTCAGTTCTTCCAACAGGGTTGGATTTTGCCTAACTTCAATTCTAATGTGGTGGTTTTAATTCCCAAGACTCTGGAGGTTGTGTCAATTGATCAGTATAGACCAATCTCCCTAGCTAATTTTAAATTTAAAATTATTACGAAGGTTTTAGCTGACAGGTTAGCTGTGGTGGCTCCTAAGATTATCTCGGAAAATCAAAGGGGCTTCATCAAAGGTAGACATATACATGACTGCATTGGAGTTGCCTCCGAAGCTGTAAATCTTATGCACAAGCGCTCATTTGGAGGTAACATTGATCTAAAGATAGATATCAAGAAGGCCTTTGACTCTTTAGATTGGAATTTCCTTCTTAAGGTCCTTCACCAGTTTGGATTTGATCCTATTTTCTGTAATTGGGTGAAAACTGTCTTGCTCTCTGCACAGCTGTCTATTTCAGTTAATGGTAATCCAGTTGGTTTTTCCCTTGTAAGAGGGGCGTTAGACAAGGGGATCCTTTGTCCCCCCTCCTTTTTTGTGTGGCTGAGGAAGTACTTAGCAGAGCTATCTCTCTTCTTGTCCAGCAAGGGAAGCTGTTACCTATGTCGAGTCCCAGAGGCTACCAAGTCCCTTCTTATGTGCATTATGTTGATGACATCCTTATCTTTTGTAGGGGAACCAAGAGAAACATGGATTGTTTAATGTCTTTGTTCACAAGGTACGGTGAGGCCTCAGGCCAATTGATTAGTTTAGACAAATCCAAAGTCTATCACGGGAATGTTCCATCTAGAAGATTGACGGAGATTATTAATACCCTTGGCTTTAAACTGAGTCATCTCCCTTTTATCTATCTTGGTGTGCCCATTTTTAGAGGCAAACCAAAGAAGATTCATTTGATGCATATTGCAAACAAGATCAAGACTAAATTGGCTAATTGGAAGGGTGCAATGTTGTCCGTTATGGGAAGGGTTCAGCTGGTCAAGTCTACAATTCAGGATATGTTACTCTACTCTTTCCAGATTTATGTTTGGCCCGCTTCCTTGTTAAAACTGCTAGACACCTGGATTAGGAACTTCATTTGGTCGGGTAACATTGATTCTCGGAAGATAGTCACGGTTGCCTGGAACACCTTGTGCTCCCCTTTTGATGAGGGTGGCCTCGGATTGAGATCCCTTAGCTCTATTAATAAAGCGGCTTTGCTGAAAAGATGCTGGGAGCTAGTTTCTTCGGACAAACAATGGGCGTTCCTCCTTCGTGCCAGGGTCTTTTTGAAAAAAATCCCAATCCAGTATCACATAAGCTCTTCGATTTGGGCAGGTATGAAAAATCAAATCTTGACTGTCATTGCTAACAGTAGATGGAATGTTGGAAATGGCTCTAATATCAATTTATGGATTGATTGTTGGTTGTCCAATCCTATTGTTGATCTTCTGGATATCCCGGAGAGTGTGCATCATTTATTACGGGCCAAAGTAGAGGATTTTATTGATCACGGCAAATGGAAGATCCCTCAAGACATTTTGGAGTGCAATCAGATTATGTCCTCTGAACTCCGCCGTATTAGCATCCCTATCTCTCCTGTGAATGACTCAATGTACTGGGCCGCTTCTAATTCTGGTGAGCTAACCTCGAAAGATGCCTACAATTTTCTGTTTCCGGGAAAATCTGCGTTATCTTGGTGTAAGCTTATTTGGTCCACTTGCATTCCTCCATCCAAATCTTTCCTCACCTGGCGCCTCTTTCATAATAAGGTCCCAACTGAGGATAAGCTCTGGTCTCGTGGTTGTCATGTGGTTTCCATTTGCAGTTTGTGTTGCCAGGCATATGAAACTTCCGCTCATCTCTTTTTTGGTTGCAGTTTTGCTCTTCGGTTCTGGCAATGGCTTAGTTCTGTGTTGAACATGCCTATTGATACCTCTTCAATCCAATCCGTCCTTTCGGTTTGCAGCAGAAATTGGAGCTCTCAAGTCAGAGACATCATTGTCTCAGCCATTGTAAACGTGATTGGGGGTATTTGGTTCTGTAGAAACCAACTTAAATTAGAAGGGAAGGTAATCTCTTTCGAGGCTTCTTTGAATTTGGTCCGGGCTAACGTGGCTTTATCTGGAAATTCTTCTACAGGTTCCATGTTTTCTACCATTGAGGATTTCAATATCTTAAAGCACTTCCAGGTTACTGGTAAGCCCAATCGAGCTCCGGTGATTAAGGAGGTTTTTTGGTATCCTCCTAAAACGGGTTGGGTTAAGGCTAACAGTGACAGCGCAGCAAGGGGTTCCCCTGGAAGGGCTGCTTGTGGTGGCATTTTTAGGGACAGCAGCTCAGCCATTCTGGGTTGTTTTTCCTATCATATTGGTATATCTGATGCTTTCTCTGCTGAGATCATGGGCGCCATTCTCTCCATTGAATTGGCACATAAGAAGAATTGGCGCAAGCTTTGGCTTGAGTGTGACTCAAAGTTGGCAGTGGAATCTTTCTCCAACCCAAAGTTGGTTCCTTGGCCACTTCGTAACAGATGGACGAATTGCCTGAGTCTAACTAAGGAAATGCATTTTGGTTGCTCACACATTCTTAGAGAAGGAAATTCCTGCGCTGACAAATTAGCCAACTATGGCATTCTTTCCCAGGGGTTTGTTTGGTGGAATTTAGGTCCTAGCTTTATTGTACAAGATTTCTTCCGGAATAGGATTGGTCTACCTAATTATAGGTTTAAATAACTCTGTTTATTCCATGGGTTTTGGTGTTGTCCCCCCATGCTTTGTACTGTTTTCTCCTTTTTAATAAATTTATGGTGTGCTGCAAGTGATTGGTGGTGCTTGGGGTGCCAACATAGTTGGGATGTCAAGTTTCCACAGTGATGCCTTTGCACCCCATTTTGGATTAAAAAAAAAAAGTAATGCTATGAGAAATAAATTAAGGATCTAAGAAGGGTTTCCATCCAAAGTATTATAGCGGCATACAATAAATTGATGCGACCCAACCTTTTGGGGTGAAACGTAGTGTATGTCTAGTCGTTTGTACGGGCAATAGATCTTGATCAATGACGAACCATGAACAATGGATGCAGATCAACGTCCTTAATTACTATCTAAAAGTAATGTTAGGAAGGACTTATGAGAAGATTATTTAATATTTAAGTAGTTAAGTAAAATCATTAAATAATTAAAATAAATTAATGAATAATCAATTTATTAATGAATATATTAATATCGCTAACAAATGTAAAAATTTAAATCAAATGATTATATAAATATTTTTTTTATTAATAAATCAAATAATAGCATTAGCCTTGTAATGTATAATTATCTTAGCACTTGGTGTTAAGTCTCCTAAATAATATTTAAATGTAATTAACTAATATTTAAACAATTAAACATGACTGAATAATTAAAATTGCTAAATTAATACTTGAGAGATGGACATTAATTAGCCTAGTATTACAAATATGTCTTTGACAATTACAACATGTGTTGAGTTTAATAATACTTAAGACAAAAATAAAACATAAATTAATATTCATTAAAACTTTAAAATTTAATAACATATATACTTGACTATTTGTTTGCCAATGTTTCCAGTCCCGATAATTAGTGTGTATCTGTCAAAACCAAGCCTAGGGGTCGCTTTGAAATCGATGATGCAGAGGATGAGACGCCCTTCCAGGAGGATGAATCATCACATGTCAACGAAGTAATTGAGGTTGAGCGTATTACTGGCATGTTGGGCTCTAAAGTTGATGAAGAAGAAGTGATCATTGGTAATCAGTCATCGATGCATGCATGCATCATCAGAGGAAGATTTCGAAAGTGATGACTCAATGGAAGAAGATGAAGAGTCTGATTTAGAATCAGATGATGATACCGAGTCTGAATAGGAACTTTACCGTTAAGTACTTTTATTGTATTTTAAATATTTTAAATGTAAGACTTGAAAAATTATATGTTAGATATTAATAATTATATATGTGTATTTTGATTAATTGCTAGATATTGTTTTGACTTAGTATGGTATATTTATTTATTTATTTATATCTTTGAGTAGACGAGATAATAAAATAATCTCAGTAGACGAGAACTTTAGTTTCTATGAGTAGGCGAGCTTAAATGTCACGTCAGTAGATGGAGATAAAAAATAACTCACTGAAATATAGCAAGTCCAAAGACTTGATAATAGACGAGAGGATATGCCACAGCAGGAGACGAGCAAAAAGAAAACTGCAAGTCCGTAGACTTGGTTTTACCCATGAGCGTGTAGATGCAGATTTTAAGTAGACGAGCTCTCTTTTTCTTTATAAGTTATCATATGCTCAGTCTAGATAAGTAAATACTACCCCGACCATAAAGAAATATTTATTTCAAATGAATGTTGGTCCTTCCTATTTGTTTTATCTGTTTTAATGCTTTATTTCTTTGAGAGAGAAACATAGTACCATCAAGGAAATGCAAAAAGCAACACAGTACAATGGGGAAATACAAAACGCACTGCACCTGTCACCTTTTTCTTTGGAATAGTTAGAATTTTCACAAAGGAGGAAAGACAGTTTTTCAAGTTACATTTGCTCAAACCTGTGACCCTCCATTTTGTGCAAAAGAGATAACCAAGAGTACATTTTACAATGGCCACGATCAAGCTATCAGTCACAACGGATATTATGTATTTAATGCTATCTCTAAACGGGAATATTCAAAACAACCATTGAAGTTTTTCAAGTGAAGAAGAAGGTCACTATAAATACAAGACCTCAACTACTGAAGAACAACTTTTGCTTGCCAAACTTTTGCGAGCTTAACTTTTGTCAATCTACAATCTCTCATTGTTTCATCCTTTCAAGAGAAAAAGTATGTATTCTTTATTTTGAATATTGTTGTAATATTCAACCGATCTTAAACTTTCACATCCTCACACATAGTGAGTTAGAAGATCAAAAGAAAACAATCTTGTTGTTAGAGTTAGAGCTTGAAGAGGCTCGGAAAGAAAGGAATACTTCTAGCCTGGAGAGGTGTTGAATACTTGTTTTAATCTATTTGGAAAAATAGTGGAGTAAAACCTTCAAGTCGAAGGGACTGGACGTAGCTCTTGGTTGGAAGAGAGTGAAACAGGATAAAACACTTGCGTGAATCTTCTAATCCCTTAACTCATACGGTTTTATTTATTTATACTAATTGTGGGAATTTGAATTTGATTTTGTAAATATTTTAAAAGATCATTTTCAGTGTGTGCTTTTGTCTTTTATTCTTTGTGTGAGAAAATTAGTTTTGAAAAAGGTTGTTTTAGAAAATTATTAACAAACACAATTAAACCCCCTTCTTATGTTTGCCTGTGTCAACTTCACAAGAGAACTTCGATGAGATAGAATATGCAAAAGCCAAAGCTGCACCCCCTCACATCCACCACCCTTGATTAGAAATGTTAAATGAATTGTAGAACGTAATCATATATTGAGCGTTCATCTGATATGATTTCTAAACTAATATAATGGTAATAAAATGCATGCTCCAGTGTGTGTACAAAGTTTCTCTAGTTTGGAAAATTTCAAACCCTCAATTTAGAGAATATGAAAATGAGAGAGTTTGGGTGAGATGAAATTGGTTTGGATTGCCATAAGTAATAATTTCACTCCATTAACGAAAGAACTCCTAAACAATCGGCCAAAATTCATATCATTCTACTAAGTGATACATACTTCAGTCTGAACTCAAGCATCATCACCTCCCATTAAACTTACTGACACATAACTCATAATATGAATGACTTAATTGCAGTTTTGGTCCCCATACTATTGGTCATGTACGATTTTGGTCCCTAAAGTTTTTTTCTTACACATTTGGTCCCCATATTTTTTCAATGTTTCAAATTCGGTCATTTTGTCCAATGTCCGTCAATTTTTCAATGATTAACAAAGGAACCACCGCAATAAGTATATAGAACCTCTTGTTGAGCTTTTGTGACAAAGGATCATATGGTGGGACCAAAAAATGTCCCGGAAAGGAGGGATAAAACCAGTAAATAGCATAGAGAAACCATTGAATTACGTTGAATCGGAGACGTAGAGGAGGGAGAACCTCAACAAAAGGTTATGTGGCTTAGAGGAGGGGTTCCTCTATATTGATCATTGAAAGAATTGTCTGACATTGAATAGAATGACCAAATTTTCAACATCAAAAAAATATGGGACCAAATGTGCACGAAAAAACTTTAGGGACCAAAATTGGACATAACCAATAGTTGGGGGACCAAAATTGTAATTAACCCAATATGAATTAAGGGTGTAAATGGATCGATTTGAATTGGATTTAGGATAATTTAGGATGATATTATCCAATTAAATTTGATCGGATTGAATTTCGCCAAAAAAGATTATGATTAGGGACCAATCCGATTAAAGTAGGATTGGTTTATATTGGATCATCAAATTACCCTATTCTTACTTTAATTCAATTTTAATTTTTAAAAAAACAGTAACAACTTTTAAAATTCTAAAAAAGAAGTCAACAAATTTTTATTTAATATATCAATTTTAGGAATAATATATTAATATATTATTTTTTGTTAATAAAAATAAAATATTATAATTAAGTTAATAGTAATATATTATTTTTTAAAGTGACCGATTCGGTTCACATTGAATCTGATATTTGAACCGATTATCTTCGAACTCGGGATTTCAAATCTGATCCAAACCACCAAAATTGGTTCAAATCCATCGAATTCATGGATGGGATCAGATCCACTAACTTTTATCAGTAATTTTAACATTTTTAGTAGTGATTCTGATATCAAAATATCATAAGATATCAATTTAAAACTACTTCTTAAAAAAAAACAATTTAAAACTACTTATTGATCATACATGTATACTAACTATGTTTATAAGAATAATAATATTTTTTCAATCAATAAATTCAATTTTTTAAATTGACTTTATTAATTATACTCTTTTGTTTTGAATATTAGATTTTAATATTTTCTAATTAATAAGAATCAATATTCATAATCAAGATATTAATTATTTTATTTCATTTTTCATTTTTTTTCAATTATTATTTCTTTTATATATATATATATATAATTTTAAAATAAAATGAATATTTGGAAATTGAAAGAACAAGATAAAGAACAACTTATAATACGCCTTATGAATCTACCTACGATACATCAAGTCAAGAGAAAGATTTCATCTTACCATAGAGCTTTTTTTCCTATATTTCCATGAAAGTACAATAGATGAATAGTCATTTGATGAAAAATCATATCATATAAATATTCTATTTAAAATAAGAGAAACTTGTAATACTCTAAAATAACTTGCTAATGCTTATAAAAAAAAAACAAAAAAAAAACTTGCTAACTTCACCTTCTAACCACTTATTTAATCATACTAGTTTGGATACATGTTTCTTCCCATTTTTAAACCCAAGTATTAAATACCACTTCTAATTACAATTTCAAATATCGATCTAAAAGATATCTTCTCTCTGTTTTTATTTAAACAATAATGACCACATATTTCAAATATTGAAAAACCAAAAATCTCATGTTTCCAAGACTTCTTCAAAGTCTCATGACTATTCATGCACTCTCATTAATTGTTTCTTGAATTTATGCATTAGGGCCCTTAAAAAGATACTCTCTCTTTTTTTTTGACAAACCTTAAAAAGATACTAGTTTTTTTTTTGGTAAATTTTTTTTTTCTAGTATTTTCAGCATTAACTTTTCCGTTCACATCTTCCATCTTTGCAGTTAAAGATTCTATCTTAAAATTAATTTCAGAATAAGAATTAAATATTTAACTTTATTTACTTATATGGTTTAGTACTTTAGTTTTATGTTTTTACTTTTTATCGTTATATTTTCTTGTTATGATTGACTATTTGATTCTTTCTTTCAAAGTATCATTACTTGGATTTAAAACTAAATCCCTCATTAATAATTAACATTGATTACTTTTTTTTGATTGATTAACAATGACTACTTGATTTCTTTTTTGTTAAACAATAATGACCACATATTTCAAATATTGAAAAACAAAAATCTCATGTTTCCAAGACTTCTTCAAAGTCTCATGACTATTCATGCACTCTCATTAATTGTTTCTTGAATTTATGCATTAGGGCCCTTAAAAAGATACTCTTTTTTTTTTTTTTTGACAAACCTTAAAAAGATACTATCGTATCATATTTTTTCAATAAGAAGCTTAATGTGATATTTAAATGATAAGAGTGTCAATCAAGTAGTTTACCACAAGTTATTAATGTGTTGCTGTTAAGGACGAATGGTTCGTGTTTTGTACGAGTTCGATCCTTGGCAGCAACAACTCTTGGCCGGGCTTAGACCCTCCGAACCAAAAAACGATGAGACTATCTAACCTCTTTTTCTTTATTTAGTTGTTAATAATGTTAATGTTAATTCTACGTTTTTTAGTTAAGTTTTTTTTTTGGTAAATTTGTTTTTTCTAGTATTTTCAGCATTAACTTTTCCATTCATGATTCTCATGCCATTTTGGCATTTCCCAAATTTAAGTAAGTTCTATTTCCTTTGAAATACACAAAATTTATAGCCAATAAGAACAAGCTTACATGCTGTCATGTTATAATTACACATTGACCACCTGATTGGTATGTGTTATCAAAACCTATTTAACCTATGAGAACATGAGATGGACTAAAAAAAATGTCATTAACTTACATTGGTAGTTCACGAGTTAATCCTTCAAACAACAATTGATTCACACCAGTTATAAAATTAAGAAACTTAAGGGCCCAAGAATCTTCCCGTGATTTGACCTTCACTTCCACCCGTTTTATAACCTGCATATCAACACAATCAGTGCTGATATATCCAAATTAAAATATAGCAAACTTGACCAGATAGGACACAAAAAGGTTCAAATAATCTTAAAGATTAACAATATGAATAACAAAATAAGTAAAAAATAAACTACGATCATGTAATTAATAAAAAGAAACTTGTGCTAGTAATAAAGAGAAACTTGTGCTAGTAATAATCTATTTTGTTTTCCTCTGTAACTTCATTTTCTTTTTATTTCACGGGACAATCAGGAACAATGACATATTGACATCCTTTACCATCCCATTTGATTCTCCTCCTTTCCATCATCAATGTACAAATTAAACAAAGAATAAACCATATAGCTATATATGCATGTTTCATGACATAGAAAAGAAGAAAACACAATTAGTTTTCATTGATACTATGCTTCAACCTCTTTCACCTACTTACCCCTTTAAATTAAAGTTTGTTTAAAACAAAAATAGAGGGACAAGCATCCCCATATAAGACTCACTTGTCAAAGAGTAACCATTGACTACCTAAAAATGTTAAAGCTGTAATAAGGAGCTTGATGAAGTTTAAAGGGAAATGGAAGTAACTAAAAGAAGCAGAAGAAAGAACAAAAACACACTCTATCAATGCAGATTTTCAATGGAAAGAAACCAAATTGTCAAAGTAACAGTAAACATCATTCTAAAAAAAGGATCTGAACATCAAGAAACAAATAACCTAAAGATGGGATTTATTTTCTTTTTTATTTTGATTTCCAGATGCGTCCAAACTGAATCAAATTGGTCTCCATTAAGTGGCACATAAATGCAGCAGTTTCTATCAATGTTATAAGGCAACAAGAATTAAACTGAAATGTAAACTCACCTTTTAAAGGATAATAAGGTCACTTCACTCTTCTCGGTTCCTTTCTCACAAAATGCAGAGGGCAGAAAATTTCAAAACTGAAAATATAAAAAAAAATGAAATCACATTCTTTGCAGAGAATGAGAGAACGCCCAAGTTTTGAAGTAGAGGAAGAGAATGGGTTACCTCTGTGATGAGAACTGAATATGGGTTGCGTTGATGGGTTACCACTTGCGTTGATGGGTTGCGTTGAACTGAGGCGACGACTCTTCGCTGTTGCTCCAACCACACAGGTCAGCGCACGACGGAGCAAGAGAACGGCGCACGACTGAGCAAGAAAATGGTGAGCAAGGAGGGTTTAGGTTCAGGAAGCAATGGTGCATGCGGTGAGGGTTTAGGTTCAGGAAGCAAAGATAAAAGAAAGGGCGCGATGAGATATTGGAGGGAATGAATAGAACGAAATGGGTTTTGGGCTTCTATTAGACATCGGGCAAACAAATAACCGATGTTTTTAGTTTATATTAGACATCGGTTATACAAGAACCGATTTGAAAAGTTAAGCAGATTTTCAAATTCTATTTTTCGTTTTATTTTTAGACATCGGTTTATAAGTTCTCATATGCTCAGTCTAGATAAGTAAATACTATCCCGACCACAAAGAAATATTTATTTCAAACTAATGTTGGTCCTTCCTATTTGTTTTATCTATTTTAATGCTTTGTTTCTTTGTGAGAGAAACATAGTACCATCAAGGAAATACAAAAAGCAACACAGTACAATGGGGAAATATAAAACGCTCCGTACCCTGTCACCTTTACTGCTGGAATAGTTGGAATTTTCACAAAGGAGGAAAGACAGTTTTTCAAGTTACAATTGCTTAGACTTGTGACCCTCCATTTTGTGCAAAAGAGATAACCAAGAGTACATTTCACAATGGCCACGATCAAGCTACCAGTCACAACGGATATTATGCATTTAATGCTATCTCTAAACGGGAATATTCAAAACAACCGTTGAAGTTTTTCAAGTGAAGAAGAAGGTCACTATAAATACAAGACCTCAACCACTGAAGAACAACTTTTGCTAGCCAAACTTTTGCGAGCTGAACTTTTGTCAATCTACAATCTCTCATTCTTTCATCCTTTCAAGAGCAAAAGTCTGTATTCTTTATTTTGAATATTGTTGTAATATTCAACCGATCTTAAACTTTCACATCCTCACACATAGTGAGTTAGAAGATCAAAAGAAAACAATCTTTTTGTTAGAGTTAGAGCCTGAAGAGGTTTGATAAGAAAGGAATACTTGTAGCCTGGAAAGGTGTTGAATACTTGTTTTAATCTATTTGAAAAAATAGTGGAGTAAAACCTTCAAGTCGAAGGGACTGGACGTAGCTCTTGGCTGGAAGAGAGTGAACCAGGATAAAACACTTGCGTGAATCGTCTAATCCCTTAACTCTTACAGTTTTATTTATTTATACTAACTGCGGGAATTTGAACTTGATTTTGTTAATATTTTAAAAGATCATTTTGTGTGTGCTTTTGTCTTTTATTCTTTGTGTGAGAAAATTAGTTTTGAAAAAGGTTGTTTTAGAAAATTATTAACAAACACAATTCAACTACTTTCTTATGTTTGCCTGTGTCAACTTCACAAGAGAACTTCGATGAGATAGATTATGCAAAAACCAAAGCTGCACCCCCTCATATCCACCACCCTTGATTAGAAATGTTAAATGAATTGTAGAACGTAGTCATATATTGAACGTTCATCTGATATGATTTCTAAACTAATATAATGGTAATAAAATGCATGCTCCAGTGTGTGCACAAAGTTTTTCTGGTTTGGAAAATTTCAAACCCTCAATTTAGAGGATATGAAAATGAGAGAGTTTGGGTGAGATGAAATTGGTTTGGATTGCCATCATTAATCATTCCACTCCATTAATGAAGGAACTCCCAAACAATCAGCAAAAATTCATATCATTCTACTAAGTGATGCATGCTTGAGTCTGAACTCAAGCATCATCACCTCCCATTAAACTTACTGACACATAACTCATAATATGAATGACTTAATTGCAGTTTTGGTCCCCATACTATTGGTCATGTACGATTTTGGTCCCTAAAGTTTTTTTCTTGCACATTTGGTCCCCATGTTTTTTCAATGTTTCAAATTCGGTCATTTTGTCCAATGTCTGTCAAATTTTCAATGATTAACAAAGGAACCACTGCAATAAGTATATAGAACCTCTTGTTGAGCTTTTGTGATAAAGGATCATATGGTGGGACCAAAAAATGTCCCGGAAAGGAGGGATAAAACCAGTAAATAGCAGAGAGAAACCATTGAATTACGTTGAATCAGAGACGTAGAGGAGGGAGAACCTCAACAAAAGGTTCCGTGGCTTAGAGGAGGGGTTCCTCTATATTGATCATTGAAAGAATTGTCTGACATTGAATAGAATGACCAAATTTGCAACATCAAAAAAATATGGGACCAAATATGCACGAAAAAAACTTTAGGGACCAAAATCGCACATGACCAATAGTTGGGGGAACAAAATTGTAATTAAGCCAATATGAATTAAGGGTGTAAATGGATCAATTTGAATTGGATTTAGGATAATTTAGGATGATAGCATCCAATTAAATTTGATCGGATTGAATTTCGCCAAAAAAGATTATGATTAGGGACCAATCCGATTAAAGTAGGATTGGTTTATATTGGATCATCAAATTACCCTATTCTTACTTTAATTCAATTTTAATTTAAAAAAAACAGTAACATATTTTAAAATTCTAAAAAATAAGCCAACAAATTTTTAGTTAATATATCAATTTTAGGAATAATATACTAATATATTATTTTTTGTTAATAAAAAAATATTATAATTAAGTTAATAGTAATATATTATTTTTTAAAGTGACCGATTCGGTTCACATTGAATCTGATATTTGAACCGATTGTCTTCGAACTCGGGATTTCAAATCTGATCCAAACCACCAAAATTGGTTCAAATCCATCGAATTCATGGATGGGATCAGATCCGCTAAATTTTATCAGTAATTTTAACATTTTTAGTAGTGATTCTGATATCAAAATATCATAAGATTTCAATTTAAAACTACTTCTTAAAAAAAATAATTTAAAACTACTTATTGATCATACGTATATACTAACTATATTAATAACAATAATAATATTTTTTCAATCAATAAATTCAATTTTTAAATTGACTTTATTAATTATACTCTTTTGTTTTGAATATTTGATTTTAATATTTTCTAATTAATAAGAATCAATATTCATAATCAAGATATTAATTATTTTATTTCATTTTTTTCAATTATTATTTCTTTTATATATATATATATAATTTTAAAATAAAACGAATATTTGGAAATTGAAAGAACAAGATAAAGAACAACTTATAATATGCCTTATGAATCTACCTAAGATACATCAAGTCAAGAGAAAAATTCCATCTTACCATAGTTTTTTTTCCTATGTTTCCATGAAAATACAATAGATGAATAGTCATTTTATGAAAAATCATATCATATAAATATAAATATTCTATTTAAAATAAGAGAAACTTGTAATACTCTAAAATAACTTGCTAATGCTTATCAAAAAAAAAAACTTGCTAACTTCACCTTCTAACCACTTATTTAATTATACTAGTTTGGATACATGTTTCTTCCCATTTTTAAACCCAAGTATTAAATACCACTTCTAATTACAATTTCAAATATAGATCTAAAAGATATCTTCTCTCTGTTTTTGTTAAACAATAATGACCACATATTTCAAATATTGAAAAACCAAAAATCTCATGTTTCCAAGACTTCTTCAAAGTCTCATGACTATTCATGCACTCTCATTAATTGTTTCTTGAATTTATGCATTAGGGCCCTTAAATAGATACTCTTTTTTTTTTTTTTTTTGACAAACCTTAAAAAGATACTATGAGTATCATATCATATTTTTTTCAATAAGAAGCTTAATGTGATATTTAAACGATGAGAGTGTCAACCAAGCAGTTGGGCACAAGTGGTTAATGTGTTGCTGTTAAGGACGACAACTCTTGGCCAGGCTTTACTTACCTCCTGGCCGAAACCCGGATTAGTCAGGGATCAAAGACTCTGCACATCGGGACGGGAGTCAAAGACCCTCCGAACCAAAAAATGATGAGACTATCTAACCTTTTTTTCTTTATTTAGTTGTTAATAATGTTAATGTTAATTCTACGGTTTTTAGTTAAGTGTTTTTTTTTGGTAAATTTGTTTTTTCTAGTATTTTCAGCATTAACTTTTCCATTCACATCTTCCATCTTTGCAGCTAAAGATTCTATCTTAAAATTAATTTCAGAATAAGAATTAAATATTTAACTTTATTTAGTTATATGGTTTAGTACTTTAGTTTAATGTTTTTACTTTTTATCGTTTTATTTTCTTGTTATGATTGACTATTTGATTCTTTCATTCAAAGTATCATTACTTGGATTTAAAACTAAATCCCTAATTAATAATTAACATTGATTACTTTTTTTTGACTGATTAACACTGACTACTTGATTTCTTTTTATCATATTCACACATTAATTTCTTCGTTTAAATTATTCTCTTCTTTATATATACACACATTCACCCACACCCACAAATAACATTCTTGACCAACTATTATAAAAAAAAAAAAAAAAATCTTGACCAACTGGTAGCTATCTAGCTAGCTTATCTCACCATGTCTCCTGTTGTTCTAATGCTCCTAATCCTTCTTGTTTCTTCGCATGCATGCACCGCACGTCGTCTTAGTCTTACTAAAAAAGACACCGCAAAGTACTTTCTTCACAAGGTTAATTTTGTTCCCTATCTCTGCATTCACATTCCAACTTTTTCCATCTAATAGTCATTTATATTTTTGTAGGTTCTGGGAGGTTTTTACCTTTAGGCCTGCGCTTTACCCTAGTTAATTGCATATCAAAATTTAAATTGTTGAAATAGTCTATTATATATATATATATATATATGGTGGGGTACATGATTTTACTTGAAATATATTTCTTTCCAATTTATATAAACTAATGAGAGATATATATATATATGTATGCTTGTGTAGGAAGGGACGCATCGATCAATGCTTGTACACCATGTTGAAGAAGCTATTAATCCAAGTGAAATTGATCTCATACTAGAGGACTTTGATGAGATAGATTATGTAAAAGCCAAATCTGTACCCCCATCCGGGCCATCTCACCACCATAATATCGCACCCACGCCTTCTGGACCGGACCAAGCAACCAACTGGGCCAATTGATCCATCTTAGCCCACAGAAGACAATGAGACCAATAGCTTACAATTTCTGCTTTAATTTTCTGTTTTAATTCTGAAATTTTGTTATCAACTCTGTATGGATGGAGTACCCTCCACTTGGCAATAAATCCGTATGTTTAAGAAACCAACTCAAAATTGTAATAAAATCAATGGAAAGCTGAAAATGGCAACTCTCCATGTAAACTCAATAATCCTGACCACATCCTGTCCAACAAAATCAATTACCGCTACAGCTGAGGATGAATGGGTTGATAAATCTGATTAATTGAGATGTCCTGATCCCTAGCTTCAGATCAACCTCGCCGCCACCCAACCAAAAGAAATCTGGAGTTAGTTTTACAATAGCTTCATCCAAAATCACCTGAAATCAACCCATAAGTCCATAAAATCCAACCAATAATGAAGATTATTCTTCTATAGAGAAAGCATCATGCTGTCTTACTGGAAAAGAGAATGAACTGTGATTTGAATATAATTCAACAACAGAAGAAATGTTTTAATTAAGAGTGGGAATCTAGAAAGCAAGGTCCTTACAGAAAGATGTATCTTTCAGTGGCTACTTGTACAATTAAGAGACTAACAGAAAACCAATCACGTGAGACAGTATACAAGAGGAAAATTAAATAAATATTAAATTTGAGGCAGCCCATACAGTAATATTGATGATATATTTAAATTGGAAACGGTGTACATTCATCTTGTTCCTTCCATTGCCACAATGTTCAACAGTATTTCATTAAAAATTATTATCCTATTTTCAAAAGACTAAGCATTTAAGTGCATATTAATTAATAAACAGCCAAACACCAGCACTTGGAATGCCTACAAGGTGCTTCCGTACAAAATCTACACAAAAATGTGCAAAACAAAATAGCCTACAGTTGAATTTCTTTCTTGCTATACTTCCATTGTTCAGTGAATACAGAAAATTCCTCACAGCCTCAGCATTGAATCGAGCCGTGTACTGCAACACAAACCAAGCTGTAAGATTGACAAACGGAGGAGTGAGTGAAAAAATAAAAAGTAAATATCCAACTTGGTCCCCAAGAGGAAAAAAATGTATTTCCTAATTTAGTCTTTTGAAAACTGAAAAAATCTCAACTTTGTGAGTCCCGGATTCTGGTGCCACTCATCACCTCACTGCAGATAAACAACAATCTTGGACAGAGATCAAACTTGTGTGGTGATAACTAAATTTTCATAGGTAATAGCCAAGGTTTACCCATCCTCTCTATTGGTCCAGCATCTTTTCCCTCTCCATTTAATTCAAATGTTACTCTTTTCTTGAAGAATTTATTGCATGTTCCTGCTATCACTAAAAACTTTGTTAGTGTAAGCAAATTTGCTAGGGATAATTCAATTTATTTTTAGTTCCATCCTAACTCCTGTTGTGTGAAATCTCAGGTTGATCATCAGGTTCTTTTAGAAGGGACTGTAGGACCTGATGGACTCTATGTTTTCACCAATTTTCCAGTCTCTAAGTCGTCATTCAAGTTGGCTCCTACTGCCATAAGTAGTCTAGACTCTAGTTTGTTTCAATGTAATTCTGATTGTGTAATTCCTAGTGTTCAACATGCTTACGATGTAATCCCAACTCTTTCCTCTGTAAATTCTTTTGTGATCAACTTTGTAACAACAGTGCCAACTGTGACACCCGGGATTGACGAGGGCAGGGAGTGGTCGTGGGTGCAAGAAGACATGGACAAGGAGCGGCTCCTGGCAGACTTATAGGTAGAGGGACACATGAATGAACCGATTACACACTGGAATGAGAGGGATCCTAAGAGTGTAAGAGTGTGTAGGTATGGGACTATGCAGTTAAGGATGAAATATATGAATTGATTGGTACTACCTATACAAGCAAGATGCATCTTCTTTTCGGGAGCCCATCCCTTAAGAACTCCACAATTAAGTGTGTTTGACTTGGAGCAATTCTGGGATGGGTGACCTCCTGGGAAGTTTTCCCATGAAGCATGTGAGTGAGGACAAAGCACGCTGAAAAGACTCGTGTTGGTTTGTGGGGATAGTCGTCAATCCATAAAGCAGCCTGGGATGTTACAAATGGTATCAGAACGACACCTCTCCCAACACGGTGTGGTTAATTAAGGGACGAACCAAGCGGAAGCTGGTGGGCATGTGACACCTGGGGCAGACGAGGGTAGGTAGTGGTCGCCGGTAGAGTGTGTAGGTATGGGACTATGCAGTTAAGGATGACTTATATGAATTGATTGGTACTACCTATACAAACAATATGCATCTTCATTTCGGGAGCCCATCACTTAAGAACTCCACAGTTAAGCATGCTTGACTTAGAGCAATTCTGGGATGGGTGACTCTTGGGAAGTTTTCCTAGGAAGCGTGTGAGTGAGGACAAAGCACGCTGAAAAGACTCGTGTTGGTTTGTTGGGATATTCCTCAATCCATAAAGCAGCCTGGGATGTTACACCAACTACTTATAATTTGTGGCACTGCCGCTTAGGCCATCCCAGTGAAGCAATTGTACTTGATATACTCAAGCAATGTAATGTTTTGAATATAACTAAAACTGCTCTTGATTTTTGTTCAGCTTGTTGTGTTGGAAAATCTCATAGATTAGCCTCTCATTTGTCCACTACAGTTTACAGCAAACCTTTTGATCTTATCTTTATTGACTTGTGGGGTCCAGCCCCTTCATTATCCTTCTCTGGTTTCTCTTATTACATGGCAATAGTTGATGCATGTACTAGACTCACATGGTTATACTTACTCAAAAACAAGTCAGAAGCTTTAACCTTGTTTAAACAATTTCAGCAAATGCTTTTTGTGCAATTCCAAGCCACTATTAAGGCTATTCAAACTGATTGGGGTGGCGAATTTTGCCCCTTCAGTTAATTCTTGGCTGATTTAGGTGTTGTCCATAGGGTAATCTATCCTCACACTCACCATCAAAATGGTAGTGTTGAGAGGAAGCATTAGCAAATAGTTGACACAAGATCCTTGCTTGCCTAGGCCTCTTTGCCTATCAAATTTTGGGATCATGCCTTTGTTACTGTTGTTTATCTAATTAATATGCTTCCCACTTCTACTTTACATAACAAAGTACCCTTTACTGCTCTCTATAACAAGACACCATATTACAAATTTCTCAAAGTGTTTAGTTGTGCTTGCTATCCTTGTTTGAGGCCCTATAATGCAAATAAGTTGCAATTTAGATCCACTGAGTGCACTTTCTTAGGGTATTCAACTCCACATAAAGGGTATAAGTGCTTGTCCTCTGAAGGAAGAATCTATATATCTAAGGATGTGCTTTTTAAAGAATTCAGATTCCCTTATAATCATGATTCTTCCTCATCCAATATCAACTCTCCAGACTCTTCACCCTCTCCTAGTGCACCTCTCATTGTGCTTCCTCGAGTGCCTAACCATGTCCCTATTGCTCAGTCTGTGTATCCTCTAGTTCATTCTCCCAACAATCCTCCCTCTCCTCATATTTCCAGCACACATTCCTCTAATTCCATTGAGTCTGTCAGTCTTACCCTTGCTGAATCCTCTCAGCATAATGCTCTAATTAAAACAGTCCCTCCTCCTCCTATTGTAATTACAAATGTACATCTTATGCAAACCAGATCCAAATCTAGAATTTGCATGTCCAGAACTGTTCCTAGAGTCCTTCTTACCCATGCTGAACCAAATACAGTTAAGGAAGCCTTGTCCATTCCTCATTGGAAGGCTGCCATGAATGATGAATATTCTGCACTCATTAAAAACCAGACCTGGACACTGGTTGAGTTGCCACCGAATAGGCAAGCAATATGGTGCAAATGGGTTTTTCGGGTGAAAGAAAACCCCGATGGATCAATCAACAAGTACAAGGCAAGGTTGGTTGCCATGGGATACCATCAACAACATGGCTATGATTGTACTGAGACATTTTCACCTATGGTCAAGCCTGTGACTGTCAGGCTCATTCTCACCAATGCACTCACTCATCAATGGGTTGTCCAGCAACTTGATGTTAATGATGCCTTCCTCAATGGCTTATTGGAGGAAGAGGTGTACATACAGTGTAACACCCCCCTTGGGCATTACCTTATAAACACGTGCAGAAATAAAATTAAAAGATAATTTGCTAGTGCTTTCGAAAAACAATTTATATAAGTACATAAGTGTCTGAAATTGGGTACAAAAATTTTGTCACGACTCCACACCTAAGCCTCGTTCAGCACACAGACTTACTATCATAGCCTGGCAAGCCTATTTCATTTAAAGAATATACTTGAATAAAAGCTAATATTTTTACGAAAATTTTGACAGAGTCTCCTCTGTAATTCGGACATCCCAGGTAAAAGAACACCTGCTAAAATAATTACATTTTTATTCCAGAATTTCAGTTACACCAAATACACCCAGGCAGTAATATGCTAATATATATATATATTATATCCATAAGTTGTACAAGACCAAAAGGAACAGCTTAGATTTTCATTCAAAAGATATGCTCTCCGAGCCATAAACATTCCATTTTAAAATAAAGGCTCTCTGAGCCATACTCATACATACTTATCAAAAATAATCTAAGTCTCAAACCCTAAGCTGGTCATTCTAGAAGTTATTCCTGAGGAAAACTCACGTGATCATTCCACAATTAATACCTCATCAAGCAACTAGATCTATGTCTCTGAGTGACTTAGAAAGACTCCTCTGCACCATCTGTGTTAAAGTACCCAGGGTACAATAGCGAACCAGAAGAAACCTGATATGTGTGTAAGGGTGAGACGCCAATATATGGATTTAACACAATAACTAAATGCACGACACCACATAACACATATACATTTATCACACAAGCATTTATAAGCTAATTGTTTATCAATGGGTTCAACACCCCAAACATCATCGTTTAAAAATTATGCATGACACTTCATATTCATCGTCTAATTTTCGTCCTAATCTCATGAGATATCCCAACATATAATGAGTTGATCAGACTCCATAGCCACACTGGCTAACTTGGCACACTGCCAATAGGTGCGCAACCTCTTCCCATCCACACAGGCACACAAGGCCAGGCACACAAGACCATTAACATTGCTAATGTCCACACTCAGGGCACCAATAGAAGTAAGACGGGGTCTCCATGTCCTCACTAGGCACATGAGATAAATGCATATCGTAATTACCTTTCACCGCTGGTAATTGATGCATCAAACCACAAACCGCAGGCACGCCTGCCAAATGCATGCAAAACACTTTTGCTTTGATCTTTTATTTGTGTTCAATCTTTCTTTGCCGAAGCTCAAAATGGCTTACGACTCACATAGTTTTAAAACACTTTTACAACTTTCATTACAACACAGGACCTCACTGTCCGAGTGCTCAATCACGACACCTCTCGACCGGTGCACCAGTCTTAGGTTCGTGGGACTAGAAAACATCTTCAATGTTTCAACACGGTATACCTCACGTATACGGTACAGGCCCTCAAAGTCCAAATGACTGAGTCCATCACAACACGGAACCTTAGTACACCGACGTCTCGGTTACTAAGTTCCACACCACTTTCAACACTGTTGAATTACTTTTGCTTTTCAGAAATTCTTTTCCAAATTGGAAATTCATCTATAAAATCCTTAAATAATAAAACTTAGTTTTCACAAAGGTGAGTCACTTGAGGTTTTAACTTTCTTAAAATATGTATTGTCGTTTCAAAACACTTGCCTTCTACACTTTTCCAAATCTGCCATCACTTTTAAAGCTTTTTAAGCCAAAACTTACCTTTTTCCACTTAAATAATTTTCTAAAATCATCATTAAATTCTTTTCAACAATTAATTTCATAAAATAACTTTGTATAATATTGCAAACTTTCTTACATAAAAATTAGCAGTACAGAAACATTTTCACGATCTCTCTCTCTTTGTGACTCATAAATTACTTTTACACTAATAAATCATCAAAAATAATAATATTTCCCAAAACTCATTATTTTTCCAAAATAATATTTTCCACCACTATTATATTCCAACATTTCCCATAAAACGTTGAATATAATTTACACCTCTTATTAAAGCTTTTATCTGATTAATCGGTTGTGCACTGACCACTGTCATGCTTCACAAACAACACTCACAAGCAACATTTAACAACAGTTATCAGAAATATATCACCAGGCAGATCATGCATCATAGCAATATAATATCCAACTACAGATAATCAAATAATTTAAAAACAGATCAAACACCGATACTCAGATAAACAACACAACATAAACCACATAAACAGGTAACTACAACCACATGACTTATACAGACTACACTACAAGCAAATGGTTATTGAGAAAAATCCCTCAGGCAAGCCCCCCTTACCTTTGAAGACAAGTAAAGGATCCTCGTCCTAATGCTCACGTTAGCTCATATCTACTCCATCAAGCAAGCATAGCCGTGCCAACGTCTCAGAGAGGGAATCCAACAACGCGCAACAACCAGAAATCAAGAAATCAATTACACATGATCAAACCCACATTCTAACTTGATCTAAACACTTAATCTTATTACCAAACAAGGTTATTTTCAAATAAAATCATGTTTGAAGCTCACGCTTCACAATACCCTTTAAGGAAACTTTGTTTTGATTATAGGATCATGAAAGAGAACTTGGGAATCATCCATAAAGAGTCCTAATTGCACTAAATCATAATTAATTTCATAAAAACAGAACCAAATTCAAATAAAATCAAATTGGGGTTTAGGGATCCTAAATACAATTTGGGGGAAAACTCATTTTAATTAAAGAATAATGAAATTGGTTTAGGGAAACACAAATTCATAGTCCCAATAGCATAAAACAAGCTTCAATTTCAAGATTGGAAGCTGAATTAAAAAGGCTAGGGTTAGGGTTTCAAAATCAATGTGGGGGTTTTGAATCTAGAAGAGATTAGAGGGTAAAACACTCACCCAAGCTTGAAGGCAGAGGACGCAGTGACCAGCCATGGGTACGGCGGCGGCGTCACGCAACTCCGGCGAGGTGGCAGTGGCGGTGGAACACTTCCCTACAACAACCCATATCCATAAAGTGAAGCTAAGCTTCATAGAAAGGAAGAAGAGAGCTCAAAACACTATGAGAAGGGTGGAACCACCATGGAGGCGGCGGCGCGCAGTGCTTACCGCGGCGGAGAGACTACCGCGCGACGGTGGACCGGACGCATGGGTCGCGCGGCGTGGTCGCGGCCGGACAGAGGCGGCAGTCGCGGCTGTGCTGAGGTGGTGGTCGCGGTTCTGGACAAACACGGTGGAAGGAGGTAGAAGATGAAGTTGGGGATAAGGAAGAAGAAAAGAGAAAGAATAAGAAAGAAAGAAAGAAGAAGAAGCAGAGAAGAAAAGAGAAAATGAGGGAGATGGCGTTGAGAGAGAGAGAGAAAAAATGAGAAAGTTGAGTTTTAAACCAATGATTTAGTAATAGATACAAAATGAGTGATAAATATTAGGCCTAAAATAAACATGTTTTTACTTTTTGGAATCTAAAAATAAAGATTGATAAAGATATGATTTCGAAATTCAAATTAGAGTAAAGATTAATAGTTGAACTGATCAACTAAGAAAATACTCTGTCCAAAATTTAATCTCCGATTAAGGTCAAACCAAAATATTTTTAACTCTAAAATTAAATATAATAAATATATGAAAATGCTTTTCTCTTAATCATATTATTTAAAATATTTTTCTGTACTGGTAATAATAGTGACAATAAAATAAATTATTGTCTAGTAAGCATGCATTCACTGAACTAAGTCAATGCTAACGCACCCAATAAAATAATTTGAAGAGAGCAATTTAATTACTCAAACTAAGCCACATAACAAAATAAACTTAAACATCCAAATAAAATAATTAATCATAGGTGTAAAAACTAGGGTGTTACATACAGCAACCAACCGGGTTTGAACATCCGAACAAGGGTCTATTTTGCAAGTTACAGAAGGTGATTTATGGGCTCAAACAAGCCCCGAGAGCTTGGTTTGATAGGCTCTCCAACATCCTTGTTACATTTGGGTTTCAAAAGAGTAAATGTGACACTTCCCTCTTTGTTCAATCAGCAGCTACTCACAAGCTGTATGTGCTGATATATGTGGATGATATCATAGTTACAAACACTTCCCCACAGCCGATCCAACAGCTAATTACTAAGCTAAACACATCATTCTCTTTAAAACAGCTGGGAAACTTAGATTACTTTTTGGGAATAGAGGTCAAGAAAGTTCTCAATGGCTCCCTACTTCTCTCCCAAACTAAGTATATCAAGGATCTTTTGCAAAAATCCAAGATGGGAGAGACTAAACCGCTTCCCACACCAATGGTTAGCAGCTGCAAGCTAACTAAATATGGGTCTAATTATATGCAGGACCCTTCCCTATATAGATCAGTTGTTGGGGCCTTGCAATATGCAACTATAAATAGGCCTAAAATCAGTTTTAGTGTAAACAAAGCCTGCCAATTCCTTTCCCAACCACTAAAGGAACATTAGAAAGCTGTTAAAAGGATACTTCGATATCTATAGGGCACTATTACTCATGGCTTACTGCTGCAGCCTGCAAATCCTCACAAACCTCTGCCTCTAAGAGGCTTTTGTGATGCTGACTGGGTAGCAAACCCAGATGATCGAAGGTCTGTTTCAGGGTCTTTCGTCTTTCTTAGATGGAACATTGTCTTATGGTAGTCAAAGAAACAACAATTGGTAGCAAGGTCAAGGACATAGGCAGAATATAGATGCCTGGTAAATACATCTTCTGAGATAATCTGGATACAATATCTACTCACAAAGTTGCAATTTCCAACCACTATACCCGAGATCTTCTGTGACAATCTGAGCGCTGTGTCTCTCTCTAACAACCCAGTGCTTTATTCACGCACAAAGCACATAGAGTTAGACCTCTTTTTTTGTCAGAGAGAAGGTGCTTAACAAGACTTTGGTAGTCACACACATCCCTGGACAAGATCAGCCTGCAGATCTCCTAACTAAGCCATTGATACAACTTATATTTGAAGAGTTACACTGGAAACTCAGGGTATTTGACATGTATGCACTGGTCAACCCACCCTGAGTTTCAGGGGTGGTATCTATATTATGTAAGTTTTCCAGGAACTCTTGGAGGAGATTTTGACATGTGTCAAACAGAGAGGAGTCCACCATCAAACATGAATTCAAATTTTTGCCATATGCGGAAAAGGGTTGGCCTGTTTACAAATTCTGAGGCCCAACATCTCCGACCTGGGGCACTCAAATACTATCCCAAACTCTTCGAAACTCTCACCAAAAACCTCACCGTTATCAAGACAAACATTCCTAAATCTTGAAAACTCTCACACAAATCTTGAAAAATCTCGCAGAAATCAGGCATTAATTGCCAAAACCATGTCAAAATACCAATCCCACCCAAACCAACAAAGCTTAATTTATGATCATTTCTCTTCTCTCTCTGACCAATTCACCCAAACCCTCCACCGAAAACCTGTCATGGCCTGAATTTCGTAGCCATGACCGGCCGAAAAGGAAAGTCTTTCTTTCCCCTTCGCAACCTCACAAGCATACAAAAATTCGTTTCATTCCAAAAAAAAAACAATTACATTCATTAATTATAACTTAATGAATATAATACATCAGAGTAACTAAACAACACAAATTACAAAGTCCTGTTAAAAAAATATATACTCCTAAACTATGGACAACAATCCATTAAAAGTTGTCCACATGACAACCAAGGCTTCAGGCGGCTTCGCAGATACTTGCATCTGAAATATTAAACGTGGGGTGAGTCCACTGACTCAATGAAAGAGTTTCCCCCAAACACATGCAATCACACAAGTCCAAGATGAAATAAAGTCAAACACTTAGGCAAGCATTAGATTAAACAAATATATACTTATTTTCAATCCACATATCTCAAACATCTGTACATATGCAAAAGATCTCAACTAGCAAAATATTATATGGACATCTTGTCCCTCAAGAGAGTACTTGTGGAATGACTTGCACTACATTCTTTTCTCATAACTCATGTCCCGCTCATAAGGGGATACATATCAAACTCATATACATCGAATCTTTGGGTCCACTTGGGGTTGTTCTCTCAAGGTCCCCCATCCCGACGGTCTTAATTTCGTACCCCGGAGATACCGCACCCTCCGGCAAACATCAACATCCCTCCTCAACGCCCGGGGTATCTAACAAGGTCCCATCATCCCCGGTGGTGATATTTATATACCAGAGCCTCTCGCTCCCCGGTTCGCCTACCCAAAGATTCATATTTCAAAAGTTGTCAATCCATTCCACAAAGTACTCTTTTTAATAATCGTACAAACCACATATAAGCGACAACATAGTAAACCAATTCAACTTGACGAAAACATAAACAAAAATTTACATTACAAAGCTATACAATTTCTTTATGGAAGTCCTTAACACTTGGGTTCTTAATAATTTATACAAAATAGCGTTTCAACAAAAAAATGGAGATAACAACACAATCATTTCATTCACAAACTATCATCACTTTATCGATACTTTCCAATATGCCCATTAATGTAATCCAAAATAATATAATCCATAACATAGATAAAAAAGATTCATTGAATAAACACCTTTACTAACGTTCAACCATAGAGTTAATCAATATTCAAAAGGAAGCAACACTAAAACACACATCATAACATAGTCATAAACTCACCAACACATGACTAAAGATAAAGTTTCCAGCAAGCCTAGACCAACTTCAAACCAAAACTGGGAATGCTATAGAGGTCTAAAAATTCTGAAATTTTAACCACAACAATACTTACATGTCTACTTTCAAATGACACTAGTTTAACTTAAAAATAAGGTCTACAACTCCAGATATAAATTTTGAAATAAAACCTATTCGAGTACATCCGAGACATACAATACTCTCTTTTAAAAATTAAACTGGGACTTCCACGGGTATCCTTAAATTACGAAATTTTACCACAATATACTTATATATTTCAGTTTTCAAACGCAACATGTTTAATCTCAATCCGAATTTTTTAAAGCAAGATATGATTTTTTGAGTGCAGACTGTCAGGGTGTATACTGGACAGCTCTAGCCTTGTTTTCAAAATTTCACTGAGAACAGATCTGGTTCCCAAAAGTACGAAATTTATATACTATGTAGCTCTCGATGTTAGCTTTCAACAGGACCAGTTTCATCTCAATCCGATATCTACAACTCATGTTACAATTTTTTTATTACATATATGTCAGGATTTCATACCAAAACCGGGATTCCCTGAGAAAACATCAAACCTCTAGCTCAAACAATGGGTTTTCCTCACCCCCAATTTCTAGGGTTCAACCAAACAAGTATAACAACTCACCAATAACATATAAATCAAAGATCAATTTAAACATGTTCCAAATGATTTTCTTGAAAGGGATTCACCCAAAACAACTCACAATCATCATTATTTCAACCATTATCAACCCATTTCATATCATTCAAAAAAATCCACAAAAATTACCCAAATAAATCATAAATCCCTCACCTAGTTATGAAAGTTGTGGTGCTCCAAGATCCCAAATGAAAATGAAGAAGATGAGGTGTGAAGATCAAGCTCAAAGCTCTCAAAGCTCTCTAATGGCTTCTTCTCCTTCAAGCTCTCTCACACTTTTTCATTCTAAGTTATCTCTCTAGATTTTTCAAAAGAATGAGAACGAGGGAGGAAGTGGCGACTCCTCCTTTTAATCTACCATTGGGCTCTAAGTTGGGTAAAAGCTAATAAGCTCATTAAATCACTAATAACATTAATTTAATTAATTAGATTACTGAGAGTTGGTCAAATATGAGATGTCAAGTTATCATGCCTTAAAATCCTTGTTTAATTTAATTCTTTAGTATTGTCACAAAATATTTTTAATTATAGCATAATTTACTATTAACGAACATATTAATAACTTAAAAAAACTTATCATGTATAATTGTTATATAAGAGAAATTATAAACTACTGGAATAGTATCGGTTAAAGCCTTAAATTAAAGTATTAAAATTTTCGGATATTACATTCTACCCCCTTGAAAGGAATTCGTCCTCGAATTCTAAGGACACATACCAAGAATTGTAATAAAACAATTATAACATATACTTAAATAGTTCATTAACCACTTGAAAAAAAATCCTAATGGATACATAAACTAGTCTACCATACAAGCTCATATCTTAAAAACAATCATAAGTCAAACATGATTTTAATAAAGCTTCACATAATTAATCTTCAACTTTCCTTGTATCATTTGATAATAATACTAAAAGAAAAATACAAACTCACAATAACCATTGTCAACAAACTATCACAAACTTTTTCTTTATACCAAACACCACTCATTATTTTCAACATATCAGTCTCAACTAATATTTATGACAGCTTAGCTTTATAGTAACAAATTTACTCCCATATTACTATACACTTAGGTTTTCAAAATTGTAATTCCCTTAGTTCATTTTAACATATTTTCACTAAATTAATCGGTTCACAACACCATCATACTTTAATAACATGCATGATTTTCATAATTTCAATTTATATTTCATCATCATCATCATCATCACAAAACTTACTATATACTATTAATACCCAATTCATAATCACATTTTATGAGCAATCTCACGAGTGAGCAAAAGAAATTAAAAGAGAAATTAATTATATATAAACTTAACTATGTCATCCCATACCGCTGTCTCGTTGCCATGTGAAGTGAACACTCAAGACTTTTTAAGAAAGAAAATTAAAATTAAGAGGTAATAACCTTTGTCCTAGACCTCATCCGGGTTCGAGATCCAACCACAAATGTTATAAATGTTTTGTTTTTTTTGTTTTTCTAGGACTTTGTAACCTAAGCTCTGACACCAACTTTGTCATGACCCGAATTTCGTAGCCATGACCGGCCAAAAAGGAAAGTTTTTCTTTCACCTTCGCAGCATCACAAGCACACAAAAATTCGTTTCATTCCAAAAAAAAAACAATTACATTCATTAATTACAACTTAATGAATATAATACATCAGAGTAACTAAACAACACAAATTACAAAGTCTTGATAAAAAAATATATACTCTTAAACTATGGACAGCAATCCATTAAAAGTTTTCCACATGACACCCAAGGATTCGCAGATACTTGTATCTGAAATGTTAAACGTAGGGTGAGTCCACTGACTCAGTGAGGGAGTTTCCCCCAAACACATGCAATCACACAAGTCCAAGATGAAATAAAGTCACACACTTAAGCAAGCATTAGATTAAACAAATATATACTTATTTTCAATCCACATATCTCAAACATCTGTAGATATGCAAAAGATCTCAACTAGCAAAATATTGTATGGATATCTTGTCCCTCAAGAGAGTACTTGTGGAATGACTTGTACTACATTTTTTTTTCTCATAACTCATGTCCCACTCATAAGGGGATACATATCAAACTCATATACATCGAATCTTTGGGTCCACTTGGGGTTGTTCTCTCAAGGTCCCCCACCCTGACGGTCTTAATTTCGTAGCCCGGAGATACCGCACCCTCCGGCAAACATCAACATCCCTCCTCAACGCCCAGAGTATCTAACGAGGTCCCCTCATCCCTAACGGTGATATTTATATACCGGAGCCTCCCGCTCCCCGGTTCGCCTACCCAAAGATTCGTATTTCAAAATTTGTCAATCTATTCCACAAAGTACTCCTTTTAATGATCATACAAACCACATATAAACGACAACATAGTAAACCAATTCACATCATTATACCTTGACGAAAACATAAACAAAAATATACATTACAAAGCTATACAATTTCTTTATGGAAGTCCTTAACACTTGGGTTCTTAATAATTTATACAAATTATCATTTCTCCAACAAAATGGCGATAACAACACAATCATTTCATTCACAAATTATCACTTTATTGATACTTTCCATTATGCCCATTAATGTAATCCAAAATAATATATATCCACACAATATAGATAAAAAAAATTAATTGAATAAACACCTTTACTAACGTTCAACCATAGAGTTAATCAATATTCAAAAGGCAGCAACACTAAAACACACATCATAACATAGTCATGAACTCACCAACACATGACTACAGATAAAGTTTCCAGCAAGCCTATACCAACTTCAAACAAAAACTGGGGATGTTATAAAGGTCTAAAAATTCTGAAATTTTAACCACAACAATACTTACATGTATGCTTTCAAATGACGTAGTTTCACTTAAAAAGAAGGTCTACAACTCCAGATAAAGTTTTTGAAATAAAACCTATTCGAGTACATCCGAGACATACAATACTCTCTTTTAAAAATTAAACTAGAACTTCCACAAGTATCCTTAAATCACGAAATTTTACCAAAATATACTTCTATATTTCAGTTTTCAAATACAACAAGTTTCATATCAATCCGAGTTTTATAAAGCAAGATATGATTTTGTGAGTGCAGACTATCAGGGTGTGTACAGGACAGCTCTAGCCCTGTTTTCATAATTTAACTGAGAATAGATCAGGTTCCCAAAAATCCAGAAATTTTTACACTATGTAGCTGTGGATGTTAGCTTTTTAACGAGACCAGTTTCATCTCAATCCGATATCCACAACTCTATTTACCATTTTTTGTTACATATATGTCAGGATTTCATACCAAAGGGATTCCCCTAAGAATATAACAACTCGCCAATAACATATAAATCAAAGAATAATCAACTTAAACATGTTCCAAATGATTTTCCTGAAAGGGATTCACCCAAAACAACTGATAAACAACATTATTTCAACCATTATCAACCCATTTCATACCATTCAAAAAAAACCCACGAAAATTACCCAAATAAATCATAAATCTCTCACCTAGTTATGAAAATTGTGGTGCTCCAAGATCCCAAACGAAAATAAAGAAGATGAGATTTGAAGATCAAGCTCAAAGCCCTCAAAGCTCTATAATGGCTTCTTCTCCTTCAAGCTCTCTCACACTTTCTCACTCTAAGTTCTCTCTCTAGGTTTTTCAAAAGAATGAGAATGAGGAAGTGGTGACTGATAGATTATGGAATTATCACAATTATTTTGTATTATGTAGTTTCCTTATATAGATTACCAAATTGATAGCAAATTGATAATAGAGATAATTCCATAATCTATCAGTGACTCCTCCTTTTAATCTAACATTGGCTCTAAGCTGGGTAAAAGCTCATATGCCCGTTAAATCACTAATGATATTAATTTAATTAATCAGATTATTAAGAGTTGGTCAAATATGAGATGTCAAGTTATTATGCCTTAAAATCCTTTTTTAATTTAATTCTTTAATATTGTCACAAAATAGTTTTAATTATAGCATAATTTACTATTAACGAACGTATTAATAACTTAAAAAAAATTATCATGTATAATCGTTATATAAAGAGACATTCTAAACTATTGGAATAATATCGGTTAAAGCCTTAAATTAAAGTATTAAAATTTTCGGGTATTACAAAACCTCACCCTACTTTCTCTTCATTTTGAAAAAAATTGCTAAATCTTGCTAAATCTAAGAGGAATCTTGCAAAATCTCTAACATATCAATAATAAATTGTCATAAACTTGAAAACTCCCTATCCCCCGAAAACCAAAATTTTTTCAATTTTGTGCATCTCTCTTCTATTACCCACCATTTCAACGATGGAGGACACTTTCTAGGCTCATGACCGCTTTCTTTGTGAAAGGTTGTCGTCCCCTTGCAGTGGTATGGTGTTTCCTAGGTGGTTTTGTGTTTCACCCTTATAGAAGGTGTTGGACCATGGAGCCATGCGTTCGCTGACACATTGGGGCTCTCATATCTTGCTTGGTCAGGTGGGTTTCTGTTTAGTCAAATGACTTTTCAATTTTTGTTTTACTTTTTATTTTTATTTTAATATTGTTATATTTTATTTAATGTTTGTGTTCCTTTTCATCTTCTATAAATTGGGGCATTCGATTTCATGGAGCTTCACAACACTCAAGTTTAAAAAACCAAACCGAGTTGCTTATTTGCTGAGAAAGATGTGTACCAAGTTTTATTCGGTTGCTGAGATTTCTCCTGAGAAGGAGATTTGGACCATCATGGCTAGGGTGGTTCATCTATGGCTAGTGGCTGACTTCAGTAAGCAAAAAATACCATTTTCGATGGAGTTGATGCTAATGGATGACAAGGTTCATGTTTCAACATTTTTTTCTCTTCATTTTTAATATACCTTCTCACATATATATATTGTTGACATATTTTCTTTTGTTGCAGGGTGACCAAATTCATGCTTCAATTAGGAGGACTTCAATTTATAGGTTTCAGAGGGATTTAAAAGAGGGCTTTATTTACTCTTTTTAATTTTTTGGGGTTGCTTCTAATGGGGGTAGTTACATAACTTGCCACCACCCCTACAAGCTGAACTTTCAGTTTCAAACTAGGGTGGTGTCGCTGGATAATTATTTTGTGCCTACAAATTTGTATGTTTTGGTCTCTATACCTGAAATTATCATGCTTGGCTTTGACATTGACTATTATCCGGTAAGTGTTCATTTTAAATTAGTTTTGTTTGTTGTGGTGTTGCCTTTTAGTTTCTAATATTTAGCCTAATTAACTTGTTGATACAGATGTCATGGGTTTGCCCTGTTTATCAATCTTTTAAAGGTTTTCAATTTCTCAACTCATGTGAGCCTGAAATTTTTTAATTTTTTATAGACAAAATTCATCTCCAAAAATGTACAAAGTTAGTCTTCAATCCAACATGTACAGAGACTGTGCAACTTAGAAATAGGTTATCTAGTTTTAAAAACTTCTTCCTGTGATTTTGTTCATTATTTCGTGTCATAAATATATAAGTAAATATGATAACTAATGTTGTTTCATTGTTTGTTGAATAAGGATGAATGAAACTATGAATCTCCCACACAAGGATTGAGCTAGCTCATTGAAACTCCATCTGTTGGTCTCTCTGAGGACTTTCTTCAACAGACCCCAAGAAAGACTATTGAGGGTCTAAAAGATTGCAAAGAGGTTAACATTTGGATTTCATTGTGTTCTATTTGATTTTGTGTACTGTGTTATGGTCTTTTTTATGTTCTAAATGATACTATGTAAGTAACAATGTCTATAAATGCATCCAGGACTCTTGCTGTGTTATCCTTGCTACTGTGAAACACATTGTCAATGGTGATGATTGGTACTATACTGCTTGCATATGTGGCAAGTCAGTCTACCCAGATCACAAAATGTTTTTTTGTGAGAAATGCAACAAACATGTGATGAAGGTTTTCCTAAGGTAATGTATCAAGGTTCGTGTCATTGATGATACAGATCCTGCCACATTTGTGATATTTGATCGTGATGTTATGGCTCTTCTCAACAACAAGACACTGGTAGACATGTTTGAAGCACATGACAAAGTATACATGTTTTATCTCATTCATATTTAGTCATATTTATTTTGTTCCTACTCATGATCTATTTGTATTGATATTTCTAATTGCTAATTGGAGAACATATATCATACAGTCTACTAAATTCTTCATTTACCAGAAGAACTATTGATTCCCCAATGTGAAAATACATTACTTTCATTGGTTGAATTTGTCTATCCTGATATCTTACAAAATATGAATAGTTCTAATTTTTTTGAGAGCGGGAAATCCTTGCTCCAACTCTTGAATCTGTTGAACAGATTAATGATTTCATTCTCTCTTTGATTCCTGGAGGTGAGAAAGAATATTTCGGTTCTGACACACCTTGCCAATAAGATGAAGATGTAGACATTCAAGGAGATCGGAGATGAGAATGATATTAAATGTTCTTGGATTCCAAATCATCGCTTAAGACTTAAGATAGGAGTACTGGTAATGCTTCTAAGAAGTATTGATCAAGTCAATAGTTTATGTAATGGAACAAGGTTGCCGGTCAATGAATTAGGAACAAATATAATAACAACAACAATTATGACAGGGAAAAATATTGGATATAGGATTCTTATCCCAAGGATGGATTTGGTACCCCCTGATCCTAGATTTCCGTTTAAGTTTCAAAGGAGACAATTCCCCCCATGTCTATGTTTTGCAATGACAATAAACAAAAGTCAAGGACAATCACTTTCCAAGGCAGGAATCTATCTTTCACGACCAGTTTTTACACATGGTCAGCTCTATGTTGCAGTTTCAAGAGTAAAATAAAAAAAAGTCTTGGAAGTATTGATTTTGGACGATGATGGAAGTCCATTCACATCGACAGTAAATGTTGTCTACAATGAAGTCTTTGAGAACCCGTAATAGGTCAACCACTTAGGTTCACAACTTTTTTCCCATTCTTTATTGCTTGAGTTATGCTTATATATTTAATTGGCAAAACTAGTGCTTTGGTCCCTTAAGTTAATTTATGTTTTCAAATTGGTCCTTTAAGTTTATTTTGTGTCAAATAGGTCTCTTCAGTTTATTTTGTGTCAAACAGGTCCTTTAAGTTTTTTTGTGACATCATATTTAACTGATTTAATAGAAAAACCATGCACTGTCACAACAACTTAAGGGACCTGTTTGACACAAAATAAACTTAAGGGACCTATTTGACACAAAATAAACTTAAGGGACCAATTTGAAAATTTAAATTAACTTAAGGGACCAAAGCTCTAGTTTTGCCTATTTAATTTTAAATATACAGATGTCTAGGATTTGGGTTATTATATTATTGATCATTAACTTCAAACTCAATTTAGAAATTAGTAGCTTATTGTCAACTTCATTATCGTGATTTCATCGTAATCTGAATGTCATATACACATTTGGAATGTTCAACAAGTAACTTAGATGACTGATATAACTTATATCAAGGTCCTTTTCATGGAAAAAAATTTGTTACAACAATATTCCCTACTTGCAGCAGTGCATCAACTAACCATTGCACTCACCTTTACCAACTACTATAATATTCATACTTTAGTTGCATCATAATTAATTTTGCAATAAAAAACCTAATATTCTATCATTATTTAAGGTTAAAATTTAACAGCAGCTATATATTGAACAACTGCTATGATCATTAATATTGGACATTGGCTTGCAATTCTCAATAAGTATACTAGGCTTGTTTCGAGCAAGGGTCCCCACAAAACTGTTACACTGATCGGCCATTGAATCTATAGGATTGAATTCACGATCATACTCGATTCTTATCCTTTGATTTGCACCACGGTTGACGGTCAAATTCTTCATACGTGTGGCACGTCTACCCTTTCTGCCCGTCGACGGGGCATCCGACCCGCTGCGTGAAGGAGGGATATCCTCGAGATCAGCCATGTATGCATGTTTAGACGAAAAAAAATACATGATGTCAGTATGTCTGGATAAATATCAAACATAACTTAACTTATAAATATCAACGTAAACATAACTTATAATATGACTTTAAACATATATAACTTAAACTATACTTACACTGTGGTCAAGTAGTAAGGTTCTCCCATAACCTTTCCTGATGATCATCACGAGTGGCATGTACATCATCCACTTCATTTTCCTCATTGAAAGTAGACACCCGTGTTGAGAAAGAAGGAGTATCAGAAATATCAAGAGTTGAATCTTGATTTTCCTCGCTACCATTAGACATGTTTTTTCCCTGGAGAACCACTAACCACCTTTTGGTAGAATGATCACAGATATAAAACACCTGTGTTGCTTGGGATGCCATGATGAAAGGCTCTTCTTTATAACCCACCTTATCAAGGTCCACCAATTTGAATCCTAACTCACCGGTTTGTACACCGTTGTTACTGTCGACCCACTTACATTTAAAAACAGACACTCTAAATTTCATGTAATCGACCTCCCAGATCTCTTCAATGATTCCAAAGTACGATACGGATGCCATAATAGGGTTTGTATCTTTTGAACTAGAGAAATGCATGGACTCAGCCACGACCATAACCCCACTGTTTTGCACGGTACTTTTGTCATCCTAGGACTTTGTATAGAAGGAAAAGTTATTGATATCGTACCCACTCCAGCATATGACATCAAAGATAGTCCCCGTACTAGCCATTTTAATGTATCAGAAGCAGTACCAACCTTTGCAATTTTTTCTTTAAACCAGTTCAAGAAAGTCTTATAATGCTTGTTCAAACACCATTTTTCATTCATGCGAGGGTAAGTTTCATTGATGATGCTTTTGTGCTCACATAAGTATGGTTCAACCTCATCAGTGTTATTCAATATATACAAATGTGCTTGAAGCACTTCCTCTCAATCCATGCTATTAACAGTAATACCTCGTGTACCCTTACCATCATATCTTCCTTCATGACAGGACTTCGGAAGCCCTATAGGTTCCGCTCTTAACATGTAGTCCGTACAAAATTAAATAGCTTCTTCTGCAACGTACCTTTCAATAATAGATGCTTCATGACGATGTGAATTCTTCCTATACCCTTTCAAGATCTTCATGTATCGCACAACCGGGTACATCTACCTTAAATAAACGGGACCACACAATCTAATCTCCCTCACTAGATGAACAATCAAATGAACCATGATCTCAAAAAATGAAGGGGGAAAATATATCTCCAATTGACACAATATATTGGCCGCCTCATTTTCCAAGTCATCCAACTTTTGAGTGTCAATGACCTTGCTACATATAGCATTGAAGAATAAGCACAACCTAGTAATGGCATGTCTGACCTTTTTAGGCAAGATGTCACGAATGGCCACCGGTAGTAGTTGTTGCATCAAGACATGGCAATCATGAGATTTTAAGCCAACTAATTTGAGATCTTTCATTGAGACAAGTCTCTTGACATTTGAAGAGTAACCCTGTGGCACTTTGACACCCCGTAGACACTCACAGAAACTTCTTTTCTCTTTTTTTGATAAAGTATGACATGTTGGGGGCAAACAAGTCTTCTTACCCATCCTCCCCCCACTTTATGTGGAGCTAACTACTCTCGTATACCCATCACAACTAGATCCAGACAAGCATTCACACCATCCTTTGTCTTGCACTGAATGTTGAGAAGCGTTCCGATTAAACTGTCACACACATTTTTCTCCACATGCATCACATCAATACAATGTCTTACATCAAGCTTGCACCAGTATGGAAGATCAAAGAAGATCGACCTCTTCTTCCATATGTTCTTCTAAATAGCCCTCTTTTGGATCTTCCCATAGATAACATTAATGTCCTTCACAAGTTCATAAACTTGCTCTCCAGTCAAGGCCATCGGAGCAATTTCATTCTCCGGAAGTCCATTGAATGCTTTACTCAATCTACGATAAGGGTGATTACGTCGGAGAAATCTCCGATGCCCAAGGTAAACTGTCTTCCTTCCATGTTGCAGTTGATGGTAGCATGTGCCTTCTTCACATATTGGACATGCTTTATGCCCTTTAACACTATACCCGCACAGGTTCCTGTATGCTAGAAAGTCATTGATGGTGCAAAATAACATGACACGCATTTTGAAAGTCTCACGAAAATACCCGTCGATCACATCAACGCCTTCATCCCACAACATTCTCAAGACTTCAATCAAGGGACTGAGATAAACATCAATATCATTTACTGGTTGTTTTGGACCTGAAATCATCATACTTACCATAATGTATTTGCGCTTCATGCACAACTAAGGAGATAGGTTGTAAATTACCAGGAGAACAGGCCATGAACTATGAATACTACTTAAGTTTTCATATGGATTCATTCCATCGGTAGCCAGTCCAAGCCTGAGATTTCTGGGCTCATTGCCGAAATCTGGAAACAAAATATCAATTCTCTTCCATTGCAAAGAATCAACCGAATGACGAAGTTGTCCATCACATTTCCTCTCATCTGCATGCCATCTAATGTTCTTTGCGTCATTTACATTAGGAAACAATCGCTTGAACCGCGGAATTACTGGAAGATACCATAACACCTTCGCAGGAGGACCCTTAGTGACCACATCACAACTAGAATCATCATCCTTCACTTTGTAGCGTGATACCCCACACCTGGGGCACTCGTGCATCTCTTCAAACTCTTTCCTGTACAATATGCAATCATTGGGGCATGCGTGTATTTTCTTATACTCCATACCCATCGGACACAATATCTTCTTCGCCTCATAGTTTCGGGACAGCAATGTGTTACCTTCTGGAAACATGTCTTTCAACAACTCAAGCAATTCAGTAAAGTTTTTATCGCTCCACCCATTTCTCGCCTTCATATTGAATAATCTTAACACCGCTAACAACCGTGTGAAATTAGTGCACCCCGGATACAAAGCCACTTCCACATCACTGCACAAAGTATCATACACATGTGCTCTCCGAAAAGACTCTTGCCCAATATCACAGATCATGTCCTCTAGTCCATCGTCCATATCTACGTCATCAGCTTCCTCTCTATGCGACACCCTTGGACTGTCTAACGATTGACCATGACATATCCATATTGTATAACTCTCGCAAATCCCCTCACAAATATGATGCTCCCGTATCTCCTCAGCTTCTAGTCGTCTCTCATTCAAACAGTTAACACAATGACAACAAAACCTTCCGTCACTACTATCAGGAGCATTTGTTTGTCAAATTGTATAAAATCTTCCACTCCATTCTTATACTCATCACTTGTCCGTCTGGCATTCATCCAACCGCGATCCATGACTACAACAATAACTTCGTACTTAGGCCAAGATCTTCATCAACTACTTCTTATGGCAAGGTATGGCCCTATACCATTCGAGAAGAAACTTTTTCAATATTCGGTTAACAGTTTGTCCTTAACTCTCATGCTCATACTTGACGAAATTTCGGCAGTATTTCCCATCAGTCTCCGGCGTACACGACTTGAACGAAGTGAAAAACACCATGATAAAGTATGCACTCGGAGAACGAAAGGAAATGCATCAGACCGAACTTTCATCAAGTATATAACATATGAGAATCAATGAACACTAGTGCAGAAAAGGGATTCCACATCGGTTATTTTTGGCTTTACACATCGGTTTTAAAACTGATGTTGAAACGACCGATGTGGTTTATTGCCACTTTACACATCGGTTTTAAAACCGATGTTTATAATATTTTATACAGCGGTTACCTTTTAACCGATGTGGAAAATTAATTTGTCAATTGGTATCCTATTGGGAAATTTCACTTTACACATCGGTTTTATATAAAACCGATGTGTAAAGTCTCATTTTTTTCCTATTATTTACATTTCTATCATTCCTTTCCCCCTGTTTCAGTAATGCAGATCAATATATACCAGAATAACATACTGTAAATATTCTCAACACAACTAATATATATTGAATTTATTACCAACAATACATATATATATATACGTTCAATTACATTCAGAGACAACAAAAATAATTAGAAACCAAAAAGCTACATGATATATTATAGATTTCATATCAAAATACAAATGATTAGTCAAAAGTACACTATAGCTAGTACATGATAAGTTTTTAAACTAACTACATATATACAAACTATGGTTGGTACACTTCAAGAAAGAAAGTTGCCCAATGCCTCTTTATGTTGTTGATGTCGGAATCAGATAATGGAGTTGGATTGTTGAATATCTACAAGTTTAATTGAACAAAAGATTATATCTTTTAAGTAATAAACTAACATAAAACATATAACGAATCTATACTATTACTTCTAATTGTGTCAATTAACATTTACCTCGTGCCATCTTTCAGTGATCCTGGAGGAGATAATTTCCAACATCCACTGCATCACATAGTAGCCACATTCCCATGATCCACGTTGTATACGTGACTACCTACAAATGAAACCCAATTAGAATATGAGGAATTAAATAAAATAGAAATCAATTATTGTACCCACTGCATTTGATGCATTTGAACTAATAAATATCTTACGCTGGGAATAATCCATCTGATACCCCGAGTACGCCTTTCACCACGCAACATGTGGGTTGCATTAATAGACCTATCATGACAAAAACATTAATTAAAGTATATCTAATAGATTTCAGATAATTAAAACAACTGCATTACTGATTATAAAGTATTTTAATGCTTACGTTTAGATGATCGTCTTCAGTTGATTCGCCGGCTTATTTCCCAATGAGCAGAAGAAGACCACGACGTTCATTCTTGGGTACAAGAGCAACAGTTGCGAATGCAGGCTGTATTTGCAGAACAGTTAGTGACTAAGTCATATATAGTTATACTTCCTCTCTATCCGACACCCTCGGCCTGTCTAACGATTCACCATGACATATCCATGTTGTATAACTCTTGCAAATCCCCTCACAAATAAGATGATCACGTATCTCCTCAGCTTCTAGTCGTCTCTCATTCAAACAGTTAACACAAGGACAATAAAACCTTCTGTTACCACTATCAGGAGCATTTGTTTTTGCAAACTGTAGAAAATCTTCCACTCCATTCTCATACTCATCACTTGTCCGTCTAGCATTCATCCAACCGCGATCCATGACTAAACCAATATCTTCGTACTTAGTCCAACAAATTCATCAACCACTTCTTATGACAGGGTATGGCCCTATCCCATTTGATAAGAAACTTTTTCAACATTCGGTTAACAGTTAGTCCTTAACTCTCATGCTCATACTCGACAAAATTTCGGCAGCATTTCCCTGCGGTTTCCGACGTACACTACTTGAACGCGATGACATCCACCACGATAAAGTATGCACCCGGATAACGAAAGGAAATGTATCAATCCGAACTTTCATCAAGTATATAACATTAGAATCAATGAATAACTATTTTAACTGAATTAAGAAAAAGTTTTTTCCCAAACTGTCCAACTTTGGACAATTCAAGATCCAACACAATGAGCGGTACATTAAGCACATACACGTACGCTCATTAGTATTGCATCTCAAACGGGAAACTAAGGCTTTACTAATTATTGTGGGCATATTCTCGAATCAAATAAATTTTCAAGAAAATACATTAAAACTCCAATGAAAGCTTTTCAGCCAAAACGTACCTTCTGAGAGACACGTCTAGTTGTTATTGTGCAAAGACAGCAGAGAAGTGAAGAAACCAGAGGCAGTAGCACTATGCAACGGAGTCAAAGACACTCCTCAAATTAAATCCGCAGTCCAGGAAAATAACACCTGTCAATTTCTTGTTCTGCAAATAAAGTAAGAAAGTTGGTCAGCGGCAATGATTGGTAGAAATGCTAAATGTTAGAAATGCTTAAAAATGAGTCATATAGGATATGTATGAAGAACTCCGTCAGTAATTCAGTATATAGGCCAATGGCCAAAAATATCTAACTACTAGAAATTTTATTTAGACGAGCATTAAACATTTTTTACACTTGACAAGAAGATGCATGCTGACAAGAAGTTACTCTGAAGTGATTCACATAAATAATACACAAAATCAAACAAATACTGTTTACATGAAGAAGGCACTTATTGGTACCACACAAGTTGTATATCTGCCACAAAGAAATGTGCTTTTTAGAAAGAAGTTTGACAAAGAACATGTAAAGCTCGAGAAGTATTCAAATCAATGGCACACTCACATTTCAAATGTCATTTTGAAAAGAGACACAACCTGCAATTACAGAACAAAGAAATATAATATGTTACAGAACAACCTGCGTCTGTCACGAAACAGGAAATGCCACAAGAAAATTTAGAAGTACATAAGCTATGAGGGGGCATGTGAATGCAAATGGGATGGTAGATGATATAGACTTGCACTTTTAAGTTTAAAGTAAAAATCTGACAAAGGTGAAGGCCATGATACTGCCTTGACTTTCCCCTTGTTTCCCATTTTCCTCTGGTCATTTTTACCTTTGAACATTTCTTTAAAATAACAACATCACATATTTTGTTTCACTTCAACCTAATGCACACTAACTCCTTAAGGACCTTTTCTGCACCAAGGTTGATAAATTGCATTCCCCCACATGCCAAACAAATCAAGCTTGAATTAGTACAATAGCATAAGTCCTAAACATTCAAAACCCTTCCAACCCTTTTTTGTCATTCAAACCAGATTTAAGGACAACTAATTTTAACCTTTTAACAATTTTAATCATCTTGAATACTACCTCTTTCAAAACAGTAAAACAGTCCACTAGTCAGTATGTGCAAGTCCATCAATATGCAGTATAACTTCCAAAATCAGATTGGTGTTACCCAGGCCCAACGAAGCAGAACAACAACAACAAATCAACGACAAATTTTAGAGTGACTTAGGAGCAATGACTCTAACCAAAGACAAGAAAACCAAAGCAGATAGATATGCCCAAGCAAAGCGTAACATCAGCACAACATCAACAACAAATTATATTGAATTAGGAGCATTTACTCCATCCAAAGACAAGATAAAACAGTAAGAAATCAGTGCAAAGTTTAGAAATTTTTCAGTGCAAATAATAAATTATAATTACAATAACAATACCCAAACCAATGCTAACACCAATGGCCATCATCACCACTACCACCCAAGAAACCCAAACCCACATAGGAACAAGACCAGCGGCGCCCCCACAAGCATAGAACACCATTCTATAGTTGTTATAGAAATAAGGACCAAAAAAGCCTCTAATGGCAACCCTACCACGATTGAACAATGAGAAGCAAGGAGAGAAGAAAACATACCAGCGGAGGCAGCGGTAGGGTTGGAGACAAGGGATGAGTAACCGGTTTTATGAGTAATGTGAAGTTCACGCAGAGGGAGAAGCAGAAGTAGAAGCGGAGGCAGAAGCGGAGACAGGACGGTGAGCTGGGAGGCCGCGCGTTAGCAGAGGAGATGAACTTCGAGCTGGGATTGCTTGAAGGAAGAAGCCGCGCGTTAGCAGAGGGAGGGAGTGTTTTCTGTTTTAGGGTTAAACTGAAGAATGGGAGAGGGCGCGGAACAGAAGGAGGGAATGACAAAAATTAGGAATATTACACATCGGTTATATGAAAAACCGATGTGGTTAACCATATTATACACATCGGTTATGGTAAAACCGATGTGGAAAAAGTAAACTTTTAAATTCTAAATTTTCTTTTATAATTTTATACATCGGTTACTAAAACCTATGTGTAAAAGTAAAATTTTAAATTCTAATTTTTTTTTTATAATTTTATACATCGGTTAGATAGAAACCGATGTGGTTAATCACTATTTTACACATCGGTTTGTAAAGAACCGATGTTTAATGTTAAAAATTCTGACTTTAAAATTTTTTTATTTTAATTTTAAACATCGGTTAGAAATAACCGATGTGGAAATGTTTTACACATCGGTTAATCTCTAAACCGATGTGTAATACTTTGATTTTAATTTCAAAAATGTCACCGCCTCGTTTTACACATCGGTTTTCAAGAAACCGATGTGTAAACTTCGATGTGGAATCCCTTTTCTGCACTAGTGGAATAACTATTTTAACTGAATGAAGAAAAAGTTTTTCCCGAAACTATCCAACACGGACAATTTAAGATTCAATACAATGAGTGGTACCTTAAACTAGTACACGTATGCTCATTAATATTGAATCTCAAACGGGAAACTAAGGCTTTACTAGTTAATTAACACTAAAAAAATAATAAAACACTCCAATCCCTAAGTTAAAGCAAACAAAAATCAAAATAGAATAATAGAGAGGAGAAAGCTTACCGGGTGTGGAAGAACACAAAACCAGTGTGGAAACGAAATCCTAAGTGTGAAATAATCAAGAAACCCTGAAAGAGAAAAAGAAAGAAGCTAAAGCTAATTTAACAAAACCAAAAGTTAAAGGGTACACAAAAATAAATAAATCACAAGACATGTCCCTTTTCGGAAGAAAAAAAAGCAAAAGCAAAAATTGGCTAAGATAGGCAGCTCAATACCTATGTGAGAATCCTTAAAAGTTCCATAACTTCTTTGTTCTCTACCCTGATAAATCTCATGGAACATGTCAATCTCTCTCTCTCTCTCTCTCATAACCCTCTCTACCCTGATTCTCAAAGTAATGCATAATGGAATGCATCTTCCATACTCATCAATATGCAAAGGATGTACTTTATTTTATAACAAGTATTACAAAAGGCTTGATTCTCATGCCATTTTGGCATTTCCCAAATTTAAGTAAGTTCTCTTTCCTTTGATATACACAAAATTTATAGCCAATAAGAACAAGCTTACATGCTGTCATGTTATAATTACACATTGACCACCTGATTGGTATGTGTTATCAAAACCTATTTAACCTATCAGAACAGGAGATGGACTAAAAAAAATGTCATTAACTTACATTGGTAGTTCATGAGTTAATCCTTCAAACAACAATTGATTCACGCCAGTTATAAAATTAAGAAACTTCAGGGCCCAAGAATCTTCTCGTGATTTGACCTTCACTTCCACCCGTTTTATAACCTGCACATCAACACAATCAGTGCTGATATATCCAAATTAAAATATAGCAAACTTGACCAGATAGGACACAAAAAGGTTCAAATAATCTTAAAGATTAACAATATCATTAACAAAATAAGTAAAAAATAAACTACGATCATGTAATTAACAAAAAGAAACTTGTGCTAGTAATAAAAAGAAACTTGTGTTAGTAATAATCTATTTTTTTTTCCTCTGTAACTTCATTTTCTTTTCATTTCACGGGACAATTAGGAACAATGACATATTGACATCCTTTACCATCCCATTTGATTCTCCTCCTTTCCATCATCAATGTACAAATTAAACAAAGAATAAACCATATAGCTATATATGCATGTTTCATGACATAGAAAAGAAGAAAACACAATTAGTTTTCATTGATACTATGCGTCAACCTCTTTCACCTGCTTACCCTTTAAATTAAAGTTTGTTTAAAACAAAAATAGAGGGACAAGCATCCCCATATAAGACTCACTTGTCAAAGAGTAACCATTGACTACCTAAAAATGTTAAAGCTGTAATATGGAGCTAGATGAAGTTTAAAGGGAAATGGAAGTAATTAAAAGAAGCAGAAGAAAGAACAAAAACACACTCTATAAATGCAGATTTTCAATGGAAAGAAACCAAATTGTCAAAGTAGCAGTAAACATCATTCTAAAAAAAAGGATCTAAACATCAAGCTACATGAATTGGATTTTATTGTATTTTTTCTTGTTATTTTTTCCTTATTTTTTGTTGCATTTGATGTTACCCATTGCATGTACCGCAGGACACTTTCACTGCCATCACCGCTACAGCGGAGCCACCACTGTCAGTAGGAACCTGTACTGTCAGGTTTCTATTTAAATTATTGATTTATTTGAATTTGTTTGAAATTGTGTTTTTTGTTAATTAGTGTGTAATTATGCTGCTATATTATGTAACTAGAGTTTTTGCCCGTGCACTGCACGGGGTTACATCATTGTATAAGATATATAAAATTTATAAGTTTTAAAAGATAAATATAAAATATAAAATATGGAATATAAAATATGTGTGTAATATAAATTGAAGTATAAAAAACTTAATTATGCATCGTGTCATAACCAATGTCAATAATTTTGCAAAACACATAAATATTATCCTTAATTAGAAATTCCCGAAAATACGTATACTATAAAATAACATAACTTTGCATAAAAATAACACAAACACTACAATAAATAGATAGTACAAAAATAATATATTTTATTTCTATACTTACTACCAATCTTTTTTTGTTTATCTAAAACATCTCATTTTTAAAGCTGCACAGAATTGAAACCCCTATATTTAATGTCTAAAATATTTTTTTTGATTTAAATATTCAAATTCAAATTGTTTTATTGTTCAAATTCAAATTGTGACTATTTTAAATGTTTTGATTTTCTTAATTTATTTATTTTAAAATTTTTTGATTGATTTATTCCAACTTCCAAAAAACAATAAATCTAATTTAATTCCAACCTATCATGACATCCAATCGAATAATTTCTATTTTCTTATATTCTTTTTTTTTTCTTTTCAATTCCAATACCACATTCATTTCTCTACTTACTACCAATCTTTTTTGTTTCTATAAAAAAATAATTTATTTTATTTCTATACTTACTGCCAATCTTTTTTTGTTTATCTAAAATATCTCGTTTTTAAAGCTGCACAGAACATAAACCCCTGTATTTAAATGTCTAAAATATCTTTTTTTTATTTAAACGTTGAAATTCAAATTGTGACTATTTTCAATGCATTGATTTTCTTAATTTATTTCTTTTAAAATGTTTTGATTGATTTATTCCAACTTCCAAAAAACAATAAATCTAATTTAATTCCAACCTACCATGATTAGAAGATACTTATTGTAGAATTGTTGTAGGATTAAATGTGGTCGTGACACATGTCCAAAGTTTCCTTAGAATGGGGAAATAATTGTATTTTAATATAGATTTGTAATAGATTTGTTAGTGTAGGATTTTGTTAGTGTAATATTGTCATATCTAGTGTAGTATTGAATTTGTTATAAATGTTCATTCTGATCTTTCTTGTTGTAGCTAAGGTTTATGTGTTTGTATACGATATATTATACGTAGTTTAATATCAATTAGTAAAAATAATTAATGGAGTTTGTTTGTGAAATAATTAATTAACTAAGAAATAATTAATATTACTATAATCTAATTAATTAAGTAATGCTATGAGAGAAATAAATTAAGGATCTAAGAAGGGTTTCCATCCAAAGTATTATAGCGGCATACAATAAATTGATGCGACCCAACCTTTTGGGGTGAAACGTAGTGTATGTCTAGTCGTTTGTACGGGCAATAGATCTTGATCAATGACGAACCATGAACAATGGATGCAGATCAACGTCCTTAATTACTATCTAAAAGTAATGTTAGGAAGGATTTATGAGAAGATTATTTAATATTTAAGTAGTTAAGTAAAATCATTAAATAATTAAAATAAATTAATGAATAATCAATTTATTAATGAATATATTAATATCGCTAACAAATGTAAAAATTTAAATCAAATGATTATATAAATATTTTTTATTAATAAATCAAATAATAGCATTAGCCTTGTAATGTATAATTATCTTAGCACTTGGTGTTAAGTCTCCTAAATAATATTTAAATGTAATTAACTAAGATTTAAACAATTAAACATAACTGAATAATTAAAATTGCTAAATTAATACTTGAGAGATAGACATTAATTAGCCTACTAATGCAAATATGTCTTTGACAATTACAACATGTGTTGAGTTTAATAATACTTAAGACAAAAATAAAACATAAATTAATATTCATTAAAACTTTAAAATTTAATAACATATATACTTGACTATTTGTTTGCCAATGTTTCCAGTCCCGATAGTTAGTGTGTATCTGTCACAACCAAGCCTAGGGGTGGCTTTGAAATCGATGATGCATCAGAGACGCCCTTCCAGGTGGATGAATCATCACATGTCAATGAAGTAATTGAGGTCGAGCGTATTACTGGCATGTTGGGCTCTAAAGTTGATGAAGAAGAAGTGATCATTGGTAATCAGTCATCGATGCATGCATGCATCATCAGAGGAAGATTTCGAAAGTGATGACTCAATGGAAGAAGATGAAGAGTCTGATTTAGAATCAGATGATGATACCGAGTCTGAATTGGAACTTTACCGTTAAGTACTTTTATTGTATTTTAAATATTTTAAATGTAAAACTTGAAAAATTATATGTTAGATATTAATAATTATATATGTGTATTTTGATTAATTTCTAGATATTGTTTTGACTTAGTATTTTTGCATTGTTTCATAATTGTCCTATAAAAATATATATGTCAGCATCAGGAAGACAAGCGCCCTGTCCCCCCACCGCATATCGGTGATAAGGGGAAGGGAAAGGCTAAGCGGGGATGATACATCGTCAAGGATCCCGTGCTAACTTTTGTTACTGCTGGTTTTTTCGCACAAATTAAATCATATTTGTAGCTATCTAGCTAGCTCATCTCACCATGTCTCATGTTGCTCTAATGCTCCTCTTAGTCTTACTAAAAAAGACACCACAAAGTACTATCTTGCCAAGGTTAATTCTTTCACCATCACTACATTGACATTCCAACTTTTTCAATGTACTCATTTATATATATTTCTGTAGGTTCAGAGAGGTTTTTATCTTTAGGCCTGCGTTTTACACTAATTACATATCAAAATTAAATTGTTGAAATAGTCTATTATGGTGGGATATATAGATACATGTTTTTCCTTGCTTGGGGTCTGTATGGTTTATTTCCAGTTTCCTATTTTCATTTAATGATTTAAAGGATAATTATAACAAGAATAATTATAAATTTGTTATTTTGTTTTCATCTTGTTTCCTGTTTCCAAAGATTTGTAAGGAAACAGTGAAAACAAACAAAAAATGGTTTCCAGTGTTTGCCGTAAAATATTTGAAAACAGGAAATAAAATTAAAACAAATTAACAACTTTGTAATTACTTATATTGTGATTACTACTATAATTAGAAAATGGAAACCGGAAACAAAAAAAAACTAAACATGCCATAATTTTTTCCAATTTTTATAAAGTGGTGATAAATGTATATGCTTATGTAGGAAGGGACGCATCCGTCAATGCTAGAAGCTATTACTCCAACTAAAAGCGACATCATATAAGAGGATTTCGATGAGATAGATTATGCAAAAGCCAAAGCTGCACCCCCTCACCACAACCCCTATCCCGTTGAAGTAATAGTGATTCCAAGTGAAATTGACACCATACAAGGTGTTGGAACCAAAGTGATTTGAATTAATAATCTGAGTTTTGATGTTAACAAAAATGATTAAATTTTCATGGTAAAGCTTTAGTTGAGATCTAACATGCTTTATCTAGTCTTGCAGGAATGTTAAAATATATAAGTTATGGAAATCTTGAATAAGTTTCCTTATATCTACTTGGACTTAGATTGTGAATCCGCGTCCATTCATGTAGACGAGCTGCTCAAAACGTATGGTATATTTATTTATTTATATCTTTGAGTAGACGAGATAATAAAATAATCTCAGTAGACGAGAACTTTAGTTTCTATGAGTAGACGAGCTTAAATGCCACGTCAGTAGATGGAGATAAAAAATAACTCACTGAAATATAGCAAGTCCAAAGACTTGATGATAGACGAGAGGATATGCCACAACAGCAGACGAGCGAAAATAAAACTGCAAGTCCATAGACTTGGTTTTACCCATGAGCGTGTAGATGCAGATTTTAAGTAGAAGAGCTCTCTTTTTCTTTATAAGTTCTCATATGCTCAGTCTAGATAAGTAAATACTACCCCGACCACAAAGAAATATTTATTTCAAACTAATGTTGGTCCTTCCTATTTGTTTTATCTGTTTTAATGCTTTATTTCTTTGTGAGAGAAACATAGTACCATCAAGGAAATGCAAAAAGAAACACAGTACAATGGGGAAATACAAAACGCACTATACCCTGTCACCTTTACTGTTGGAATAGTTGGAATTTTCACAAAGGAGGAAAGACAGTTTTTCAAGTTACATTTGCTCAGACTTGTGACCCTCCATTTTGTGCAAAAGAGATAACCAAGAGTACATTTTACAATGGCCACGATCAAGCTATCAGTCACAACGGATATTATGTATTTAATGCTATCTCTAAACGGGAATATTCAAAACAACTGTTGAAGTTTTTCAAGTGAAGAAGAAGGTCACTATAAATACAAGACCTCAACTACTGAAGAACAACTTTTGCTTGCCAAACTTTTGCGAGCTGAACTTTTGTCGATCTGCAATCTCTCATTCTTTCATCCTTTCAAGAGCAAAAGTCTGTATTCTTTATTTTGAATATTGTTGTAATATTCAACCGATCTTAAACTTTCACATCCTCACACATAGTGAGTTAGAAGATCAAAAGAAAACAATCATTTTGTTAGAGTTAGAGCTTGAAGAGGCTCGGTAAGAAAGGAATACTTCTAGCCTGGAGAGGTGTTGAATACTTGTTTTAATCTATTTGGAAAAATAGTGGAGTAAAACCTTCAAGTCGAAGGGACTGGACGTAGCTCTTGGTTGGAATAGAGTGAACCAGGATAAAACACTTGCGTGAATCTTCTAATCCCTTAACTCTTACGGTTTTATTTATTTATACTAACTGTGGGAATTTGAATTTGATTTTGTTAATATTTTAAAAGATCATTTTCTGTGTGTGCTTCTGTCTTTTATTCTTTGTGTGAGAAAATTAGTTTTGAAAAAGGTTGTTTTAGAAAATTATTAACCAACACAATTAAACCCCCTTCTTATGTTTGCCTGTGTCAACTTCACAAGAGAACTTCGATGAGATAGATGATGCAAAAGCCAAAGCTGCACCCCCTCACATCCACCACCCTTGATTAGAAATGTTAAATGAATTGTAGAACGTAATCATATATTGAGCGTTCATCTGATATGATTTCTAAACTAATATAATGGTAATAAAATGCATGCTCCAGTGTGTGTACAAAGTTTCTCTAGTTTGGAAAATTTCAAACCCTCAATTTAGAGGATATGAAAATGAGAGAGTTTGGGTGAGATGAAATTGGTTTGGATTGCCATCAGTAATCACTTCACTCCATTAACGAAAGAACTCCTAAACAATCAGCCAAAATTCATATCATTCTACTAAGTGATACATGCTTCAGTCTGAACTCAAGCATCATCACCTCCCATTAAACTTACTGACACATAACTCATAATATGAATGACTTAATTGCAGTTTTGGTCCCCATACTATTGGTCATGTACGATTTTGGTCCCTAAAGTTTTTTTCTTACACATTTGGTCCCCATATTTTTTCAATGTTTCAAATTCGGTCATTTTGTCCAATGTCCGTCAATTTTTCAATGATTAACAAAGGAACCACCGCAATAAGTATATAGAACCTCTTGTTGAGCTTTTGTGACAAAGGATCATATGGTGGGACCAAAAAATGTCCCGGAAAGGAGGGATAAAACCAGTAAATAGCATAGAGAAACCATTGAATTACGTTGAATCAGAGACGTAGAGGAGGGAGAACCTCAACAAAAGGTTATGTGGCTTAGAGGAGGGGTTCCTCTATATTGATCATTGAAAGAATTGTCTGACATTGAATAAAATGACCAAATTTGCAATATCAAAAAAATATGGGACCAAATGTGCACGAAAAAAACTTTAGGGACCAAAATTGCACATAACCAATAGTTGGGGGACCAAAATTGTAATTAACCCAATATGAATTAAGGGTATAAATGGATCGATTTGAATTGGATTTATGATAATTTAGGATGATATTATCCAATTAAATTTGATCGGATTGAATTTCGCCAAAAAAGATTATGATTAGGGACCAATCCGATTAAAGTAAGACTGGTTTATATTGGATCATCAAATTACCCTATTCTTACTTTAATTCTATTTTAATTTTTAAAAAACAGTAACCAATTTTAAAATTCTAAAAAAGTAGTCAACAAATTTTTAGTTAACATATCAATTTTAGGATTAATATATTATTTTTTGTTAATAAAAATAAAATATTATAATTAAGTTAAGAGTAATATATTATTTTTTAAAGTGATTGATTCGGTTCACATTGAATCTGATATTTGAACCGATTGTCTTTGAACTCGGGATTTCAAATCTGATCCAAACCATCAAAATTAGTTCAAATCCATCGAATTCATGGATGTGATCAGATCCGCTAACTTTTATAAGTAATTTTAACATTTTTAGTAGTGATTCTGATATCAAAATATCATAAGATATCAATTTAAAACTACTTCTTAAAAAAAACAATTTAAAACTACTTATTGTTCATACATATATACTAACTATATTTATAAGAATAATAATATTTTTTTCAATCAATAAATTCAATTTTTAAATTGACTTTATTAATTATACTCTTTTGTTTTGAATACTTGATTTTAATATTTTCTAATTAATAAGAATCAATATTCATAATCAAGATATTAATTATTTTATTTCATTTTTCATTTTTTTTCAATTATTATTTCTTTATATATATATATATATATATATATATATATATATATAATTTTAAAATAAAATGAATATTTGGAAATTGAAAGAACAAGATAAAGAACAACTTATAATACGCCTTATGAATCTACCTACGATACATCAAGCCAAGAGAAAGATTCCATCTTACCATAGAGCTTTTTTTCCTATATTTCCATGAAAGTATAATAGATGAATAGTCATTTGATGAAAAATCATATCATATAAATATTCTATTTAAAATAAGAGAAACTTGTAATACTCTAAAATAACTTGCTAATGCTTATCAAAAAAAAACAAAAAAAAAAAAGCTCGCTAACTTCACCTTCTAACCACTTATTTAATCATACTAGTTTGGATACATGTTTCTTCCCATTTTTAAACCCAAGTATTAAATACTACTTCTAATTACAATTTCAAATATCGATCTAAAAGATATCTTCTCTCTGTTTTTATTAAACAATAATGACCACATATTTCAAATATTGAAAAACCAAAAATCTCATGTTTCCAAGACTTCTTCAAAGTCTCGTGACTATTCATGAACTCTCATTAATTGTTTCTTGAATTTATGCATTAGGGCCCTTAAAAAGATACTAGTTTTTTTTTTGGTAAATTTGTTTTTTCTAGTATTTTCAGCATTAACTTTTCCATTCACATCTTCCATCTTTGCAGTTAAAGATTCTATCTTAAAATTAATTTCAGAATAAGAATTAAATATTTAACTTTATTTAGTTATATGGTTTAGTACTTTAGTTTTATGTTTTTACTTTTTATCGTTTTATTTTCTTGTTATGATTGACTATTTGATTCTTTCTTTCAAAGTATCATTACTTGGATTTAAAACTAAATCCCTCGTTAATAAGTAACATTGATTACTTTTTTTTGATTGATTAACACTGACTACTTGATTTCTTTTTTTGTTAAACAATAATGACCACATATTTCAAATATTGAAAAACCAAAAATCTCATGTTTCCAAGACTTCTTCAAAGTCTCATGACTATTCATGCACTCTCATTAATTGTTTCTTGAATTTATGCATTAGGGCCCTTAAAAAGATACTCTTTTTTTTTTTTGACAAACCTTAAAAAGATACTATGAGTATCATATCATATTTTTTCAATAAGAAGCTTAATGTGATATTTAAATGATAAGAGTGTCAATCAAGCAGTTTGCCACAAATGATTAATGTGTTGCTGTTAAGGACGAATGGTTCGTGTTTTATACGAGTTCGATCCTTGGCAGCAACAACTCTTGGTCAGGCTTAGACCCTCCGAACCAAAAAATGATGAGACTATCTAACCTCTTTTTCTTTATTTAGTTGTTAATAATGTTAATGTTAATTTTACGTTTTTTAGTTAAGTTTTTTTTTTTTTTGGTAAATTTGTTTTTTCTAGTATTTTCAGCATTAACTTTTCCATTCACATCTTTCATCTTTGCAGATAAAGATTCTATCTTAAAATTAATTTCAGAATAAGAATTAAATGTTTAACTTTATTTAGTTATATGGTTTAGTACTTTAGTTTTATGTTTTTACTTTTTATCGTTTTATTTTCTTGTTATGATTGACTATTTGATTCTTTCTTTCAAAGTATCATTACTTGGATTTAAAACTAAATCCCTCATTAATAATTAACATTGATTACTTTTTTTTTTGATTGATTAACACAGACTACTTGATTTCTTTTTTGTTAAACAATAATGACCACATATTTCAAATATTGAAAAACCAAAAATCTCATGTTTCCAAGACTTCTTCAAAGTCTCGTGACTATTCATGCACTCTCATTAATTGTTTCTTGAATTTATGCATTAAGACCCTTAAAAAGATACTCTTTTTTTTTTTGACAAACCTTAAAAAGATACTATGAGTATCATATCATATTTTTTCAATAAGAAGCTTAATGTGATATTTAAATGATAAGAGTGTCAATCAAGCAGTTTGCCACAAGTGATTAATGTGTTGCTGTTAAGGACGAATGATTCGTGTTTTGTACGAGTTCGATCCTTGACAGCAACAAATATTGGCCAGGCTTAGACCCTCCGAACCAAAAAACGATGAGACTATCTAACTTCTTTTTCTTTATTTAGTTGTTAATAATGTTAATGTTAATTCTACGTTTTTTAGTTAAGTTTTTTTTTTTTTGGTAAATTTGTTTTTTCTAGTATTTTCAGCATTAACTTTTCCATTCACATCTTCCATCTTTGCAGCTAAAGATTCTATCTTAAAATTAATTTCAGAATAAGAATTAAATATTTAACTTTATTTAGTTATATGGTTTAGTACTTTAGTTTTATGTTTTTACTTTTTATCGTTTTATTTTCTTGTTATGATTGACTATTTGATTCTTTCATTCAAAGTATCATTACTTGGATTTAAAACTAAATCCCTCGTTAATAATTAACATTGATTACTTTTTTTTGATTGATTAACACTAACTACTTGATTTGTTTTTTGTTAAACAATAATACCACATATTTCAAATATTGAAAAACCAAAAATCTCATGTTTCCAAGACTTCTTCAAAGTCTCATGACTATTCATGCACTCTCATTAATTGTTTCTTGAATTTATGCATTAGGGCCCTTAAAAAGATACTCTATTTTTTTTTTTTGACAAACCTTAAAAAAGAGTATCATATCATATTTTTTCAATAAGAAGCTTAATATGATATTTAAACGATAAGAGTGTCAATCAAGCAGTTGGATACAAGTGATTAATGTGTTGCTGTTAAGGACGAATGGTTCGTGTTTTGTACGAGTTCGATCCTTGACAGCAATAAATCTTGGTCAGGCTTAGACCCTCCGAACCAAAAAACGATGAGACTATCTAACCTCTTTTTCTTTATTTGGTTGTTAATAATGTTAATTCTACGTTTTTTAGTTAAGTTTTTTTTTTTTGGTAAATTTGTTTTGTATAGTATTCTCAGCATTAACTTTTCCATTCACATCTTCCATCTTTGCAGCTAAAGATTCTATCTTAAAATTAATTTCAAAATAAGAATTAAATATTTAACTTTATTTAGTTATATGGTTTAGTACTTTAGTTTTATGTTTTTACTTTTTATCATTTTATTTTCTTGTTATGATTGACTTTTTTATTCTTTCATTCAAAGTATAATTACTTGGATTTAAAACCAAATCCCTCATTAATAATTAACACTGATTACGTTTTTTTGACTGATTAACACTGACTACTTGATTTCTTTTAATCATATTCACACGTTAATTTCTTTGTTTAAATTATTCTCTTCTTTATATATACACACATTCACCCACACCCACAAATAACATTCTTGACCAACTATTATATATATATAAAAAAAAATCTTGACCAACTGGTAGCTATCTAGCTAGCTTATCTCACCATGTCTCCTGTTGTTCTAATGCTGCTAATCCTTCTTGTTTCTTCTCATGCATGCACCGCACGTCGTCTTAGTCTTACTAAAAAAGACACCGTAAAGTACTTTCTTCCCAAGGTTAATTCTGTTCCCTATCCCTACATTCACATTCCAACTTTTTCCATCTAACAGACATTTATATTTCTATAGGTTATGGGAGGTTTTTACCTTTAGGCCTGCGCTTTACCCTAGTTAATTACATATCAAAATTTCAATTGTTGAAATACTCTATTATATATATATATATATATATATATATATGGATGGTGGGGTACATGTTTTTACTTGAAATATATTTCTTTCCAATTTATATAAACTAATGAGAGATATATATATGTATGCTTGTGTAGGAAGGGACGCATCGATCAATGCTTGTAAACCATGTTGAAGAAGCTATTAATCCAAGTGAAATTGATCTCATACCAGAGGACTTTGATGAGATAGATTATGTAAAAGCCAAATCTGTACCCCCATCCGGGCCATCTCACCACCATAATATCGCACCCACGCCTTCTGGACCGGACCAAGCACCCAACTGGGTCAATTGATCCATCTTAGCCCACAGAAGACAATGAGACCAATAGCTTACAATTTCTGCTTTAATTTTCTGTTTTAATTCTGAAATTTTGTTATCAACTCTGTATGGAGTACCCTCCACTTGGCAATAAATCCGTATGTTTAAGAAACCAACTCAAAATTGTATTAAAATCAATGGAAAGCTGAAAATGGCAACTCTCCATGTAAACTCAATAATCCTGACCACATCCTGTCCAACAAAATCAATTACCGCTACAGCTGAGGATGAATGGGTTGATAAATCTGATTAATTGAGATGTCCTGATCCCTAGCTTCAGATCAACCTTGCCGCCACCCAACCAAAAGAAATCTGGAGTTAGTTTTACAATAGCTTCATCCAAAATCACCTGAAATCAACCCATAAGTCCATAAAATCCAACCAATAATGAAGATTATTCTTCTATAGAGAAAGCATCATGCTGTCTTACTGGAAAAGAGAATGAACTGTGATTTGAATATAATTCAACAGAAGAAATGTTTTAATTAATTAATTAATGGACCTCAAGCCCTTTACCATCGTTCATAGGATAAGAGGTGTGCAAAAGTATGCCTCAAATCTGACTCTTGTCATAGGAGGTGAAGTAACTCTGGTTTTAGACTCCAGATTCCAATCTAGTTACCAGTTAAGACTTGAGATATATGTTTCATAGATATTTCAATTACTTCAACTTAAAATGAGCATCATGTCTCCATAATAAAAGTGGGAATCTAGAAAGCAAGGTCCTTACAGAAAGATGTATCTTTCAGTGGCTACTTGTACAATTAACAGATTAACCGAAAACCAATCACGTGAGACAGTATACAAGGGGTCAACCGTTCCCACTTCAAAAATGTTGCATATGTCCCATCACTTCAAACACGGCCTTTAGAGAGAGAGAGACAAACATAATTTAGAGTTGTGGAGAAGCCAAAAAAGTTGGAAGCGATATTGGAAGGATTCAGATGCTACATAGATGTTCCATGAAGTCATATATCCTACAGAGGAGAAACTCCCAAAGAATGATGGAACCTCTGTCAACATGTAGCAGCAGAACAACGGTGGCTGTGACCAAGTGTAGACACCTAAACAAAAAGGCTTAGATGCTAATCCAAGATATCAAATAAGACAGAACACCATGAAGACATGTCAGCAAAATCTTTGCCAATGGCACAATTAAGCAAGATCACATCATTACCATGAGCACAACAAGGAGGTCATAAGAATATGTAAACACTGTTAGGCAAAAATGAATTTCACCCAGCTTTTATCTTCTGATGCGAACTGATCCTTGTTTGTATCAATTATCAATCCATGCACATGACAAAACAAAAAAGGTTCGCTATGATAAAAATTAAATAATTAGCCTTATACCGTGTGAATGAGGACTTAATTCAGAGTTCTTGCCAAGATGCAAATCTGCAATATCATGTAGTCTACATATATCATAAGATTCCTATATTAATCCACAGGTCCAGTCTTTACCGGAATGTCTGTTTTCATGCCGATACAAGTCACTGCATTGTGCCCATATCCAGTTAACTCTGCTGATGTCTCTTCAGGAGCTAGCCTCACTGTTTAATTAATAACAACCATGATTACGTTCTAAGCAATAACAATTTACAGATATAATCAATAGAAAATTTAAATATTTGAAAATAAAAGGAAAATAGAAAACGTGAGAATTCTGCATTAATAATAAAAGGAATATAGGATATAAGATTAACAAGGATGGACACCATCTAAAATTTCACTTTATCTTATAATTTTCCTTCATATATCATCTGTCATTTAGAGTTTTTGTGCAACAACAATTACATGGTCAACGGTTTTGTGGGCTCAGTTCCCCTGCAAACCTTATTTGCTACAGTTTGCAGCAGTTCAAGGTTGAGAATTGATATGGAGCAGTGCATGTAAACCTAATTCAATGAATGTGAACATTCACTTCTTCATCTGTTGCTGGCATGTATTTGCAGTTGACGACCAAATTGAAATTTTCATGCATTAAACCTGATAACCATTGTGCACTGAAGACCCATTGGACAGTTGCAACCACTGAGCTAAGATATAGGAGAAGCTTAGCCAAGATATAGTTAAGGGACTTGAGCTGCATCACCTAACACTAAATTAAAGAAAAACTTTAAATTTAATTTTCTGCAAAACCAACCTATTCCCAGTCACTACCTTCAATTCCATCATTTTACATTTTAGAACCATAGGAGAAACGTTGTTCTTTGTCCTCTCTCACATCCCAGCTTTTCAAGACTATAGTCGATCTTGACCCGGTTTTCAACACCACAGCAAGGAATGAATCCTGTATAAATTAGTCTAATTTGATAATTGAATAAAGAATTGGGTTGCAGCACCAGTGAGCAGTGAAAAAAGAGAATGAGAGGACCGTTCCCATGGGGAGTCAGTAAGAAACAAAGATAGCTGTATAGTTTTATTTTAACGAGATCGAAAAGTGTGTGCTATAAGCTGTTGCAAACAAGACAGCAGCGAAGCCTTACCCAGTGTCGACCTACCTCAACCCAACTCATGTATAATTGTTCCATTTTATGTACAAAAGTGCTTCATAGTGCAAGAAAAGATTCATATTCAGCAAGGAAACCTCCTTGAACAGCCCTATCTTGACTCTCTTTCATTGAAAATGTGATATCATAACAACTAAGGCATGCAGGCCAATTTCTCAAATATACCAACTATGCAGTGTTTGATAGGGAGAAGAGTCTACTCACTGGTGTTCCCACTATATTAAGTTTAGTCACTACCATTCCTCCACAGAGTAGGTATAAAAACAGATAAACTGAAAACTTCATCTATTATCAGAAAGACTACCAGACAACGCTGAGTGCATTTTACTCAGGTGATGCAATCTCTGACTAGTACATACTCTGATGTTTAGGCATCACTTGGGTCCAGACAAGAGGAAAATTAAATCAATATTAAATTTGAGGTAGCCCATACAGTAATATTGATGATATATTTAAATTGGAAACGGTGTACATTCATCTTGTTCCTTCCATTGCCACAATGTTCAACAGTATTTCATTAAAAATGATTATCCTATTTTCAAAAGACTAAGCATTTAAGTGCATATTAATTAATAAACAGCCAAACACCAGCACTTGGAATGCCTACAAGGTGTTTTCGTACAAAATCTACACAAGAATGTTAAAAAACAAAATAGCTTACAGTTGAATTTCTTTTTTGCTATACTTCCATTGTTCAGTGAATACAGAAAATTCCTCACAGCCTCAGCATTGAATCGAGCCGTGTACTGCAACACAAACCAAGCTGTAAGATTGACAAGAGGAGTGAGTGAAAAAATAAAAAGTAAATACCCAACTTGCAAAAAAATGTATTTTCTAATTTAGTCTTTTGAAAACTGAAAAAATCTCAACTTCGTCCATACTCAGTCAAAATAGTTCCTTTCCTGAGAGGGAGCAATGTGTACCTAAAATTCATATTGAAAAGAGAAAAAATTTGACAGACTTTGGAGACTTATAAAACAAGTTGATATTTTTCATTTCTTAAGAACTAAATTGGGCCAACCGTCATTTTTAGAGATTACTCAAGTGAGTTTTGTGTTCCAAAAAAACATTTTACAGGAATCGAAACCGTGACCTATCTACCAACTATGCTCTATGCTGGTCTTGTTGGTCAACCACTCAGCCTCTTTTATTTTGTAGGTATTGACTCAGAATAAAATAAAATAAAATAAACTCAAGCTACCTGAACAACAACAACATAGTACTTTGAATTTTTGCGATCACTACAATCAATCACATTGGACGGAGCTTGGGTGTTAACCTGAACAAAATGAATAAACATAATCATTAATTTAAAAAAAAAAATAGAAAACAAATAATTAAGAATCAGAAACAAGATTATTAATTAAAATATGAATGATTATATACTAAAACGATGCTTTTGCAGAGATGGTCAATGGATTCAGCGCCGAGTGCGTCACGACGGGCTTCAAGGGGCCAATCGTAGTAATCGGAAGGGACCCTTTTGAAGGAGAAGTCGTCGACGCCGTTGGTGAGCAAAATGGAGGAGAGGTGAGTGACGGTGTCATCGGTTGAGGAAATGGTTTGTTGGGGAAGATGGGAATGTTGTTCTAGCTTTGATATGCGTTGCAGGAGTTGAGTCTGAACTCTCTCTAGCTCCGTTAGTGCTTCCTCCATTGGTGGAAACCCACTTTCCACAGAATCAACAACGATGGTGAGTTTATGGTTGCTCCACGACAAAACGACATCGTATATATTCTATGGATTTCTGTTCGAATCAAATGTTACGCTTTCCTTGAAGAATTTATTGCATGTTCCTGCTATCACTAAAAGCTTAGTTAGTGTAAGCAAATTTGCTAGGGATAATTCAATTTATTTTGAGTTCCATCCTAACTCCTGTTGTGTGAAATCTCAGGTTCAGGTTCTTTTAGAAGGGACTGTAGGACCTGATGGACTCTATGTTTTCATCAATTTTCCAGTCTCTAAGTCGTCGTTCAAGTTGGCTCCTGCTGCCATAAGTAGTCTTGACTCTAGTTTGTTTCAATGTAATTCTGATTGTGTAATTCCTAGTGTTCAACATGCTTATGATGTAATCCCTACTCATTCCTATGTAAATTCTGTTGTGATCAACTCTGTAACAACAGTGCCAACTGTGACACCCGGGACTGACGAGGGCAGGGAGTGGTCGCGGGTGCAAGAAGGCATGGACAAGGAGCAGCTCCTGGCAGGCTTCTAGGCAGAGGGACACGTGAATGAACCGATTACACATCGGAATGAGAGGGATCCTAAGAGTGTGTAAGTATGGGACTATGCAGTTAAGGATGGCTTATATGAATTGATTGGTACTACCTATACCAACAATAAGCATCTTCTTTTCGGGAGCCCATCACTTAAGAACTCCACAGTTAAGCGTGCTTGACTTAGAGCAATTCTGGGATGGGTGACTCTTGGGAAGTTTTCCCAAGAAGCGTGTGAGTGAGGACAAAGCATGCTGAAAAGACTCGTGCTGGTTTGTGGGGATATTCCTCAATCCATAAAGCAGCCTGGGTTGTTACACCAACTACTTATAATTTGTGGCACTGCCGCTTAGGACATCCCAGTGAAGCAATTGTACTTGATATACTCAAGCAATGTAATGTTTTGAATATAAATAAAACTGCTCTTGATTTTTGTTCAGCTTGTTGTGTTGGAAAATCTCTTAGATTACCCTCTCATTTGTCCACTACATTTTACAGCAAACCTTTTGATCTTATCTTTATTGACTTGTGGGGTCCAGCCCCTTCATTATCCTTCTCTGGTTTCTCTTATTACATGGCAATAGTTGATGCATGTACTAGACTCACATGGTTATACTTACTTAAAAACAAGTCAGAAGCTTTAACCTTGTTTAAACAATTTCAGCAAATGCTTTTTGTGCAATTCCAAGCCACTATTTAGGCTATTCAAACTAATTGGGGTGGCGAATTTCGCCCATGCAGTAAATTCTTGGCTGATTTAGGTGTTGTCCATAGGGTAATCTGTCCTCACACTCACCATCAAAATGGTAGTGTTGAGAGGAAGCATAAGCAAATAGTTGACACAGGCTTATCCTTGCTTGCCCAAGCCTTTTTGCTTATCAAATTTTGGGATCATGCCTTTGTTACTGTTGTTTATCTAATTAATATGCTTCACACTTCTACTTTACATAACAAAGTACCATTTACTGCTCTCTATAACAAGACACCAGATTACAAATTTCTCAAAGTGTTTGGTTGTACTTGCTATCCTTGTTTGAGGCCCTATAATGCAAATAAGTTGCAATTTAGATCCACTGAGTGCACTTTCCTAGGGTATTCAACTTCACATAAGGGGTATAAGTGCTTGTCCTCTGAAGGAAGAATATATATATATCTAAGGATGTGCTTTTTAAAGAATTCAGATTCCCTTATAATCATGATTCTTCCTCATCCAATATCAACTCTCCAGACACTTCACCCTCTCCTAGTGCACCTCTCATTGTGCTTCCTCGAGTGCCTAACCATGTCCCTATTGCTCAGCCTGTGTATCCTCTAGTTCATTCTCCTAACAATCCTCCCTCTCCTCATATTTCCAGCACACATTCCTCTAATTCCATTGAGTCTGTCAGTCTTACCCTTGTTGAATCCTCTCAGCATAATGCTCCAATTAATACAGCCCCTCCTCCTCCTACTGTAATTACAAATGTACATCCTATGCAAACCAGATCCAAATCTAGAATTTGCATGTCCAGAACTGTTCCTAGAGCCCTTCTTACCCATGTTGAACCAAATACTGTTAAGGAAGCCTTGTCCATTCCTCATTGGAAGGCTGCCATGAATGATGAATATTCTGCACTCATTAAAAACCAAACCTGGACACTGGTTGAGTTGCCTCCGAATAGGCAAGCAATAGGGTGCAAATGCGTTTTTCGGGTGAAAGAAAACCCTGATGGATCAATCAACAAGTACAAGGCAAGGTTGGTTGCCAAGGGATACCATCAACAACATGACTATGATTATACTAAGACATTTTCACCTATGGTCAAGCCTGTGACTGTCAGGCTCATTCTCACCAATGCACTCACTCATCAATGGGTTGTCCAACAACTTGATGTTAATGATGCCTTCCTCAATGGCTTATTGGAGGAAGAGGTGTACATTCTCACCAACTTTTTTTTTTAAAACTTAGATGTAGTTATAATGATGTTGTTTGTGTTATTCTCCGATCACAACATATTATGGGGATTCTTTTTTTTCAAAAAAAAAACTGAAAGATGATGGATAATATGAATTATTAAATATTCCACATGATGTGTTGTGATGGAAGAAAAACACCAACAACATCATTGAAGTTGCATGTAAGTTTTTTTTTTTTTACCAAGAATCCTTCCGTTCCATCCCATTCAATATGTGAAAAATTAAATACCTGTTTGGTTTTCTGTTTTCTTTCTTTGTTTCTGGATTTCATTTTCTTTAAAATTATCACATTACTTTTATTCAAAAAAAATTTATAACAAACTTTTATTATTTTTTTATTTTTATATTTTTTATAAACTTTGTTTAAACTTTTATTATATTTTTTATTTCTTAAGATTTGTACCGAAAACATTTTCTCACAATACTATCATATGCTTAAGACTTAAGAGGGATTCTATCTAATAAAATATTATTTTCTTTCATATACATGAATTCAGGAATTAAATCGAGAACTACATATTTAAAAATTCTAACCCATTCCAATTGTGTCAAAAAAAAAAAAACATTTCACTTGAATCAACACACATTTATATATATCTATGTTTTAAGACTAATCCTTTAAATTTATCAAACCAACCGTGAGTTGTAAACTTCATACAAAATTATACCCACACACCCCATTTTTTTAATAGAGATTAAGTGTTGTGTACTGACAATGTTAAACACTTTAAAATTAATTTTTTTAGAAAAAAATTAATATGAAAAGAAAATATATGATTTAAATGTATTATAAAAAGGAGTATAATTATGATAAGTATTTATTTTTATGTCAGTTATATATTTATTTTATTAAAACAATTGTTTTTTTAATATACGTTCTAACAAACAATAGATATAAAACTTGTTTCTATTAGAACACCCAAAAAAAAACTTGTTTCTATTATGTGGTAAAAGAATTTCTATTATTACTATTTTTGGTTGTTTAACTCGATTACTTCTAAATAAATATTATATTTTTATTTATTATGTTTATACAAAAAATGAATTCTTATAATGAATAATTAATGACAAATGGTAACCAGCAAGAGAATTGGTTAAGGAAAAAAATAGAAATTATGTATTGAGAAGTTGTGTATTCAATTTTTCAAAGTTTAAAAGTTGCAATTCTATAAAGAGTCTTGTTATTCTAAAAAAGGATCAAAATATAAAAACTTTTGTCTAAATCATATTTTTGGTCCCTTATCATTATTTTATGTTTCAATTTGGTCTTTTATTTTTTGTTTTGTCTGGTCCCTTATCTTTTATTTTAGATTTCAATGTAGTCCTTTCTGATTAAAATATGGTACGAAGATGACCAAATCGATATAACTTTTGTAAAATAAGAGACCATTTCGGGACAAAAAATAAATAAATAAAAGATGGACCATTTTGAAAACAAAAAAGGGACCACATTGGTTTAACATTTTCAAAATGAGGAACCATTTTGGAACAAAAAATAAAAGACAGACCACATTGGTATAACTTTGAAAAATAAGGGACCATTTTGAGACAAAAAATAAAAGAAGTACCAAATTGAAACCTAAAATAAAGATAATGAACCAAATTTTAACCTTGGAAGTACCTAGCATTTAATATTATAGACCCCCGACATTGCAAGTAAATGATGATAAAAGCACTGATTTTATTTGGATGATGTATAAATATAAGAATTTTGTGAGTCCCGGATTCTGGTGCCACTCATCACCTCACTGCAGATATAAACAATCTTGGACAAAGATCAAACTTGTGTGGTGATAACCAAATTTTCATGGGTAATGGCCAAGGTTTACCCATCCTCTCTATTGGTTCATGATGTTGCTCGAATCCGCAAGTGAACGGTTTCATCGTCAAGTAATAAAAAGATCGATCCCACGGAGACCGTGATCTCAAATAACAATTAATTACTAACTCAATTAAACTGGACTATAAAAGATAAAGATTTGGAAAAGATTTGATTTTTGAATCCAGTAGCAAATCAAATTTAAAGTTGCAATTAAAACGAAATCAAGAACAAAATAGGAAAGTAGATCAAATCTGAGATTTCAAAATATCAAAAGGGATTCCCAGGAATTGGGTTACCAACAAGACTGTTCATGTTACTAAATTGGCTACCCTTCTTGTTAATTATAGAAATTTGATTTGAAGGCGAATTTATCCTAAATAAGTTAATGTTCCCTCTCGGGATACAAGAACCGTTCCCAATTAAACAACCCCTACTCTCATGGTAATTGAATTGAAATTGAACCCTTTAAGCTTTGTGACAATTCGTGAACCCTCGAAGGACCACTTCTAACTCTCGTGATTTAAGTCTTAAGTTCAATCCCTATAGATCCAATACATAAGTTCACCGCTAGGTTCCTCCTTAGAGTATCTATGACATGCAAATAAGTGCACACTAGATTCACAAGTAATTCATGCAATAGGAATCAAATCGAAAGCAAATTGAAATTAACAAGAAGTAAAACGTCAATTCATAACATAAAACAAATCTTGGGCATTGTAACATCCCTGTCTGCTCTATGGATTGACGACTGTCCCCACAGACCAACACGGGTCTCACACGCTTCCCTGGAAAACTTCCCAGGAGGTCACCCATCCCAGAATTGCTCCAAGTCAAGCTCGCTTAACTGTGGAGTTCTTAAGTGATGGGCTCCCAAAAAGAAGATGCATCTTGTTAGTATAGGTAGTACCAATCAATTTATATAAGCCTTCCTCAACTGTATAGTCCCATACCTACACATTCTCAGGATCCCTCTCATTCGGGTGTGTAATCGGTTCATTCATGTGTCCCTCCGCCTAGAAGCCTGCCAGGAGCCGCTCCTTGTCCGTGCCTTCTTGCACCGGCGACCACTCCCCGCCCTCGTCGGCACCCTGGTGTTACATGCCCACCAGCTTCCGCTTGGTTCGTCCCCGAACCACACCGTACTGGGAGAGGTGCCGCTCTGATACCATTTATGTAACACCCTTCGTTACAATAGTAACCCGAAATAGATTCACATAAAAAAAATGTCTAAATAAAATTTTCATAAATAAAATTGTCTGAAAATACCTTAATGATTATTAAATTAAAATAATGGTAATAACTCCTTATGTAAATGAAATGAATTGCCTCAAAACCCGGACGTCCACTAAAATAACCCAACGTAAAAAAATAAAATACTAACAAAGCTAGATAATAAATGAGGAAAATCGCTAAGTCTTCAGTCCTCTCCAGTTCCAATGATGTCGACCTCATGCTCTGAAAACAACACTTTTAATGATATATAATCCTAGTGAATAAAAATAATCGTTTGATAAAAAGGTTCGCAAATAGTATTTTCAGCCGGTGCGGTGACCGGAAAAACATTCATGGTACCCGCTAATTTTTTAAAAATATTGAATATAATAAACCTCCAAAATAATGATATATATAAATAAAATTAATGTCAAGCATTTAAATCACAACTTATAAACTCAGCAACGGTCACATCACATTGCATTTAATCACATTCACCATGCAAACTCTACACAATGCAACACCATGAACATTACTCGGTGATTCCCAGAATCACTTAACTTGACTCTTTGGTTCCCAGAACCGGTGTGAATCCCAGATCCACTAAGGTCTATGAGCTCATATCCATGCAATGGCATCCCACTGCCTTCCCCATCCCAGATGGAGGTATCTAATATTCCATCCCAGATGTGAACATTTTAATAAATTGATATCCCATCTCAGATGCTGATATCTCTCATCCTATTCCCGGAATAGAATGTACAACTGTCACCCCTTCCCGGAAGGTGATGACCAACGCATATGTACCATACAATATGTCATCCTAGATGACTACCAAATGTCACCCCAGATGACTACCAAATATTTTCTCAAACTCCATACATCAATTACATAGGCACTATAACAGGATTTGAAATGCAAACACAACCATAACATATAAGTCCTTAATATAATTATGCTTGTTATAGTACATGTATTCACTGAGAGGGGTGTGGCATAAGTGTATCAATAGAAATCATCTAATATCAAACATTAATAGAATAACAAGAAAATTACACTCACTAAATCAATTCATCAAGTGACGTGAAAATATTTCGAAATTCCAAATAAAAATCATGCACTCTAAAATCTTAATTTTCGTAATTAAACAAATCTATATGACAGCTTCGAATCAATTGTACCATAAAAGTGTGAGAAAATGTATTTTTACTCACCTCTCGAAGACCTCAAATGTGCTCTAAAAATCACGTATGATAGGGATTTGTGCTTTCCTAAAAATTCCCCTCCCATTTGGTGACGTTCTTGGATCTGTATTGTTACAGTTGTACTGGCAAGAAATGATGGAACCAGCCAAAATGCGAACCCCTGCGGCGCTCCCCTTTCTACGGTAGCTGGTTTATATATATATATATATATATATATATATATATATGGTGCGCAAAATGCGAACCCCTGCGGCGCTCCCCTTTCTACAGTAGCTGGTTTATATATATATATATATATATATGGTGCGCATTCAGGGTTTTTTTTTTTAACTTGTGCATCAGGCGCAAGTTTTATATATATATATATATACTTACTGATTCTCCTTTTTTTTTCTTGTTCTATTTATTTTAATTTAATATTTCTTTTCTATTCATTGACAAATTCTAATAAAATTTATACTAATAAATTCTCACCACTAAATCTCTTAATCATATTTTATTTTTATTATATCATTATTATTTATTTAATTTATTATTATTATTATTATTATTATTATTATTATTATTATTATTTTATAACTTAATCCTTTTTTTTTCCAAATTAATTATATTAGAATTTTAGGATGTTACATGTAATTCCTATTGTTCAACATGCTTCTGATGTAATCCCTACTCATTCCTCTGTAATTTATTTTGTGATCAACTCTGTGCCAACAGTGACACCCGGGGCTGACGAGGGCAGGGAATGGTCGCGGGTGCAAGAAGGCATGGATAGGGAACGACTCCTGGCAGGCTTCTAGGCAGAGAGACACATGAATGAACCGATTACACACTAGAATGAGAGGGATCCTGAGAGTGTGTAGGTATGAGACAATGCAGTTAATGATGGCTTATATGAATTGATTGGTACTACCTATACCAACAATATGCATCTTCTTTTCGGGAGCCCGTCACTTAAGAACTCCACAGTTAAGCGTGCTTGACTTGGAGCAATTATGGGATGGGTGACTCTTGGGAAGTTTTCCCAGGAAGCGTGTGAGTAAGGACAAAGCACGCTGAAAAGACTCGTGTTGGTTTGTGGGGATATTCGTCAATCCATAAAGCAGCCTGTGATATTACACCAACTACTTATAATTTGTGGCACTGTCGCTTAGGACCCTAGTGAAGCAATTGTACTTGATATACTCAAGCAATGTAATGTTTTGAATATAAATAAAACGGCTCCTGATTTTTGTTCAGCTTGTTGTGTTGGAAAATCTCATAGATTATCCTCTCATTTGTCCACTACAGTTTACAACAAACCTTTTGATCTTATCTTTATTGACTTGTAGAGTCCAGCCCCTTCATTATCCTTCTCTGGTTTCTCTTATTACATGGCAATAATTGATGCATGTACTAGACTCACATGGTTATACTTACTTAAAAACAAGTCAGAAGCTTTAACCTTGTTTAAACAATTTCATGCAAATGCTTTTTGTGCAATTCCAAGCCACTATTAAGGTTGTTCAAACTGATTGGGGTGGCGAATTTCGCCCCTTCAGTAAATTCTTGCCTGATTTAGGTGTTGTCCATAGGGTAATCTGTCCTCACACTCACCATCAAAATGGTAATGTTGAGAGGAAGCATAAGTAAATAGTTGACACAGGCCTATCCTTGCTTGCCCAAGTCTCTTTACCTATCAAATTTTGGGATCATGCCTTTGTTACTGCTGTTTATCTAATTAATATGCTTCCCACTTCTACTTTACATAACAAAGTACCTTTTACTGCTCTCTATAACAAGACACCAGATTACAAATTTCTCAAAGTGTTCGGTTGTGCTTGCTATCCTTGTTTGAGGCCCTATAATGCAAATAAGTTTCAATTTAGATCCACTAAGTGCACTTTCCTAGGGTATTCAACTTCACATAAAGGGTATAAGTGCTTGTCCTCTGAAGGAAGAATCAATATATCTAAGGATGTGCTTTTTAATGAATTCAGATTCCCTTATAATCATGATTCTTCCTCATCCAATATCAACTCTCCAGACACTTCACCCTTTCCTAGTGTACCTCTCATTATGCTTCCTCGAGTGCCTAACCCTGTCCCTACTGCTCAGCCCGTGCCTCCTCTAGTTCATTCTCCCAACAATCCTCCCTCTCCTCATATTTCCAGCACACATTCCTCTAATTCCATCGAGTCTGACAGTCCTACCCTTGCTGAATCCTCTCAGCATAATGCTCCAGTTAATACAGTCCCTCCTACTACTACTGTAATTACAAATGTACATCCTATGCAAACCAGATCCAAATATGGAATTTGCATGTCCAGAATTGTTCCTAGAGTCCTTCTTACCCATTCTGAACCAAATATTGTTAAGGAAGCTTTGTCCATTCCTCATTGGAAGACTACCATGAATGATGAATATTTTGCACTCATTAAAAACCAAACCTGGACATTGGTTGAGTTGCCTCTGAATAGGCAAGCAATAGGGTGCAAATGGGTTTTTCGGGTGAAAGAAAACCTCGATGGATCAATCAACAAGTACAAGGCAAGGTTGGTTGCCAAGGGATACCATCAACAACATGGCTATGATTATACGGAAACATTTTCACTTATGGTCAAGCTTGTGACTGTCAAGCTCATTCTCACCATTGCACTCACTCATCGATGGGTTGTCCAACAACTTGATGTTAATGATGCCTTCCTCAAAGGCTTATTGGAGGAAGAGGTGTACATGGAGCAGCAACAGGGTGTGAACATCCTAACAAGGGTTTATTTTGCAAGTTACAGAAGGCAATTTATGGGCTCAAACAAGCCCGAAGAGCTTGGTTTGATAGGCTCTCCAACATCCTTGTTACATTTGGGTTTCAAAAGAGTAAATGTGACACTTCCCTCTTTGTTCAATCAGCAGCTACTCACAAGCTGTATGTGTTGATATATGTGGATGATATCATAGTTACAGACACTTCCCCACAGCCGATCCAGCAGCTAATTATTAAGCTAAACACATCATTCTCTTTGAAACAGCTGGGAAACTTAGATCACTTTTTGGGAATATAGGTCAACAAAGTGCTCAATGACTCCCTACTTCTCTCCCAAACTAAGTATATCAAGGATCTTTGGCAAAAATCCAAGATGGGAGAGGCTAAACCTATGCCCACACCAATGGTTAGCAGCTGCAAGCTAACTAAATATGGGTCTAACTATATGCAGGACCCTTCCCCATATAGATCAGTTGTTGGGGCCTTGCATTATGCAACTATAACATGGTCTAAAATCAGTTTTAATGTAAACAAAGCCTGCCAATTCCTTTCACAACCACTAGAAGAACATTGGAAAGCTGTTAAAAGGATACTTTGATATCTACAGGGCACTATTACTCATGGCTTACTGTTGCAGTCTGCAAATCCTTACAAACCTCTACTTCTAAGAGGCTTTTGTGATACTGACTGGGCAGCAAACCCAGATGGTCGAAGGTCTGTTTTAGGGTCTTTCATCTTTCTTGGATCGAACATTGTCTCATGGAAGTCAAAGAAACAACAATTGGTAGCAAGGTCAAGGACATAGACAGAATATAGAAGCCTGGCAAATACAACTTCTTAGATAATCTGGATACAATCTCTACTCACAGAGTTAAAATTTCCTACCACTATACCCAAGATCTTCTGTGACAATCTGAGAACCGTGGCTCTCTTTCACAACCCAGTGCTCCATTCACGCACGAAGCACATGGAGTTAGACCTCTTTTTTGTCAGAAAGAAGGTGCTTAACAAGACTTTGGTAGTCACAAACATCCCGGACAAGATCAGCCTGCAGATCTCCTTACTAAGCCATTGACACAACTTAGATTTGAAGAGTTGCGCAGGAAATTGAGGGTATTTGACCTGTATGCACTGGTCAACCCACCTTGAGTTTTGGGGGAGGGGTATCTATATTATATATGTTTTCCAGGTACTCTTGGAGGAGATTTTGACACGCGTCAAACAGAGAGGAGTCCACCATCAAACATGAATTCAATTTTTTGCCATAAGTGGTAAAGGGCTGGCCCGTTTACAAATTCTGAGGCCCAACACCTCCAACCCGGTGCACTAAAATACTATCCCAAACTCTCTGAAACTATCAGCAAAAACCTCACCGTTATCAAGACAAACATTCCTAAATCTTGATAACTCTCACACAAATTTTGCAAAATCTCATAGAAATCAGGCATTAATTGCCAAAACCATGTCAAATATCAATGCCACCCAAACCAACAAAGCTTAATTTCTGATCATTTCTATTCTCTCTGACCAATTCACCCAAACCCTCCATCGAAAACCTGTCATGACCCGAATTTCGTAGCCATTACCGACCGAAAAGGAAAGTCTTTCTTTCCCCTTTGCAGCCTCACAAGCATACAAAAATTCGTTTCATTCCCAAAAAAAAACCAATTACATGCATTAATTACAACTTAATGAATATAATACATCAGAGTAACTAAACAACACAAATTACAAAGTCCTGTTAAAAAAAAATATACACTTAAACTATGGACAGCAATCCATTAAAAGTTGTCCACATGACACCCAAGGCTTCCGGCGGCTTCGTAGATACTTGCATCTGAAATGTTAAACGTGGGGTGAGTCCACTGACTCAGTGAGGGAGTTTCCCCCAAACACATGCAATCACACAAGTCCAAGATGAAATAAAGTCACACACTTAAGCAAGCATTAGATTAAACAAATATATATTTATTTTCAATCCACATATCTCAAACATCTGTACATATGCAAAAGATCTCAACTAGCAAAATATTGTATGGACATCTTGTCCCTCAAGAGAGTATTTGTGGAATGACTTGCACTACATTTTTTTCTCTTAACTCCTGTCCCTCTCATAAGGGGATACATATCAAACTTATATTCATCGAATCTTTGGGTCCACTTGGGGTTGTTCTCTCAAGGCCCCCCACCCTGACGGTCTTAATTTCGTACCCCGGAGATACTGCACCCTCCGGTAAACATCAACATCCCTCCTCAACGCCCGAGGTATCTAACGAGGTCTCATCATCCCCGACGGTGATATTTATATATCGAAGCCTCTCGCTCCCCGGTTCGCCTACCCAAAGATTCATATTTCAAAAGTTGTCAATCCATTCCACAAAGTACTCGTTTTAATAATCGTACAAACCACATATAAGCGACAACATAGTAAACCAATTCACATCATTATTCCTTGACGAAAACATAAATAAAAATATACATTACAAAGCTATACAATTTCTTTATGGAAGTACTTAACACTTGGGTTCTTAATAATTTATACAAATTAGCATTTCTACAACAAAATGGAGATAACAACACAATCATTCCGGCTTATTTGGTTGAACACTACCAGGATTTCCCTCGAATCCTGGATCTCTAACATGCATGATCTACTGTGGACTTTATCTTGGTGCGAATATGCTGTGCTTGGCCTAGGATTTTTATTGCGAGGAGGGAAACATTGTTCGACTTCGACTTTTTTCAGTGCGTAGTGCGAGGGAGCATGGCTCGACCTCGGCTTTTTGGTGTGAGGGGGCAATGCTCGACCTCGGCTTTCTGGGCTTCTGCCCTTTGTTCTTAGCTAGACAATTTTAACTCTGGCCCTATAGTGGGTTCTCTAGTTGTTAAGTCAGCATATGCTCGGCTTTTACTAGAATTGGTCCATGATGCGATAAGGAAAGCTGCGGTCGCTTACGCTCTTCTAAGTCTCCTCCATTACCTGTTTTTCGAGCCGCGAGCTTTCTAATAATGAAAAGTATGAAGGCGGAAGCTGCCCGAACTTTGCGGACTGGGGATGAGCTTGAAAAAGCCATGGCAAAGTGTGAAGAGCAAGCTCGGCTAATCGGGCAATTGAAAGCCCAAAAGGTAGAGCTGAAAAAAAAAGGCAATACTACCCTTATGGCCGAGCTGGAAATGGAAAGAACCAACCGGCTCAACCCTCAGAAGGTCGTGGAAGGGCTTCACACTGAGAGGGAAGCCAGTCTTGAGTTGCGGAAGTTGCTGGAATCCGAGAATGGGGAGAATCTGAGGCTCCGTTCCGATCTGGCTGAAGCCGAGGCTTCTATCATGAGGGAGCATGTTAATGACTTTTCCCGAGCCGTGAAGAAGCTTCGGCATTTCAATCTGAATGCTGACTTCTCCTGTGCTGACGTGGACAAGGATTTTAACCGAGATGGAGTCCTAGTTCCGTTGTCCGAGATGGAGGATGAGGAGACCGTATCTCAAGGGGAAGAGGGCGACGGGAAAGCGGCCGAGGAGGGACCCGAAGGTGAAGGTGAAGTGGGTCTACCTGGCCAGTCTGCTACCCTCCCTCCAAATGCCGAGGATGACCTTGACTCATGAATTTGTATTAGTAGATTCGTAGACACGTTTTTTGGGCGATGCCATTTTGATTTTGAAATTTTATGTATTCTGGGCTTGGCCCATGGTTATTGATGGACCGACATGCACCTTACTTTCTAAGTTAGTACTCGTTTAGTTTCATCGTGTTACACGATTTAGCCGAAATAGTCAGAATTTAATATACCTGTAGGTTCTTACCCACCTTCTTAGGGCTTGAAATACCTTTTCAGGCGATAAGGTGTTTCTACTGTTGTAGACTTGGCATTTCGACCTCAACTCGGTCGACTTTAGCTCGGTCACCTTTTTAGGCACTTGCCTCTTTAGGTCCGGCGTTTCGACGGTAGCTCGGTTGATTTTAGCTCGGTCACCTCTTTAGGTCCGGCGTTTCGACGGCAGCTCGGTTGATTTTAGCTCGGTCACCTCTTTAGGTCCGGCATTTCGACGGCAGCTCAGTCAATTTTAACCCGGTCACCTCTTTAGGCACTTGCCTCTTTAGGCACTTGCCTCTTTAGGTCCGGCGTTTCGACGGCAGCTCGGTCGATTTTGGCTCGACGGCTCGGTCGATTTTAGCTCGGTCACCTCCATAGGCCCGGCGTTTCGACGGCGGCTCGGTCGATTTTGGCTCGGTCACCTCCTTAGGCCCGGCGTTTCGACGGCGGCTCGATCGATTTTAGCTCGGTCACCTCCTTAGGCCCGGCGTTTCGACGGCAGCTCGGTCGATTTTAGCTCGGTCACCTCCTTAGGCCCAGCGTTTCGACGGTAGCTCGGTCGATTTTAGCTCGGTCACCTCCTTAGGCCCGGCGTTTCGACGGCGGCTCGGTCGATTTTAGCTCGGTCACCTCCTTAGGCCCGGCGTTTCGACGGCGGCTCGGTCGACTTTAGCTCGGTCACCTCTTTAGGCCCGACGTTTCGACCAAAAGGGAGCAAAGCTCGACCTGGTGGAAAGGGAAGCACGGAGCTTTGACCTGTTATTTTCAAGGGAGCTGGAGCTCCACCACTTTGTAGTCGCAAACTTTGTGACTCTGGGAGTGGTATCAGCCGAGCATCAGTTTGCTCAAATATATAAAAATGATATGATGCTACATAACACAACATTAAAGGCGTGGAGCAAAACATATCAAATCATATTAGATTTAAACCAGATTTAAAGAACAATATCACCTGAGCATTTCGCGGCCTCTGATTTAGGCATTCCCTCAAGCCCATACGGTCGACCTCTCCTAGACCGAGCTGCGGTGGCGGAGCTCTAAGGACGAGCTGTGGTAGCCGTGCTTCCGCTGTGGCGGTCGCCTCCCTATCATACTTGGGAAGGTGGCCTCGGATCTTGTTGGGCAGTTGAATTACTGTATAGTGACAGAAAGTCATGCGTCGAAAGCTAACACGGGACTGAGAACTTGCAGCTTCAATCAGAGTCTCGCTGATAGAGAATTCTCAGATCCGAATTGTATTTATCATTTCGGAGATGCATTCCTTCAGTTTCATCTCCAAGTAGCTGTTTATCTGAGTACACCATTCCTGAACACGAATCATAAGTATAGGATCAGTTTTCGGCAGTATATTTTCCACGATTGCCGTGTATATCAAAGGAAATACGCGTGATTGGAGATCGATTGATCCTGGCATGGTAACTTTTGCGAATCTGACATGGTAAAGGTCTCGTCACAAATATCACGTGGTAACTACTCCACCCTTCTTCGAAATTTTTTTTTTTTACATCATGCTTTCCTTCCCTCAGAACCTTCACAACTATATTTACAACAATATTCGCCGGTGCAGAACGAAAGATCTGGTGCTGTATCAGGCACCGAAGAAATGGAATTGCTGCATCTGGAATGCTTTCACCTCGATCTACGATGTGGGACGCCTCGAGCATTTCTCAGAGACGAAAGGGAGGCACGCTCTTCCGTATGGCAGATCCGAGACACCAGGCTTTAGATCCATGGAAAACCATCAGAGAACCACCATCATAGGGGAGATCAGGATGCGATTCATAAGGGACAAATACTCCTCGGTCCCACGTGGAGGAGGAGGACGGCATCTCTGGGGCGGAGCTAGTTCTGAACGACCCACCGGACGGCGTAGGAGCTTTCGTCAGAGAGGTCGATGGCGACGCCGATCTTATGGCAGACGCCGGCGATGAGGGTGGGTGCTGTGCCGGCGGATGTGGCGGAGGAAGGGTGGTGGGTTTTTATTTGAGGGAGGTCAGGGTCTGCACCCGATAGACTCCCCTTCTGATTTTGTTGCATTTTTTCTTTTTTGTGTTTGTTTTTGTGTGTGTCTGTCAGGTGTTCATGGTAGCATGGTGGCTGGGATGACGCCCGCCGCGAAGGCCCTGGCGGCGATGAAGAGGTTGCTGTCGGTGGGGAGGAATTGGCAGTGCTTTCCGACGAGGGGAATGGCGACTCCGGCAAAGTCGTAGATGAGAGTGGAAGCGATGGCAACGAATTTTGAGAACCAATGCAGCTAACTCGTCACGGCAGAGCTCTAATTCGGACCTTCCACAAGTTGGATTTGTCAACGATTCTGATAGGTTCAGTAGGATGATGATAAACAGGTGACCGGGGAAAGTTTGCCTCGGCCCCACGATGGGCGCCAAATGTTCCTGCCGAGATCCGGTTTACCGGAGCCTCGCCATAGAACGTTAAACCAAGGGGGTTGTTTTAGATTTTGGCTTGACAGAATCTGATATTCCGGTCCTACGTATCCCAGTGGGAATCAAAGCCAGACGTAGTTCTAAGTTCAACCCTTGGTGGGGCGGTGATCTCGATCCCCTAATCTTGCATCGGATGAGTACTAGGGAGCAAGGACTGTCTGAGAGTCTCTTGGTCGACGCTAGTTCCTCTAATACGCTTAAGGGAGAGTTACCGGGGTTTGTGAAAAGTGAGTTTCTTATGAGGGGTACTCCTCCTTTTATAATAGGATTCCCCTATCTCTTAGAGATCTGATTTATCTCTTAATATCTTTTAGAGATTTGATTTATCTCTTAATATCTCTTTTGAGATATGATTTGTCTCTTGATATCTCTTTTGAGATATGATTCCTTAATTTAAGGGATATTATCTCTTTTAACCAGATAAGGTTATTTTAGATAATATCAGGATTTAATATCAATATCTTATTCCTTTAATTAAGTGATCTTTGATTTATTATCCTTAATTTCCGGACTGGGCCGGGTACTTGAGCTCGGTGGCCGGGTTAGTAACCTCGGCCAGTACAGTTCCCAAAAATACAAAATTTATACACTATGTAGCTCTGGGTGGTAATTTTCCAACGGGACCAGTTTCATCACAATCCGATATCTACAACTCTAGTTACAATTTTTTTATTACATATATGTGAGGATTTCATACCAAAACTGGGATTCCCCTAAGAAAACGTCAAACCTCTAGCTCTGAGAATGTGGTTTCCTCACCCCCAATTTCTAGAGTTCAACCAAACAAGTATAACAACTCACAATAACATATAATTCAAAGAATAATCAACTTAAACATGTTCCAAATGATTTTCTTGAAAGGGATTCATCCAAAACAACTCGCAAACATCATTATTTCAACCATTATCAACCCATTTCATATCATTCAAAAAAATCCACGAAAATTACCCAAATAAATCATAAATCCCTCACCTAGTTATGAAAGTTGTGGTCCTCCAAGATCCCAAACGAAAATGAAGAAGACGAGGTGTGAAATCAAGCTCAAAGCTCTCCAAGCTCTCTATTATGGCTTCTTCTCCTCCAAGCTCTCTCACACTTTCTCACTCTAAGTTCTCTCTCTAAGTTTTTCAAAAGAATGAGAATGAGGGAGGAAGTGGTGACTCCTCCTTTTAATCTAACATTGGACTCTAAGTTGGGTAAAAGCTCATAAACCCATCAAATCACTAATGACATTAATTTAATTATCAGATTACTAAGATTTGGTCAAATATGAGATGTCAAGTTATTATGCCTTAAAATCCTTGTTTAATTTAATTCTTTAATATTATCACAAAATATTTTTAATTATAGCATAATTTACTATTAACGAACATATTAATAACTTAAAACATTTTATCATGTATAATCGTTATATAAAGAGAAATTCTAAACTATTGGAATAGTATCGGTTAAAGCCTTAAATTAAAGTATTAAAATTTCTGGGTATTACATTCTACTCCCTTAAAAGGAATTCGTCCTCGAATTCTAATGACACATACTAAGAATTGTAATAAAACAATTATAACATATACTTAAATAGTTCATTAAGCACTTGAAAAAAAAATCCTAATGGATACATAAACTAGTCTACCATACAAGTTCATATATTAAAAACAATCATAAATCAAACATGATTTTAATAAAGCTTCACATAGTTAATCTTCAACATTTCTTGTATCATTTGATAATAATACTAAAAGAAAAATACAAACTCACAATAACCATTGTCAACAAACTATCACGGACTTTTTCTTTATACCAAATGATGAGCTCCGACAAGCGTACCGGATCGAAGTAAGTAATAATAAAACGGTGAGAAACTGAGTATCGAACTCAGGGATTGAGAAACTAAGTGTCACTTTACAAATTAAACAACTATTCAGACTGAGAAATAGGTGTGAAAAGATTTCAAGGAAATAAAATAAACAATAAAAGAAATCAAATATTTTTTGGGATTTTAAATATGAAAAGAGATTTTCAGGAATTGGGTTACCAACAAGACTGCCCATGCTACTAAATTGACTATCCCTCTTGTTAATTATCAAAATTGCTTTGAAGGTGAATTTATCCTAAATAAGTTAATGTTCCCTCTCGAGATACAAGAACCGTGCTCAATTAAACCAACCCCTACTCTCGTGGTAATTGTATTTAAATTGAAACCATTAAGATTCGTGACAATTCAATGAACCCTCGAAGGACCGCTTCTAACTCTCGTGATTTAAGTCCTAAGTTCAATCCCTATAGATCCAATACCTAAGTTCACCGCTTGGCTCATCCTTAGAGTATCTATAACATGTAAATAAGTGCGCACCAAATTCACAAGTAATTCATGCGATATGAATCAAATTGAAAGCAAATTGGAATTAACAAAGGGAAAACATCAATTCATAACATAAAACAAGTCTTGGACATAGCCCCAATTCCTAGAAATAAAAAGACTACTCAAACATTGTCATGTTCATAACAACCTTGAATAACAAAAGCATAAAAAAAACCTAAGAGGAAAGAAGAAATTGGAGAAGAAGAGAAATCCTAAATTAAGCCTAAGGTAGCATCCAAGAGATGTCTATTTTCGAGCCTAATTTCCCTATTTATAGAGTTGGTTAACTTGGATTTAAAGCTATCACAAAATCAGATCAAATCAGTAAATCAAAATTCTAGATTTTGCACGTCACGACCGTGATGTCTGTCATAAAATCCTTGTTTAATTTAATTCTTTAATATTGTCGCAAAATATTTTTAATTATAGCATAATTTACTATTAACGAACATATTAAAAAAAAATTATCATGTATAATCGTTATATAAAGAGAAGTTCTAAACTACTAGCATAGTATCGGTTAAAGCCTTAAATTGAAGTATTAAAATTTCCGGGTATTACAAAACCTCACCCTACTTTCTCTTCATTTTGAAAAAAATTGCTAAATCTCAGAGGAATCTTGCAAAATCTCTAACATATCAATAATAAATTGTCATAAACTTGTAAACTCCCTATCCCACGAAAACCAACAATTTTTCAATTTTGTGCATCTCTCTTCTGTTACCCACCATTTCAACGATGGAGGACACTTTCTGGGCTCAAGACCACTTTATTTGTGAAAGGTTGTCGTCCCCATGCAGTGGTATGGTGTTTCCTAGGTGGTTTTGTGTTTCACCCTTATAGAAGGTGTTGGCCCATGGAGCCATGCGTTCACCGACACACTGGGGCTCTCACATCTTGCTTGGTCAGATGGGTTTCTGTTTGGTCAAATGACATTTCAATTGTTGCTTTACTTTTTATTTTTATTTTAATATTGTTATATTTTATTTAATGTTTGTGTTCCTTCTCCATCTTCTATAAATTGGGGCATTCGGTTTCATGGAGCTGCACAACACTCAAGTTCAAAAAACCAAACCGAGTTGCTTATTTGCTGAGAAAGATGTGTACCAAGTTTGATTCGGTTGTTGAGATTTCTCCTGAGAAGGAGACTTGGACCATCATGACTAGGGTGGTTCGTCTATGGCTGGTGGTTGACTTCAGTAAGCAAAAAATACCATTTTCGATGGAGTTGGTGCTAATGGATGACAAGGTTCATGTTTCAACATTTTTTCTCTTCATTTTTACTATACCTTCTAACATATATATGTTGTTGACATATTTTCTTTTGTTGCATGGTGACCAAATTCATGCTTCAATTAGGAGGACTTTGATTTATAGGTTTCAGAGGGGTTTAAAAGAGGGCTTATTTACTCATTTCAATTTTTTGGGGTTGCTTCTAATGGGGGTAATCACATAACTTGCCACCACCCCAACTTTCAGTTTCAAACTAGGGTGGTGTAGCTGGATAATTATTATGTGCCTAGCTACAAATTTGTATGCTTTGGTCTCTATACCTGAAATTACCATGCCTGACTTTGACACTGACTATTATCAGGTAAGTGTTCATTTTAAATTAGTTTTCTTTGTTGTGGTGTTTCTTTTTAGTTTCTAATATTTAGCCTAATTAACTTATTGATACAGATGTCATGGATTTGCCCTGTTTATCAATCTTTTAAAGGTTTTCAATTTCTCAACTCATGTGAGCCTGAAATTTTTTAATATTTTATAGACAAAATTCATCTCCAGAACTGCCTGAACTGTACAAAGTTAGTCTTCAATCCAACATGTGAAGAGGCTGTGCAATTTAGAAATAGGTTATCTGGTTTTAAAAATTTCTTCTTGTGATTTTTGTTCATTATTTCGTGTCATAAATATATAAGTAAATATGATAACTAATTTTGTTTCATTGTTTGTTGAATAAGGATGAATGAAACTATGAATCTCCCACACAAGGATTGAGCCAGCTCATTGAAACTCCATCTGTTGGTCTCTTTGAGGACTTTCTTCAACAGACCCCAAGAAAGAATATTGAGGGTCTAAAAGATTGCAAAGAGGTTAACATTTGGATTTCATTGTGTTCTATTTGATTTTGTGTACTGTGTTATGGTCTTTTTTATGTTCTAAATGATACTATGTAAGTAACAATGTCTATAAATGCATCCAGGACTCTTGCTGTGTTGTCCTTGCTACTGTGAAACACATTGTCAATGATGATGATTGGTACTATACTGCTTGCATATGTGGCAAGTCAGTCTACCCAGATCACGAAATGTTTTTTTGTGAGAAATGCAACAAACATGTGATGAAGGTTTTCCTAAGGAAATGTATCAAGGTTCGTGTCATTGATGATACGGGTTCTGCCACATTTGTGATTTTTCATCGTGATGCTATGGCTCTTCTCAACAACAAGACATGTGCAGACATGTTTGAAGCACATGACAAAGTATTCATGTTTTATCTCATTCATATTTAGTCATATTTATTTTGTTCCTACTCATGATCTGTTTGTATTGATTTTGCTAACTGCTAATTGGAGAACATATATCATACAGTCTACTAATTTCTTCATTTCCCCAATGTGAAAATCCTTTACTTTCATTGGTTGAATTTGTCTATCCTGATATCTTACAAAATATGAATAGTTCTAACTTTTTTGAAGAGCGGGCAATCCTTGCTCCAACTCTTGAATATGTTGAACAGGTTAATGATTTCATTCTCTCTTTGATTCCTGGATATGAGAAAGAATATCTCAGTTCTGACACACCTTGCCAATAAGATGAAGACGTAGACATTCAAGGAGATTGGAGATGAGAATGATATTAAATATTCTGGGATTCCAAATCAAAGCTTAAGACTTAATATAGGAGTACCGGTAATGCTTCTAAGAAATATTGATCAAGCCAATGGTTTATGTAATGGAACAAGGTTGCAGGTCAATGAATTAGGAACAAATATAATAACAGCAACAATTATGACAGGGAAAAATATTGGAGATAGGATTCTTATCCCAAGAATGGATTTGGTACCCTTTGATCCTGGATTTCCGTTTAAGTTTCAAAGGAGACAATTCCCCCATGTCTATGTTTTGCAATGACAATAAACAAAAGTCAAGGACAATCACTTTCCAAGGTAGGAATCTATCTTTCACGACCATTTTTTACACATGGTCAGCTCTATGTTGCAGTTTCAAGAGTAAAATAAAAAAGGCTTGAAAGTACTGATTTTGGACGATGATGGAAGTCCATGCACATCAACAATAAATGTTGTCTACAATGAAGTCTTTGAGAACCTGTAATAGGTCAACCACTCGGGTTCACAACTTTTTTCCCATTCTTTATTGCTTGAATTATGCTTATATATTTAATTTTAAATACACAGATGTCTAGGATTTGGGTTATTATATTATTGATCATTAACTTCAAACTCATATTTTAGAAATTAGTAGCTTATTGTCAACTTCATTACCCTGATTTCATTGTAATCTGAATGTCATATACACATTTGGAATGTTCAACAAGTAACTTGGATTGATATAACTTATATCAAGGTCCTTTTCATGGAAAAAAAATTGTTACAACAATATTCCCTACTTGCAGCAGTGCAGCAACCAAGCATTGCACTCACCTTTACCAACTACTATAATATTCATATTTTAGTTGCATCATAATTAATTTTGCAATAGAAAACCTAAGATTCTATTATTATTTAAGGTTAAAATTTAACAGCAGCTATATATTGAACAGCTACTATGATCATTAATATTGGACATATTTTTTTTCCCCTTTTGATAAGGCTGCTGCTACTTATTTCATATAGCTGCTGCTTCACAAGTTATAGAAAACTTATATAAATGGCAAAAAAAAATGCTGTTAATATTGTTAATATTATTTAATTGATCTTTTTTTTTTTCAGCACTTGGATTTTACTGCATAACTAAGTGTTGTTTCTGTTGCCCATGTTTTGAATTTTGGGTCTTAAAATGCTTGATGGCTATGTGGTTAGACAGTCAACATAAATTGTTTAGTACAAAACTTGGTATTTGTGCAGTTGTATTACAAACGAGATCTTAAACAGAGGAATTAAAATATTACACCTCATATATGCTTACATGTGTATTTTGCTAGCAGTAACAATGAAAAGCAAGGTGGGAATGCTGCATATATGAAGTAAGGACTTACCTTTTGTGTTTGGTATGTATAGTTAACATATGTCATTCCTCTTTGATTCACAAGCCTTACTCATGCTTTCTTGCTATGGGATTTTATAGGGATCAACTGCTAAATGTATCTACGGTGTCAAACATGCATATCTGAACAAAACACTGCATTGTTATCATATTCCTAGATGAGCAGTCACTATTTTGAATATAGGTAAATTTGCCAACCTTTATTTCATGCTAAAGTTGTATTTCCAGTAGGTATCTTATAATTTCAAATGAATCAAGTCATACTTATTTTGTCATTCTCATTGTTTGCAGATATGCAGCTATATGAAGTAATTAACAGAACAATATTATCATTTCGATGAAAATGCATAACAATATACTATTATGAGCTCACTATCCTTAATTTTTTGCTGTATGTAATGAACTATGTAGCTATTGCACTGTTTTTTTTTCAATCCAAATGTTACAATTATTGGATTGTGATGGTGTTTAAAAATGACTGGTTATGACAGTTCAAAACTGCTTCAAGTAGTTATTACCAACTATATTTAACTTTTGCTTTATATGTTACAATATACTATATACTATATATCATATCTATAATTATACTATTTTGGATTTCAATTTAAAATTCAATCTCAATTGATTTACTATCATATCCATCCTTATAATATTTAAAGTAAAATTTCAATGGATCACATGCATTGCACGAGTACCTCTACTAGTATTAGAGTATATTACGGAATGTTAGAATATGTTAGAGTGCCCCGTAGTTACTGTGCACCAGAGACGATTACCATTGTTTTGTATAAATAAGACAAACATTGTAATGATTCATTGAGCAATAATATTCCGTTACTATTCAGTTACATCTTGTTTAGATTCTCTCTCCCTTTCTATGTTTTCTCTTAATTGTAATAGGATGCAAAATTTAAAATAACACCTTCAAAATCTCAAAACCACTTTTACCGGAAGCAAATATAGGGTTGTTTGTTATAGATTAAAAAATAAGTGATTCTGACAATAAATAATTTAGAGATTATTTTTAGATAATTTTAAAAAAAGCTGAAGCTGTTTTGTGTTTGTTTATAATCATAAGAATCATTTTTTAAAAAGATGTGTAATGATAAAAAAAAATGAATTTTTCCAAAAGCTAATGAAGATAACTTTTCATTTTAACCTTAAAAATGATATATTTTTTTAAAAAATCATTATTAAGAAAAACTAGGATTTTTGACCAAACTAGGTTCCTTTTAGAAACTATTTATCAGTTTAGGGTTGTTCTGAAACTATTTATCAATGGGAGGTACTTTTGGACACATGGCATATTTTATTTTTTTTCACTCTGATGGGTCAAAGGTGCCAGTCAAACTGGCGCCTTCCAAGTCAAAGGCGCCAGTCAGACTGGCGCCTACAAGTATTAAAAAAAAAAAGAGACAATTGATAGTAATAATAAGAGGTCTAAAAAAATAATAGCAATAACAATTTACACCAATAAATATTCATCAATTATTACAGTAGTAAATTTTTTTTTTTACCTTGTAATAGCATTAATGTCATCGTTGCTCCCTATACTTATAGTATAATTTTTTTTAGCAATGTTCCTTTAAAATTGCTGGTAACTTTCTTTTAATTCTTACAAGGTAAAAAAAAATTTACTACTGTAATAATTGATGAATATTTATTGGTGTAAATTGTTACTGTTATTATTTTTTTATGACTCTTGTGATATTATTTGCTACTTGTTATTATGAGTTTTTTTTAGTGTCTCTTGTTGTTTTAAATGACTTTTTGACCAAAATGGTTTCTTTTAGAAACTATTTATCAGTAGCAAGTAGCAAATAACAATGACAAGTAGCAAATAATATCACAAGATGCATAAAAACATAATAGTAATAACAATTTATATCAATAAATATTAATCAATTATTACAGTAGTAAAAAAAATTACCTTGTAAGACTTAAAACAAAGTTACCTGCAATTTAGAAGGAACACTGCTGCAAAAAAAAATTATACTATAACTATAAGGAGTAACGATGACATTAATGATAAAGTATCTATTTAAAACAACAAGAGGCAATAAAAAAAATCCCCTAATAACAAGTAGCAAATAATATCACAAGAGTCATAAAAAAATAATAGCAATAACAATTTACACCAATAAATATTCATAAATTATTACAGTAGTAAAAAAAGTTTTACCTTGTAAGAATTAAAAGAAAGTTACCTACAATTTAGAAGGAACACTGTTACAAAAAAATTATACTATAAGTTTATGGAGTAACGATGACATTAATGATAAAGTATATATTTAAAACAACAAGAGGCAATAAAAAATCCCCTGATAACAAGTAGCAAATAATATCACAAGAGTCATAAAAAAATAATAGCAATAACAATTTACACCAATAAATATTCATCAATTATTACAGTAGTAAAAAAAAATTACCTTGTAAGAATTAAAATAAAGTTACCTACAATTCAGAAGGAACACTGCTACAAAAAAAAAATTATACTATAAGTATAGAGAGTAACGATGACATTAATGCTAAAGTATCTATTTAAAACAACAAGAGACAATAAAAAAAATCCCCTAATAACAAGTAGCAAATAATATCACAAGAGTCATAAAAAAAAATAGCAATAACAATTTACACCAATAAATATTAATCAATTATTACAGTAGTAAAAGAAAATTATCTTGTAAGACTTAAAAGAAAGTTACCTGCAGTTTAGAAGGAACACTGCTACAAAAAAAATTATACTATAAGCATAAGAAGTAACGATGACATTAATGATAAAGTATCTATTTAAAACAAGAAGAGGCAATAAAAAAAATCCCCTAATAACAAGTAGCAAATAATATCACAAGAGTCATAAAAAAATAATAGCAATAACAATTTACATCAATAAATATTCATAAATTATCATAGTAGTAAAAAAATTTTACCTTGTAAGAATTAAAAGAAAGTTACCTGCAATTTAGAAGGAACGCTGCTACAAAAAAAAATTATACTATAAGTATAGGGAGTAACGATGATATTAATGCTAAAATATCTATTTAAAACAACAAGAGACAATAAAAAAATCCCCTAATAACAAGTAGCAAATAATATCACAAGAGTCATAAAAAAATAATAGCAATAACAATTTACACCAATAAATATTCATCAATTATTGCAATAGTAAAAAAAAAATTACCTTGTAAGAATTAAAAGAAAGTTACCAGCAATTTTAAAGGTACACTACTAAAAAAAATTATACTATAAGTATAGGGAGTAACGATGACATTAATGTTATTATAAGGTAAATTTGTTTTTTACTACTGTAATAATTGATGAATATTTAGTGGTATAAATTGTTATTGTTATTATTTTTTTATACCTCTTATTATTGTTATCAATTGTTTTATTTATTTTTTTAATACTGGTAGGCGTCAGCTGACTGGCGCCTTTGACTTGGAAGACTCCAATTGGCGCTTTCGAAGGCACCAGTCTGACTGGAGCCTTAGATCCGTCAGAGTGAAAAAAAATAAAATATGTCATGTGTCCAAAAAGATCCCATTGATAAATAGTTTTAGAATAATCTTAAATTGATAAATAGTTTTTAAAAGAAACCCAATTTAACGAAAAAGCTGAAAAGTGAATCAAACACAACCATAATTCTGGACAACCCAAAATCTAACTAATGGTTTGTGTGAAGAAGGGAAACGAAATATAAGAAATGTAATTTTCAAAAAATCAAAATTTCAACGAGGGCACGTAAGTAAATTTGACCTCAAGAATCTAGAAGTAGAAGACTGACCGTTGAAAAGCAAAGCCGTGCACCCAAAGTCCCAAACCATTGTTCTTTGACTTCTTTCCATTTTCCATCCACATTATTGAATATTGATCTCATCAATTCTTCATCTGTTCCCCCCCAGTCCTCACACAGCTATAAAGTCTGCAACTGCAATCTGCAATCCCATTTCCCCTCACCCTCAATCCATTCCGTTATACTCTCGTATCAACAATGCACAAGAGTCCTTCAGGTTCATCATTGGGCCCAGGTGGCTTGGACTTAACCCAGGCCTTCTTCAAGCCCATCACCAACGCCGCCCCTCCCTCCCCAACAAAGCGCCACGACAAGATCTCCGTCATCGGCGCCGGCAACGTCGGAATGGCCATAGCCCAAACCATCCTCACCCAAGACCTCACCCAAGAGCTCGTCCTCGTCGACGCCAAGCCCGAAAAGCTCCGCGGCGAGATGCTCGACCTCCAGCACGCCGCCGCCTTCCTCCCCCGTACTAAGATCCACGCCTCCGTCGACTACGCCGTCACCTCCGGCTCCGACCTCTGCATCGTCACCGCCGGAGCACGACAGATCGCCGGCGAGTCCAGGCTGAACCTCCTGCAGAGGAACGTGTCTCTGTTTCGGAACATCATACCTCCTTTGGTTCGTTACTCTCCCAACACCACTCTCCTCATCGTTTCTAACCCCGTCGATGTTCTCACCTATGTGGCGTGGAAACTATCCGGGTTCCCTTCCAATCGGGTCATCGGGTCGGGTACTAACTTAGATTCCTCACGATTCCGTTTTCTCATTGCTGATCATCTCGACGTCAACGCTCAGGACGTGCAGGTATGTTTTTGTTTATGTTTATGTTAGGGACAAAACTTAGGTGTACACGTGTTTTGCTGCTGTTTTTCGATGAGAAGACGTGTAATTGTTCGTATCGAAAATATTATGGTATGCTTCATTAGAAAACAGCTTCATAAGGTTTTTATGGGTCATTTCATGTCATTTTACTTTGGATAGAGACATAATTATTCTAAGTGACTAAAAGTGTAAGGTACAAAAGTACAACGCGGCGCCGAAGTCCCATCCTGCACCGCTCCAGCCAAAATCAATGGTTGTGATTTGTGGGGGAGAGAGATCGAATAGGTTTGCAGTATGGCTTTAAATTTTCCCAAACTGCGGCTGCTGGAGCGAATTTGGGTCCTCAAAAATAGGGTTGCTAAGGGTTGTCTTCCTCTTGATCGCTTAAAATGAGTGAAAATGGCAATACATTTTAATTAATGTAGATAGACACCTACTTTTTCATTTCACACTTTTGTTCTTTCTAAAGGAACATAATCTATTTATTTTATGAGTAATGATAGTTATAAATATTTTTGATGTCCAACCTCGTGTGTGTGTCTATATATATATATATATATATATATATATATATATATATATATATATTATTTTTTCTCTCTCGTCACATATATTTAGCACTTTAAAATAACCCACCATTATATGCTGTCTATACATGATGTCCCAAAAGTATGTACAATTTTCATTTCTCTTATTTTATACTACTTCAATCATAGAATTCTTTGATGTCTATTATTTTTTTATCTTTAGGACAAAATTTAGGTGGACGCTGTTTATGCTGTTCATCAATTATGATATGTAATTTGAATTAAATATGTCAATTAAATTTAAATTTAAAATTGGCCTATTTATATTATTGGGTACATAATCCATTTGTTGAATTATAATTGGAGAAAGGTAAAAACAACACCTAAAATTTGTCCTTATATGTGACATTTACAACAAATTAGCATTAACAACAAAAAAAGTTTTTAATTACACAACATTTGACTCTAGTGGTAGTTGAGGTTGAATTGAATACTGTGTACTTTATATACATAGTAGATTGTAGAAAAGTTTGAAGTTTATAAAATGGTTATGTTAATGTTGCAGGCTTACATAGTAGGGGAACATGGGGATAGTTCAGTGGCACTGTGGTCTAGCATCAGCATTGGGGGTGTACCAGTGCTGAGCTTTTTGGAGAATCAGCAGATAGCGTATGAGAAAGAAACACTAGAGAACATACACAAGGCAGTGATAGACAGTGCTTATGAGGTGATCAGTCTCAAAGGGTATACTTCTTGGGCTATTGGATACTCGGTGGCTAGCTTGGCCCGCTCCATTCTTAGGGACCAAAGAAAGATTCACCCTGTTTCGGTTCTTGCAGAAGGGTTCTATGGCATTGGTGATGGTGAGGTGTTCCTCAGCTTGCCGGCACAGCTTGGTAGAGGAGGGGTGCTAGGTGTAACCAATGTGCACTTGAATGAAGAGGAGTCACAAAGGCTTAGAGACTCAGCTAGGACCATCATGGAGGTGCAGGCTCAGTTGGGTATTTGAATTCTCTTCATTTCAAGTACCCTGTGATGAAGTCACTTACATACATACACCTTTTTGCAATGCCTGGTTTTGTGTCCGAATTTTCTTTTGGTGTTTCTCCAACATGGTATAGTTTGGCTTAAGTTGTTACTTGTAAGCCCTGCAGTGTTATTTACTGATTTCTATGTTCATCTACTTAGCTTTTATTAAATTATTAGCCAAATTCTACAGTACCCTTGTATTTTCAATGGGTTTTAAAATAGTCAATTTTGGATTAATAGATGAATGATCTTCATTTAATGAATTCTGGTCAAACATTTTTGTGCTTAATGAACTTTTTGATTCCTGTAAATATAGGGTCTTTTGGTTTTAGTCCCAATCTTTCATTCGGTTTGTTTTTGATCCCACGTCAGCAGTGATGCATCAACTGACACATCACCTTTTTAATGCCACATGGCATTTTCGATATTTTTTATATTTAAAATAACTTATTTTATTATTTTTAATAATTACTTTTCTTTTTACATTATTTTCTTCTCCTTCTGCTCCCAGATTTCACTCTCGATTCCATCTCCCCCTTCTGTTCTTCCTCCCATCTCCCCCACCCTTTCTCTTCTACTCCACCCAACCCTCCCACCATCTACCCCCCCCGCACAAGAACCAAATCGGAGCCACCTCGGACCGTCAACACTGCCATCAAGTCCGCCACGCTTCCCCCCCACATTGACATCGACAGTGCCATCACTTCCCCCCCACCTTTTTAATAATGCCACATGGCATTTTCGATATTTTTTATATTTAAAATAATTTATTTTATTATTTTATTATTTTTAATAATTACTTTTCTTTTTACATTATTTTCTTCTCCTTCTACTCCTAGATTTCACTCCCGATTCCATCTCCCCCTTCTGTTCTTCCTCCCATCTCCCCCACCCTTTCTCTTCTACTCCACCCTGTTAGCCCAAGTGGCCTCTAACAAGTGTTGGAATCCTAGAGGGGGTGAATAGGATGCAAAAGATTTTCGCAAACTTTTCAAAAACTTTTGTTGTATGAAGGTATAACGTATTTAACAAGAGTGCGTAGTGAATCTTTAGATGACGTGAACGTAATTGAAATGATGATTCAACAAGATTGTTTCAAATACAATTCAATTCTTTATCAATTAAACCCTAATATGTAATGCAAGATTGAAATTAAAGAGAGAAGGGTTAAGGAGAATTGCAAACCGATATTTTTACTGGTTCAATCATAATTTCTTGTTATCTACATCCAGTCTCACACCCACCGGTATGAGAGTTCCTTGACTAATCAGGATCTTGAGTACAACGTTCAAGAAATTTTACACCAGTGATACCCCACTCTGCAACCTACACACAACCAGGGATTCTACACCTTGAATCCAACCCAGAAGAAGATACCTCACTTCTTCCAAACCAAGAATGTCAAAAACAAGAGAGTAGAAGAGGTTTGAATCACTCTTGAAAGTGAGAAATTACAACTTGAAGCTCTAATGATCACAATGAAAGATTGAGAGAATGAGATGCAAGGATCTTGTGAGATTTCGTGTTTCTTTTTGTTTGTTAGATGATGGCTATCGTTCTTGAACGAAAGAGATGAATAGATCTATTTATTAGGGGTGTTTGTTACGTTTAAAAATCAGATTTGATAGCCGTGAATCGATTCACAGGCCCCATGAATCGATTCACAGAGAGCTGTGACACATGAATCTACTCATGAATCTATTCAGAGACTGATACATCGTGAATCCATTCATGAATCTATTCACAGAGATTGAAACATCTTGAATCCATTCATGAATCTATTCACAGGGAGTAAAATGCTTTGAATCTATTCACACCAATCAATGAATCTATTCACAACATATTTACACTAAGGTTTCAATCATCTTATTTGTAATTCTATTCATTTAAACTTAGATTTTTAACATGAAACTCGTCTAATGATCAAGTATTATATATTCATGCATTAAGTAAAGATTTAAAACATTTCAACATGATGAATGCATGAATTCAACTTGATTATGTTAACCTAAGTTGATTTTAATTTCATTTTATTTGCGTCTCATTCAAACATCTTATATGATCTTACAAAGGTACTAATAAAAACATAAACCTTTAAGAACTACCCTTTGTAGATCTAAGTCTTCAAAACTTGATATAGTTAACATGTTGTCCTTTGTCATCTTCAAAACTTTGTACTTTAAATATCCAGGTCATACTTGGGGAATACGTTCATTCACACACCCAACCCTCCCACCATCTACCCCCCCCCCCCCCCACACACACACACACAAGAACCAAATTGGAGCCACCTCGGACCGCCAACACTGCCATCAAGTCCGCCACCACTTTCCCCCCACATTGACATCGACAGTGCCATCACAGATTCAAGCAATTTCGTTGCACATAAACCCTAATACTAACAGATCCAATCATCACCACAATTTTGTTGCTCACCTTGAATAGGTTCCACTTGACAGAGGGCAACGTCGATGGAGGGAGGACATTGCGGTGGTAGTGGGTCGGTGGGTGTGATAGAGGGCGGTGTGGGTGGATCTGGACCGAGGTGGTGCTTGCGATGGACAACAACCCTCGCCATTGACGGCGCCAACGAGGTCGACTCTCACCTCAAGGAAGAAAGGCGTGAGGACTAAGTTGAGATTGGGTAGAAATAGGGTTTAAAGAAACTTTATTTTTTAACATGCCTACCTCTATCATTAAAGCTGGGTAGGAATAGGGTTTAAAGAGAAACTGTTTTTTTAACATAAGGGGGGAGATAAGAGGAAGATAAAAGGAGGCGATGGAGAAAATGGGCAGATGGAGAGGGGGCTGGAAGAAGATTTGTTGGTGGTGTGGTGGTTCTGTTTCAAGAGGGCTTGGAGGCAGCGGCGGAGATCTGAGGGGTGGCGGTGGAGTGAGCATGTTGAGGAAGATGAAGTTATTTGAAGCAAGCGAACCTGGGTACTGAATGATTTTGAGAGTGAGGTAAAATGAATTCAGTAATTGATTTGGGGGGGGGGGGGGGGGGAGGAAGAAGATTGACGGGGAGAAGAAGAAGGAGGACACGAACATGAGGAAGAAGAAAATGTTTTTTTTAAATAGTTTATTTATTATTTATTTAGAAAAAAAAATTAAATTGGTAAATGAATATCTGTCAATCCACATGGATGTAAAAAATAATAAAATAAGTCATGTGTCACTGCTGACGTGGCTTGTCGTCTACCACGTCAGTAGTTAACAGGACCAGTTAACGGCAGGGAAGAAGAAGATTGACGGGGAGAAGAAGAAGGAGGACGTGAACATGAGGAAGAAGAAAATGTTTTTTTTTAAATAGTTTATTTATTATTCATTTAGGTAAAAAAATTAAATTGGTAAATGAATATCTGTCAATCCACATGGATGTAAAAAATAATAAAATAAGCCATGTGTCACTGTTGACGTGGCTTGCCGTCTACCACGTCAGCAGTTAACGGCAGGGACCAAAAACAAAATAAAAAAAGTTACAGGGATAAAAAACAAACCGAATGAAAGATAGGGACCAAAACCAAAAGTCCCTATATTTATAGGAACCAAAAAGTTCATTAAGCCAACATTTTTTATTTAACACATAAACTTTCACTTATTGCGGTTGAGTCCTTAACTAATTAAATATCTTTTCAATTTAAAACTTAAAATTCTGATTATTTTAATTTGGTTTAACTATTGAGTAGGTCCCTTAATTATTTGAGAATTTTCAAATAGGTCCCTATTATAAAAAAATTGTAATTGGGTCCTCGAACTTTTATAAAGTTTTCAATTGAGTCCTTATACTAAAAACGTTTCTAATTAGGTCTCTGAACTTATATAAAATTTTCAATTGAGTCCTTGTGGTAGGGTTCCATGAAGAGGCCTTTAAGTTTGCGGATGTGAAGCGTGACCTGGAATTCCCCTCAAATTTGTATTTAGGGTTGCAAGAGACCAAAATGTTCAATGGAGTCATTGTGGTAGGGTTCCATGAAGAGGTCTTTAAGTTTGCGGATGTGAAGCATGACCTGGAATTCCCCTCAAATTTGTATTTAGGGTTGCAAGAGACCAAAATGTTGAGCAAGAAAACCAAAGTGTGACTTGCGACTGCTTCTCCTCCATCTGAACAAATAGTTCATTCTTTCCCCGATTTATGTTTTACTGTTGTATATCCCTACCTTGAAATAATTTCGTCCAAAATAGTTTCCCCACTTGCAACTTACATCTTATTTCATCTTGTTATATATTGTTGTATTTTGTTGTGACAATGTCTCAAGGTTCATCCTCCACCCAAAGTACTCATAAATGGTTGATATGTTTATCCAACTTGGATGAAATCAGTTATATTCCATCTAATTCAACATATCACTAATGAATTTTATAATTTAGGGATCCCATTGAAAATTTATATAAGTCTAGGGATCCAATTAAAAACTTTTTAAGTTCGGGGACCTAATTGAAAACTTTATAAAAGTTCGATGACTCAATTACATTTTTTTACTATAATGACCTATTTGAAAATTCTCAAATAGTTCAGGGACCTACTTGATAGTTAAACCCAAGGTAGTTAAAACCGAACCGGTCCGATCCGGACACCAGTCCGGTCAGAAAAACCCCCAAAACCGGGCTATACACGGAACCGGTGGAAAACCCGTTGAACCGGTCAAATTAAAATAAAATAAAATAACAAAGAAAAAACAAAGCGCCATAAGTATGATGAAATGGCGGAGAAGTGAAGAAATAGAAATGGAAAAGAAAGCTTGCGGTGTAGTAAGTTGATCCAGCGAAGAAGAAGAAGAGTGAAACATGAAAGAGGTGATGGATGGGCGTTAGTGTAAGAATAGCTGGCAGCGACAAACCCTACTTAAGGGGTGGGGCTTAATTAAAAAGGATTCATTATTGCATATTTGTGGGTTGGGGTTCCTACTGGGCCATGTGATTAGGTGTTCTATGAAGCCCAAAATTGTGCTAAACATGCTTTTAGGTGTTCTAAGAATTTATCATTTATAAAGAAAAAATTGAAATTATAAACAATAACCACAACTTTGTAATTTTTTTTTAAAACAAAAATCAAGTTATGAGTAGTTCTCTCGACTTTGTAGTTTTATTATATGTTCAATAATTCTTATTTTCGGAAAAGGAAGTCATTCCTATTATTGACTATATTTTTTTTATTGTATCTATATGTATATTTTAATTAAAATCATGTATATAAAATTAAAAATATATATTTAACTAAAACTGGTTGGACTATGGTTAGACCATGGTTGAACCAATGAACCGTAAACCAGTGTCTTCACCGGTTCAATGATCGGTCCGATTTTCAAAACCTTGGTTAAACCTTTTAATTTTAATAAACGAGGTTTATACTAATTTCTTTTTCTTGAAAAACAAATCCCCCCAATCTCTCCTTCTCCAATCCCCATATTGTTGAACCCTAATTCTCCTGGTCATCACCGCCGCGCGCTGCCGTTCTGGTGACCAAAAGATGCAACATACTCATAGCCTTTGGCATTGTTGCTGTTTGAGAACAGAAGAACACAGAGGAGTTGAAGACAAAGGTCGATCGGAGTGAAAATGTTATGTCTGCTTCATTCTGCTGCCTTCTGGTTCAAATTAACTAGAAGAAACTCCACCAAAACTGGGTGGTAGAAACGGTTCCTGCTGAGAAAGCGGTGGTTGCCGGCGGCGACGACAGCCACACCGGGTGCCAACGTGTGAACTCACCATAATACGTCTGCCTGAGAAACCCACCCCAACCATCGTTTTTATAAAACACACTCAACAACCGCATTGCGCCGCCACATATGATGGACTCCATCGTCGAAGCTACGTCGTCTGACACCGTACCTCCGTTGTCCCGACTGTCTCCATCGCCACATATGATGGACTCCATCGTCGGAGCTACACCGTCTGACACCGCACCTCCGTTGTCCCGACTGTCTCCATCGCCATTCCCCGACCGGGAAGATTTCTAGTCCGAAAGGGCCGCCATCACCCTCATCGATGCCTGGGGCTAGCGCTACCATGTCCTCAACTGCGGCAACCTCCGCCAGAAGCACTGCAGGAGATTGCTGACGTTGTCAACCGCCGCCACCGACGTCTAGTGCAAGAACCACATCGACACACTCAAGAAGAAGTTCGGTGTAACATCCCTGACTGCTCTACGGATTGACGACTGTCCCCACAGACCAACACGGGTCTTTTCAGTGTGCTTTGTCCTCACTCACACGCTTCCTGGGAAAACTTCCCAGGAGGTCACCCATCCCAAAATTGCTCCAAGTCAAGCATGCTTAACTTTGAAGTTCTTAAGTGACGAGCTCTCGAAAAGAAGATGCATCTTGTTAGTATAGGTAGTACCAATCAATTCATATAAGCCTTCCTCAACTGTATAGTCTCATACCTACACAGTCTCAGGATCCCTCTCATTTGGGTGTGTAATCGGTTCATTCATGTGTCCCTCCGCCTACAAGTCTGCCAGGAGCCGCTCCTTGTCCATGCCTTCTTACACCGGTGACCACTCCCCGCCCTCGTTGGCACCCGGGTGTTACATGCCCACTGGTCGCACTGTCGCGCACGCGCCAAAAAGAACGAGCGGTTTGTAAAAATATGTAGTTTAGGGCGACAACTCGGATGTCGTCTCACAAGGACTCTTGAAGTGTTATGTATCACAAAAATCAGTTTTTGGGGGAGGGGGGTTTGGATTGGAATGCAATTAAGGAAAACAAAGCAATAAACAGAGAAGTTTAAGAGATTAACAAATAAACTAAAGCGATTAACCTACTGTTCTCGATTTCCCAACTATCATCGGTTCATGTAAATTCCAAGCCCTAAGCAGATTCTAATCCCCTTTCAGTTGTAGCAACAATTAACAAACGAAATTGCTACTACGGATATATGTTCCTATTCCCGAATTAAACAAACGGGGTTAAGCCCTCATGAACTCAACGAACATGAATGAACACACGCGAATTAAACAAACGCGATTAAGTATAGGAACATAACATCACTAAAATGAATCAACACAACACTATACACTCCTGAATTAAACAAACAGAAATGTATAACATAGTATTGAAAAGGGAAAAGCATACAAAACAGGAATTACAATAACCTCAAGTATGGTGGAATTCAATTACAGTAGATTAATCTAGAAAATTAGTTCTCCATAAAGAAAACGAAACACACAGAAAAATGTAAAAACAATGGAGAAAAACAAAAAGTTCTTTCAATCTGCCCAGAACAGCCTTTTATACTATTCAGAAACTAAGCCCACTCGCGAGGCGAATATCATGAACAGTCTGCAACGTTTGGTCTTCTCGCGGGGCGAAGTATTGCTCGCGTGGCGAGGAATGGAAGAGTCATGGCTTCTGGTCTTCAGTCTCGCAAGGCGAGACATGAATCCACGAGGCGACACAGAACGGGTTGCATTTTTCTGGAACAGTCAGCCTTCAGGGTCGCGAGGCGAGGTGTTGTTCGCGGGGCGAACCAGAGAGGATGACATTTTTACTGTAAAGCTGGCTTTCAGGTTCGCGTGGCGAGAAAACTCTCGCGAGACGAACTCCTCCAGACTTGAAACTTCCCTGATTCTTTATTCTCTTGACTTCTAACTTAACCTGAAAACAACAAAATAGCCATAAGTGATTTATTTGACTCAAAACTGGCTAAATTAACCTAAAACTACTTTAGAGACTCAAAACCTTGCTTGAGGACAATCTAATCTAATTTGGGTGAAAATAGGATATAATTTGCACAAAACCCTGGTCATACTAGCCATAAAACTAGATGAGCCAGAGGCTTATCAAAATACCCCAAACCTAAACTTTGCTTGTCCCCAAGCAAACTACAACTCAAAAACCAAAAAAAAAAAAAAAACTCAAGACATGGCAAGCTTAAAAGATTCAATCAACCTTGCACAAATTTCAAGCAATACATCAAAACAGTTTTTCTTTCAATGTTCCCCCCTTTCAAACAAAGCAGTCCCCACAGTCATTTATTCTGAACATTTGAGAATTTCATCATTTAAACAATCATTAATCTAAGTAGGGGATCCAAGTTACACACAAGAGGGAGATCACCAAATTCAAACAACTGCCTTCCTCACAAGGGCATTTAGTGTTTCACTCAATCGCTCAGTTTTTGTGTCAGGCTAACAACATTTCACTCAATTCACCTTTCAGAAGCACTTCCCATAAATTTGATTTTCATCTCCAAATGGTTCCCACAGAAAACATGCATGCAACATCAAAAGGTCTTTTATGGTTGTAATGGGGCCTGACTAAGGGTAGGATATACAAAGGTACTGGCTTAAGTCTCTAGGAACTAAGAGAGCATGAACATTTTGATACATTGAAATTCCACTCAAGTTCCTTTTCTCATTCATCTTTTCATTTGCTTTGGGTGACTACAGCCTTTTTATTCCCACACTTTTATTTTTAACATTTTTACACTTTTTTTTTAATCCCAAACAACACATATCACACCTTGTAGCCACCCCAAACTTAGTTTCTTACACCCATTCTCTTTCTAAGATTCCATGCTCTCCTAATCCTAAGATCGGGTTAACATGGTTTTCCAGATTTTGGGCTTATAACATTAGGTTATCAAGAATTAACAGGCTAATCAGGCTCAATGGGGCTAACTAAGGAACATGCATTAGGAATTGGTTCTTTTTCAGGCCAAGTGGTTATTTACAAAGAAAATGCCTAAATCATCTGAAGCAAACACATAAACATGCAAACCAAGAAGAGATTCAAGCAAATTCGGGAAAGTGCAACTTGAAAGCGATTCTCACAGTCAAAAACATGTTGGAGGCTCAAATCCTCACCTGGACATTTTTGCAAATTGTTTGACCGAGATTCTATCCCTAGTGTGTGCTTCCTATCACCCCAAACTTATCATAAATCATGCCATCACAACAAAATCCCAAAGTTCAGTTTTCAATCACATGGGGATCACTTTGCAAAAACTTAAAAAAAAATTTCAACCTAGGGGGAATCATTACATAAATCATGCAATCATCTATGCAAAATTAATCAAAACCAATAAAACTTGCCAACATAAGACTCACACAATTTATTCAAGAACTAAAAGAAAGATAAGACAAAACAAAACTACAACTAGTTCCCTCCCCCACACTTAAAACATACGTTGTCCCCAATGAAACAACATAACTATAAAATCAGAGTGAGGGAAAGGAAATGGTACTCCTTGATCAGGTGGCAGTGTAGGAGCTTCCGCCTGGATCCCATTGCTTGTAGCATAAGGCCAAAGAGATAGAGTTCATTCCATGGTCCCATAACTTGCATCCTTGATATATAAGTGAGCACTTGACTATGATGGTGACCTTTCCCAATGCGGCGGACCCATCACTTCCTCTCTGTGCAAAGATGACCGCTTTCTCAACAAAGTCCTCCCAATAAAATTGGGATTCAACCTCTTGGACCGGCCATGGTGCAAAATCCAGTCCCTCTGGTGGTTTCGCAGGGGGAGGTGGCAAATAGGTAGGGAGGGTCTCCGGTGCTGCTTCATCTTCTGCATGTTCCTCATTCACTGCACTGACAAATCCATCACATGCTAAACATGCAGCAATTTCAGCACACACCAAACAATGGTTAGTGTTAGTACAATCAGGACATGAAGAAATATCATCAAAGCCAAAAATAAATGGAAAATCAAGAACAAGGTCCTCATGGGTGTCAGCAATAATCCCAGAAAGCAGCTCTATGTGGAAAACGGAGTGCTCTTCCAATGGTTGTTTCACAGCATCAAAGATGTTAAACTTTGCCACAATATCACCAAACTCCATAGACATGGTCCCATCATCAACATCAATCTTAGTCTTAGCTGTCTTCATGAACGGTCTGCCCAGGATGATTGGTGATCTACTGGAATTTGTCTCTCCTGCCATGTCCAGTATGTAGAAGTCAGCAGGGAAGATCAACTCATCAACTTGTACCAGCACATCTTCTACCATTCCCATGGGGCGAGCACTGGTCCTGTTGGCCAACTGGATAGTGAGACCTGTATACTGCAAGGGACCAAGATCAAGGTTATTGAAAATAGAGGTAGGCATGACATTTATGGAGGCTCCCAAATCCAGCATGCAATTTTCAAAATTTCTGTCCCCAATAGTGCATGGAATAGTAAATGTGCCCGGATCTTTGCACTTCTGTGGTAGTGCCTGAGTAGGGGCTGAGACAGTAACTCTATCTGGTGCAGGCTTAGACTGGATAAGAGCTGAAACATTTCTTCCCAGATTAACTCTCTCATTACTCTTCAACTTCCTCCTGTTGGTGCATAGATCCTTCAGAAATTTTGCATACTTAGGCACCTGCTTGATCACATCTAGAAGGGGAATATTCACAGCTACCTTTCTGAACACATATAAAATTTCCCTCTCCTTGTCTTCCCCACCAATCTTCTTATTTTTCTGCAATCTCTGTGGGAAGGGGATTGGTGGTCTGTACACTTTCTCAGTTTCAACATCGACTGAAGGCTCAGGAGTTACCTCAATAGTTTCTTCATCTTTTCCAGAGGTTGTCTCAACAACTCGTCCAGATCTCAGAGAAATGACACTCACATTAGGATTGGAGACATTGGGATTTATCACTGTTTGTGCCGGCAATTGACTTGATCCTTGAGCTTGCTGTATGTTGTTTATGGATGTGGCAAGCTGCCCAATCTGTGTCCTTAAGTCTTGAATGCTAGCATCGGTTCGCTACTGAAACTGTGCCTGTGAGGCCTGTAACTGTCCAACTTGCTGCTGGAAAAGTGTATTCATTTGTGCAGTCATTTGTGAAGTCATTTGTGGGTCATTTGCTTGAACATGTCCTCCAGTGAAGATCCAGAAGGTGCAGACGTAGTCACTTGAGTAGGATTCTGTGGTACTGCCATCGGTTGTTGTTGTTGTGAGTTCCCATACCGAAGGTTAGGATGATTCCTCCAGTTGGGATGATACCTTTTTGTGGAGAGGTCTGGAGTGTTGTACCGGTTCTGACTGTTGCCTTGATTGTAAGGATGGACTGCATAAGCCTGAGACAGATCAGTGACGAACTCTTCCTTCGGAATGGGGCATGCTTCATACGGGTGCTCAGGAGAGTTGCACATGCCACACAACCTTGCAGGCTGAACCCTATCTATTGCCAATTGCCTTACAAAAGAAGTGAGCTCATCCATTCTATTCTCAAGGGCCTGGTAAGAAGAAGAACTATGGACCTCATTTACACCTCTTGTCTCAATAGAATTTCTCCTGGTAGTAAACTGCTGGGAGTTCAGTGACATATTTTCAATTAGTTGCTTGGCAGCAGCTGGAGTCTTATCAACAAGTGCTCCCCCACTAGCAGCATCCAAAATATTCCTATCCATCGGCAGTAACCCCTCATAAAAATACTGGATAAGAAGCTGTTCAGAAATCTGATGCTGGGGGCAACTGGATACCAAATGCTTGAATCTTTCCCAATATTCAGCCAACGACTCATTTCCTTGTCTGATGCCACATATTTCCTTCCTAATTGATGCAGCTCTGGAGGCAGGAAAATATCTCTCTAAGAAAACCTTCTTCAGATCGTTCCAGGTAGTAATAGAGTTTGGCTCAAGATATAACAGCCAATCCTTTGCAGCGCCCTAGAGTGAGAACGGGAAAGCTTTCAGCTTGATGCTATCCTCAGTTACTCCCTCTGATCTCGAGGTTGTGGAGCAGACAACCTGGAATTCCTTCAAGTGCTTGTGTGGATCCTCACCTGCAAGACCATTAAACTTTGGCAACAAGTGAATGAAACCAGATTTTAATTCAAAGGGGGTATCAGCACCAGGATATGCAATACACAAGCCATTATAATTAACATCAGGGGCAGCAAGCTGTCTTAATGTCCTTTGCTCACCCATGTTAGCAAAAACAATTTTAAAATTAGAATCACTACTAGTGCTAGCCCGAATTTCTCTACGGCGTGTGTGCAGTGTTCTTTCAATTTCAGGATCAAAATCACACAATTCAGGGCAATTAGACTTAGTAGCCAGACCAATTCAAAACAAAAACGAAAATAAAAGAAAGAAAAGAAGAAAAACTGCGAAAATAACAAACAAGAGTCCCCGGCAACGTCGCCAATTTTTGGTCGTGCTGTCGCGCACGCGCCAAAAAGAACGAGCGGTTTGTAAAAATATGTAGTTTAGGGCGACAACTCGGATGTCGTCTCACAAGGACTCTTGAAGTGTTATTTATCACAAAAATCAGTTTTTTTTGGTGGGGGGTGGATTGGAATGCAATTAAGGAAAACAAAGCAATAAACAGAGAAGTTTAAGAGATTAACAAATAAACTAAAGCGATTAACCTACTGTTCTCGATTTCCCAACTATCATCGGTTCATGTAAATTCCAAGCCCTAAGCAGATTCTAATCCCCTTTCAGTTGTAGCAACAATTAACAAACGAAATTGCTACTACGGATATATGTTCCTATTCCCGAATTAAACAAACGGGGTTAAGCCCTCATGAACTAAACGAACATGAATGAACACACGTGAATTAAACAAACGCGATTAAGTATAGGAACATAACATCAATGAAATGAATCAACACAACACTATACACTCCTGAATTAAACAAACAGAAATGTATAACATAGTATTGAAAAGGGAAAAGCATACAAAACAGGAATTACAATAACCTCAAGTATGGTGGAATTCAATTACAGTAGATTAATCTAGAAAATTAGTTCTCCATAAAGAAAACGAAAAACACAAAAATGTAAAAACAATGGAGAAAAACAAAAAAGTTCTTTCAATCTGCCCAGAACAGCCTTTTATACTATTCAGAAACTAAGCCCACTCGCGAGGCGAACACTCTCTTGCGAGGCGAATATCATGAACAGTCTGCAACGTTTGGTCTTCTCGCGGGGCGAAGTACTGCTCGCGTGGCGAGGAATGGAAGAGTCCTGGCTTCTGGTCTTCAGTCTCGCGAGGCGAGACATGAATCCGCGAGGCGACACAGAACGGGTTGCATTTCTCTGGAACAGTCAGCCTTCAGGGTCGCGAGACGAGGTGTTGTTCGCGGGGCGGACCAGAGAGGATGACATTTTTACAGTAAAGCTGGCTTTCAGGTTCGCGTGGCGAGAAAACTCTCACGAGGCAAACTCCTCCAGACTTGAAACATCCCTGATTCTTTATTCTCTTGACTTCTAACTTAACCTGAAAACAACAAAATAGCCATAAGTGCTTTATTTGACTCAAAACTGGCTAAATTAACCTAAAACTACTTTAGAGACTCAAAACCTTGCTTGAGGACAATCTAATCTAATTTAGGTGAAAATAGGATATAATTTGCACAAAACCCTGGTCATACTAGCCATAAAACTAGATGAGCCAGAGGCTTATCACCCACCAGCTTCCGCTTGGTTCGTCCCCGAACCACACCGTACTGGGAGAGGTGCCACTCTGATACCATTTGTAACATCCCTGACTGCTCTACGGATTGACGACTATCCCCACAGACCAACACAGGTCTTTTCAGCGTGCTTTGTCCTCACTCACACGCTTCTTGGGAAAACTTCCCAGGAGGTCACCCATCCCAAAATTGCTCCAAGTCAAGCACGCTTAACTATGAAGTTCTTAAGTGACGAGCTCCCAAAAAGAATATGCATCTTGTTAGTATAGGTAGTATCAATCAATTCATATAAGCCTTCCTCAACTGTATAGTCTCATACCTACACAGTCTCAGGATCACTCTCATTCGGGTGTGTAATCGGTTCATTCATGTGTCCCTCCGTCTAGAAGCCTGCCAGGAGCCGCTCCTTGTCCGTGCCTTCTTGCACCGGCGACCACTCCCCGCCCTCGTCGGCACCCGGGTGTTACATTCAGGATCGATAAGACTAGGATGTCCAATTCCGATGACGGCGACTGCGGTTACAGCTGCAAGTGGCCATTTTTTCACCTCCTTGATTTCCTCATCGACGATAATTTTTCGGCGAGTAAGAGTGTGGGTGAGGAAGAGGAAGGAGACAGTGGTTCCATAAATCGTATAAGGCTATGTTCCAAGGAGAAGAAGAAGAGACTTTAGGGTTCAAACTGTTTATTTAGTTCAAGAAATTTGGGTTCAAATTTTTTACATTGTATAATATTTTTAATTTTAATTTTTTTAAAATTTATCAAAGATAAAATGTATATAATTTGAATGACAAAATTGCAATATCAAAAACTTTGACTACTAATTAATAAAAATGAAGAGATAGCGTCATTAAATGAAACCAAGCTTCCCTATTGGCCCATTAAAAACTGTTCCAAAACCCCTTATATTTTCATGGGTACTCTAGCACTTCCCAAATTATTATTATATATTACGTTTAGATTAATAAAAAAAGGTTATATAACATCTGTTGTGAGTCTTGTGACTTATGATGAACAATATTTTTTTTGTTTGTTTAAAGGTGTGTGTAGACCAACCCCTAAGTGCCTACACTAAATGGAAACCAAATACCAGTGATATCCTGGAAAAGTAACAAGCCACACCCCTCGGGTGGGTCTTCCCAAAAATGTTGAAATTTTTTCCCATACAGAAGCTTGGTTCAGACGAGTGGAAAGATACAGGACAGACAGGTGACCTGTATGATGAAATTTTAACAGTGACTTAGACAAACACACCACTTGAAAAACGGATAAGAAAACTAAGGCAACTAAAGAGTTTTTAAGGAAAGAGAGATTGACACAGCTATTTATCCCGGTTCACTCTTCAAAGCAAAGAGCTATGTCCAGTCTTTGGCAGCACCAAGTTTTATCCACTATAATTGATCAGGTTACAGACTCCAAGTATTGTTTGCACACCTAGCCTCTTCATGCTCCAAGACAAGTATTCTTTGCACTCCTAGCCTCTTCAGGCTCACTCTGGTTTGTTTGAGAGATTTGGTTTGTAATAAATACAACTTCAGATAGACAGATCTTTCACTAACACTCGGAGTGGTTTAAATGTAAAGCTTAGGAAAGTCTGCGTAATAACTTCAAATGATTGAAGAATACAGAATGAAAGAATGAAGATATTAATGCGCAGAGTAATGACTCTTTAATGCTATGTGTATTCTCTATGCTTCATCTTCAATGACTTCTGTATTTATAGTTTTCAAGCATTTAGGATCCGTTAGAGACATTCCCTCAGATGTTGGCTTCAAGCAGAACTTCATTAAATGCAATAGAGTCGTTCTGGGCAGCCATTAATGCAATAGGAATGTTGGCTGTACTCTAATATGAAGGATCATGGCTTTATGCATCGTGATACAGCCATATCAAAGTTGTGCAGAGAGCTTTTTGTACTTTGCTGAGTACAATTCCCTTTTCGTGTAAGGACCAGAGGTACTAGGGAATAAAGCATGTTGGAAGCATTCTTTAACTGATCTTTGGTTCTGATAACCGAGGTTGCTTGAGAGAGTAACTTCTGACTTTTCTTGATAGGCGTGAGACTGAGTAGGAGAGAAGGCTTCAAGGCTCTTTCTGATGGGACAGCCAACAAAAGCTTGTTTGGTCCTTGATTCTTCAACGAGTAACCTCAGACAAGTGTAGGAACTCGTGGGGAGACAGGTTGAAGACGTATCTTGAAAGAAGTCAATAATCATAGTCAACAGACAGATTGACTTTCGCTTATCCAGACAGGTAGTCACTTATGAGCAGAAAGATGCTTCTTATAGTTTTAATCTGCACACTAGATAGACAGGTTAGCAACCAATATGAAGGTTAATTAAATCATTAACCAATGTTTAGTTCTCATCAAAACTTAGGGAAATTCACATCAGACATTTTAGAGACTTAACAATCTCCCCCTTTTTGATGATGACAAACATTGAGATGATTTAATGAACCTCAAAAAATATCAACAAAGAAAATAACATATATCAGACAGGTTGAAATTTTCTTAAGCGGACAGGTCATGCAGATGCTTGATCAGACATTAAGATGAATTATATAATCTGTTTAACTTAGTCACACATAAGTTTGACTTGCTTTACTTTGAAATTATTATCAGAGAAATATTACTTAAGATTTATCTGAGCAATTATAGCGACTATCAGAACATACTCATGTCCATGTATTATTTAAGATCATATCATATTCATTCTCCCATTCTCCTATATCACATTTCTTATCACATTTCTCCCATTCTCCTATATCACATTTCTCCCATTCTCCCCCTTCTGTCAACATCAAAAAGGAATAAACTATAAAAGTATTAAAGAAATAAAGGAGAAATTTATTTTATTCATCATGAACGTTTACAAGTACAAGGTAGTCTATATACCTAAAAACTACCCAGATTGACTAATTAACAAAAATAAAGCAGCAACCCTTTGCTCTAAGAGCAGCCTAGCTCGTCTTTCTTCATCTAGCTGTCTTCTTAAGTCTTCTACTTGTCCTTGAAGCAGAAGAAAGTCTTGTAAGGCCACTGTTAGAGAAGAGATAGATAGAGAAGAGTGCCAGGGTAAGGCTAAAACTGGGGGTGCCTTAGGTAGAGATTGGGGAGAGGTGATGGAAGGAAAGAAAAGTTCATGGAGAGTTTGAAGGGCATAGAAAGGAAGAAATACGAATTTGAATAAAGAGTCAATATGGCAGAAAAAAGAATTAGATCATGTGACTAATATAAAGAAATACCTAGACCTATGTGGTAGCATTATAACAGAACCAGGATAGTGATTTCCAGCTAATGTTCTAATGAAGATAATAATAGGTGGGTAGAAGAAAGGTTCTATACAGGGGTTAAGGATATGAGGTGGAGGAGAAGGGATGAAGGAGAAATGTGAGATACTTGCAAATAAAAGAGATTGCAAATCAGACACAAAGAGTCTCGATAATATGCCAGTTTGTTCTTTGGGAGCAGAGTCCCTGTGAACAACTATGTACTGACAGTCATCAGGTACAATAGTGAAAGAAGATTTTTGAGTTTGAAAGGAGGAGACAGGTGAAGAAATAGGAGATGCAACAAAAAGAGGTTGAACAAAAAGGGCAGATGGAGAAGAGAGAGATGGGTTGATGATACCTTGATGAGAAGGGGAAGGGAATGAAGGAGATGTCTGCTCTTTAGATATCTTCAACTTCTTGTGAGAAGGAGACACTTGGTGATCCTTGGGTACAACTATCCGAGCTCCTCCAGACAGGTCTTCTGCAGTGTTTGCTTTTGCAGGTACTGGGTAACCAGATCTTCTCTTTTTGGGAATAATTCCCAAAATGAAAGTCTTCTTTGGTTCTTCCAGGACTTGCTCTGTATGCCCCCCCTGAGCAGATGCTTCCTCTTTGCTAGGCTTAGACTCAACTTGTCTGACCTTGGCAAAGGTCTTCACCAGCTTCCTTTTCTTGCTGGGATGAGCAGGAACATCCACTAATTCCTCAGCTTCACTAGTCTTCCTCTTGAGAGAGGGTCTCCTCAGCCTGAACCTCAAGGGCTCAACTGTTTTAGCAGAATCTTCAGATACTGAGGGTTGCAGCTCTGGAATTTGGTCTTGTCTGGCCACCTTTCCAGACGGTTTGAACATCTTTCAGAAATGGGGACTTCTGATTCGTCAGTGGAAACCACTGGTTCTTCCTCCTTCTGCTCAACAGCAGGCTTCTTCTTCTTCTGCTCCTTCTTCTTCTTGTCTTCCTCCTCATCAGCAAGAGGGATTCCCTTGATGTCCATCATAGATAGTATCTTCCTATCTATGGGCAGTGACATGTCCACAAAGCGAACATCACTAGGAACAAACAACTTTTTCCTGAATTCCCTCGTCAGCAACATCCCATAAGGATAGGTCTGCATGTTGGTTCTCTTGATCATAATCTCAAGGTACATGTAGATAAGGTCGTTGATGTCAACCTTGATTTTGTGGATCAAGTGGTACAGAGCAAATCTGTCCATCTTGGTCACACTGCCTCGTGAGCCTTTCCTTGGCATCACACACTCCAATAGCAATCTGTGCAGGAATCTACACTTGACCACCATGTTGACAGGCTTAGGGTTCACTGGTTTGGGAACACCATAGATGGCAATGTTTACATTGTCAGCTCCCACTTCATCTTCCCATTTGGGTGTGAAGCCAGCTCCGATTCTCGGACATTTTGTGATAAGCTCCAGAGAGCTAATGGGGAAGAGAAGGGTTTTATCCCCCCTTTCAGCCTTAAAGCTTTTGATTCCGTTGAGTCGGTTGGTGACAACCACAACATTTCTCAAGAATGTTTGAATGAGCTTAGGGTGAACAAGCTCCTTGATGTCAAAGAAAGGAGTCCACTTGGAGTACTCAAACTCTTCAGTGACATCCATTCCTAGTTTCTTCATTTGTTGAAGATCAACAGTCTTTCTCGGAATGATCTTTTCTATCTTAGTAACCTTGGGATTGTATTTCTCAGCGATTTTTTTTGTAGAGAGACGCTTGGATGATGCCATTTTTTTTGAGAGAAAACGATTCTAGGGTTTGGAGAGAGAAGAGGGTTTGAAAGATGAGAAGACAAAGAGATTTTGGAATATTGAAACGTAAAGGTTCAACCTTTCTGATCTATTGTCTTTTATAGTCATAAAGGTAGGAGAGAGAAAATTGATATTTTTAATTCAAAAATGGCATGATTTGTATGGGGAACTGCAACGCCCACTTAAGACATAATGAAAACATGTTTTCGAGATATGTAAACCACCGTGCACACGATTAGCTTCAGATAAGGGAATGACATTAATTAAATAATAACCATTTCAACAATACAATGCATGTTTAGATTATCTCTAATAAATAAAAACCTTTATTCAGCGAGGGGTTTAGTGAAAATATCAGCCCATTGATTTTCAGTTTTAACAAACTTAATATCAAAGATGCCTTTCTGAACATAATCCCTAATAAAATGATGTTTGATTTCAATATGCTTAGCCTTAGAATGTTGAATTGGATTTTTAGTTAAGCATATAGCACTGGAATTATCACACCATACAGATATGTTATGTTCATAAATAGAGTAATCCTCAAGTTGATGTTTTACCCATAAGAGTTGAGAGCAGCAACTAGCAGCAGAGATGTATTCTGCTTCATCAGTAGACAGGGCAATGGTTGTCTGCCTCTTGCTTCACCATGAGACTAAAATTGCTCCAATGAAGTGACATCCTCCACTAGTGCTTTTTCTTTCTATTCTGTCTCCAGTAAAATCAACATCACAATATCCGACTAATATGTATTCTTTTGATCTTAAATACAGCAAACAAAGATTAGTAGTTCCAAGAAAATATCTAAATATTCTTTTAACAGCCTTAAGATGAGATTCTCTAGGATCAGATTGGAATCTAGCACACATACAGATACTAAATTGAATGTCAGGTCTGCTTGAAGTTAAGTACAGTAGAGAGCCAATCATACTTCTGTATATAGTTTGATCTACCTTGTTACCTTCATCATCTTTCCTTAGTATTGCATTGGGTTACATAGGGGTTTTCATGAGCTTTGCATTTTCCATTTTGTATTTCTTGAGTAACTCCTTGGTATATTTTTGTTGATGAACGTAAATTCCATCACTTGTCTGCTTGATTTGTAATCCAAGGAAGAACTTCAATTCTCCCATCATGCTCATCTCAAATTCAGCTTGCATTAGATTTGAAAATTCCTTGCATAGGTTTTCATTAGTTGCTCCAAAAATAATATCATCAACATATATTTGAACTATAATAAAGTTCTTTTTAGAGCATTTCTTGAACAGAGTAGTGTCTGCTTGTCCTCTAGTAAAACCATTATGTATGAGAAAAGAACTGAGTCTATCATACCATGCTCTAGGTACTTGTTTCAAACCATATAATGCCTTTTTAAGTTTGAAAATGTGATCTGGTTTATCAGTATCCTCAAAACCAGGGGGTTGTTTAACATACACTTCTTCAATTATACCATTTAGAAAATCACTTTTTACATCCATTTGAAACAGGGTAATTTGGTGCTGTTCAGCATATGACACTAAAATACGTATGGCTTCTATTCTAGCTACAAATGCAAAGTTTTCAGTACAATCAATACCTTCTTGTTGGTTATAGCCTTGAGCTACTAACCTTGCCTTATTTCTGACAACTTTACCATCTTCATCCAATTTGTTTCTGAAGACCCATCTTGTTCCAATAACCGACTTGTTTTTAGGCATAGAGACAAAAGTCCAGACACAATTTCTGGTGAACTGGTTAAGTTCTTCTTGCATAGTAAGAATCCAGCTTTCATCCTCAAGAGCTTCTTCAATGCGTTTAGGCTCCAAATCTGAAATAAAGGCCACATTGCTTGATTCTCTTAATGTGGATCTGGTTCTTACTCCTTCAGAAGGATTTCCAATAATAAGATCCTTAGGGTGATGAGTGTTGAACTTCCAATCCCTTTTGAGATCATCATGAAGATCTTGGCTTGTCTGCTAACTCGTTTGTTGACTCGTCTGCTGACTTGTATGTTCCACTTGTTTGTCAGCCTCAGGCACAGGTCCTGTCTTGGTTAGATCGGGTTGTTGAATTTATGGATTGTTTATATCAAGACATGCAAGATCATCTTCTAGATCTGATAGTTCTTTATTAGTCTTTAATTCATCATTGAATTTAACATGAACATATTCTTCAATAATACAAGTTCTTGAATTGTAAACTCTAAAAGCCTTAGACATTTCAGAATATCCTACGAAAATACCTTTATCTACCTTAGAATCAAACTTTCCAAGATTATCTCAGGTATTCAGAATAAAACATTCACATCCAAAAGCATGAAAATAAGATATGTTGGGGCTTTTTCCTTTCCACAATTCATAAGGAGTCCTTTTTAGAAAAGGCCTAATAAGTATTCTGTTTTGTACATAATAAGCAGTGTTTACAGCTTCTGCCCAGAAGTACTTAGGGACATTATTTTCATTGAGCATAGATCTAGCCATCTATTGCAGAGATCCGTTCTTTCTCTCAACCACTCCATTTTGCTGTGGAGTTCTAGGTGCAGAGAAATTGTGAGAGATTCCATTCTCCTCACAGACCTGTCTAAACTGCTCATTTTCAAATTCTCCCCCATGATCACTTCTAAGGGTAGAAATACAGAAACCCTACTCATTTTGTACTCTTTTACAGAATACTGAGAAAGACTTAAAAGACTCATCCCTGTGTATTAGGAAGAGTACCCATGTGTATCTAGAATAGTCATCAACTATGACAAATCCATATTTTCTTCCAGCCCGGTGGCGCCAAGACTAATCGGTCCAAACACATCCATGTGTAACAACTGAAGAGGTCTAGAGGTTGATACCTGGTTTTTAGATTTGAAACTTGATTTTATCTGTTTACCTCTCTGACATGCATCGCACAAGACATCTTTCTTAAAACTAATATCAGGAAATCCTCTCACAAGATTATTCCTTTTTAATTCAGAAACTCGTTTCATACTAGCATGTCCTAGTTTCTTATGCCATAACCATCTCTCATCCTCTTTAGACATCAGACAGGTTATACTTTGATCTCAGAGATCAGATAGTTCAATCATATAAAGATTTTGTTTCCTTTTAGCTGAAAAGAGGGTTTTGCCACAACAGTCTTTAACTATGCATACATCCTTGGTAAAGGAAACATCAAAACCACTATCACATAATTGACTTATGCTATGCAAATTGTGTCTTAATCCTTTAACCATAAGAACATTAGATATAGAGGGAAGAGGGGGTTTACCACCAATAGTACCAATTCCTATAACTTTCCCTTTCTGATTCCCTCCGAAGGCAACATGTCCTCCTTTCTTAAGTTGGAGGTCTAGGAACATAGACCTTTCTCCTGTCATATGACGAGAGCAACCACTGTCCAGGTACCAGGAGTGATGTTTTCTTTATCCTGTTGAGGACATCTGCAACAAAAATTATTTGATCTTTAGGTACCCATATTTTTCTGGGTCATTTTCTGTTAGTTCTAGGAGTCTGTGAAGACTTCCTTCTCTTATTATGGATACACTTAGACATAACATGTTCAGTTTTTCCACAGAAGTTATAGACTGGTGTAGACTTGGTTACAGTGGACTTAACGGATACTGTAGAAGCTTTAGTTGATAATTTATGATGTGTCTGATGGACATATCCAATACCTTCTTTGTTAAGAGAGTGCATCTGACAGCCAAGTAGCTTAGTCAGATTATCTCTACCATTAACAAATTTGGCAAGATCAGAAGTGAGCTCTTCCACTTTCTGTTGAAGTTTTTCAACTTCTTCAGATGGTGATGTTTCACTTGAGATCTTAGCTTCATTAGACTTTTCAGTCTTCAACTCAATGTTCTCTTTAGCGACCTTCTCACACTCTTGAGATTTCTGTTTATGCTCACTGGTGAGCTTTACATACTCTCTCTTGAGGGATTTGAAAGCCTTAGATAAGCAGTTGGATTCCTCCAGCAACTCCTCATAGGCATCATGTAATTCCTTATAGCCAGGACGTACCTCATCGTCCGAGTCTGAGTCAGTGCTGCCCATCAGACAGAGATTGGCTTCTTCCTCTATTTCTTCATCAGAAGATGTTGACTCCAGATCCTCCCAAGTAGCCATCATTCCTTTCTTCTTCTTCTTGAAGAATTTCTTAAAATGGGCCTTCTTGAGTTAAGGACATTCAGCCTTGATGTGACCAGGCTTCTTGCACTCATAGCAGACAATTGGACTTTTGTCTGTTGGAGTGGATTCTTTGAAGTTCTAGTCCTTGTTGAACCTTCTGAATGGCTTATCCCTCTTGAACTTCTTTTTCTGTAGGAGAAGCTTTATCTTCCTAGTCAGGAGAGACAATTATTCATCACTCTCAGAATCCCCGTGTTCAGACAGGTCAGCATCACTGGATGACTCGTCTGCCTTTAGAGCCTTGGAAACTTTTGCTGACTTCTGATCAGCTTTCAGAGCAATTGACTTGCCCTTTTATGGTACAATTTCATCTCCAAGTTCTTGCTCATGAACAGTGAGTGTTCCAAGAAGTTCATCCATAGTCAAGGTAGTGAGATCGTTGGCTTGAGAGATAGTAGTGACCAAAGGTCTCCACTGTTTAGGTAGACTTCTCAGAATATTTCCGACCTTCTCAGCATTGGTATAGACTTTGCCAAGAGATTTTAAACTGTTGACTATAGTTTGAAATCTTCCTATCATTTGAGCAACAGATTCTCCTTCCTCCATGACAAACAGTTCATACTTTCTGACAAGTATGACAATCTTTAACTCTTTGACTTTGGCCGTTCCTTCATGTGTGACAGCTAAAGTGTCCCATATTTCTTTGGCAGAGTCACAAGCACATACCTTCTCAAACTCCTCAGGACTGAGAACACAAATGATGTTATATCTAGTTTTGTGGTTCAGCTCCCATTTTGTCTTTTCTGAGGTAGTCCACAGAGCTTTTGGTTTGTCAGTGTTATCATCATTCTTGGGAATGAATGGACCATCTGTAATGACATCCCAAACATCAGAGTTTGTAGACAGAATGAACCATTGAAATCTATCTTTCGAATAGTTGTAGTTTTCTCCATTGAAGTAAGGAGGTATGGTTAGGGAAGCTCCTTCAGTCTGGTGACTTCCACTTGAACTAGCTCCAGTAGTCATGTCTATTCTTCAGGACATTTTACCTCTACACTGTTAGATGCTCAACCCAGAGGTTGAGCTTTGATACCAACGGAAATAGACAACTATAAAAACGAGAAGGGGGGAGGGGAGGGGGTTGAATTGTGTTTATCAGAATTTAAACAAAGTTGAAATCTTTTCGCATACAGAAGCTTGGTTCAGACGAGTGGAAAGATACAGGACAGACAGGTGACCTGTCTGATGAAATTTTAATAGTGACTTAGACAAACACACCACTTGAAAAATGGATAAGAAAACTAAGGCAACTAAAGAGTTTATAAGGAAAGAGAGATTGACACAGCTATTTATCCCGGTTCACTCTTCAAAGCAAAGAGCTACGTCCAGTCCTTGGCAGTACCAAGTTTTATCCACTATAATTGATCAGGTTACAGACTCCAAGTATTGTTTGCACACCTAGCCTCTTCAGGCTCCAAGACAAGTATTCCTTGCACACCTAGCCTCTTCAGGCCCACTCAGGTTTGTTTGAGAGATTTGGTTTGTAATAAATACAACTTCAGACAGACGGATCTTTCACTAACACTCAGAGAGTGGTTTAAATGTAAAGCTTAGGAAAGTCTGCGTAATAACTTCAAATGATTGAAGAATACAGAATGAAAGAATGAAGATATTAATGCGCAGAGTAACGTCTCTTTAATGCTATGTGTATTCTCTATGCTTCATCTTTAATGACTTCTGTATTTATAGTCTTCAAGCATTTAGGATCCGTTAGAGACATTCTCTCAGATGTTGGCTTCAAGTAGAACTTCATTAAATGCAATAGAGTCGTTCTAGGCAGCCATTAATGCAATAGGAACATTGGTTGTACTCTAACATGAAGGATCATGGCTTTATTCATCGTGATACAGCCATATCAAAGTTGTGCAGAGAGCTTTTTGTACTTTGCTGAGTACAATTCCCTTTTCGTGTAGGGACCAGAGGTACTAGGGAATAAAGCATGTTGGAAGCATTCTTTAACTGTTCTTTGGTTCTGCTAACCGAGGTTGCTTGAGAGAGTAACTTCTGACTTTTCTTGATAGGCGTGAGACTGAGTAGGAGAGAAGGCTTCAAGTCTCTTTCTGATGGGACAGCCAACAAAAGCTTGTTTGGTCCTTGATTCTTCAACGAGTAACCTCAGACAAGTGTAGGAACTCGTGGGGAGACAGGTTGAAGACGTATCTTGAAAGAAGTCAATAATCATAGTCAACAGACAGGTTGACTTTCGCTTATCCAGACAGGTAGTCACTTATGAGCAGATAGATGATTCTTACAGTTTTAATCTGCACACTAGATAGACAGGTTAGCAACCAATATGAAGGTTAATTAAATCATTAACCAATGTTTAGTTCTCATCAAAACTTAGGGAAATGCACATCAGACGTTTTAGAGACTTAACAAATGTAACCTAACTCCAAATAGTGTCACAAATTAGCTAAAAAATTGGCTGCCCGATTACCCTCTCGCCAAACATGGGTGAATCTAACTTCCCATCGACGGGCTCACATATCTTTAATAGTCCCCACAATTGGATAATAAGGATGAGATGAAGAGCACCCTTTTCCACCAGACCCATAGCCACCTTTGAATCACACTCAAGTCAAATACTGTTAAACTGCTTCTCCCAAGCTATCTCTAAGGCAGTGTAAATACCCCACAGGGGACGGAGCCAGACTTCGAAGTTTGGGAGGGCCAACTATAAAAATCAAAGTTTATCCAAAAAATATATATGAATTAAATTTCATATAAAATATTCATAATTGTGTTTCAAAACATTAACTACACGAGTAATCTATCAAAACACAGAATGTCTCTTCTACATGTCACGAAAATCATCTATAATTGAATATACACTAAATCCATCTAATAAATAATATCTACAATAAAAAAAATCATAAGACAAATCTCCAGCCCTCCCCACAAAGCATATATATATATATATATATATATATATATATATAAAAGGTACATGAAAGAAAAAGTATAAAAAAAGTAAAATGCAGTCTATATGTTAAGAAAGAGAATTAAGAAAGTAGAGATAGAATAAAAGAAAGAGAAAAGTAATACACTACAAGAATTTTTAAGTTTTGCTACTAATTTTAGCTATCAATTAAATTAGTAGCTAATCTTAAACTAATTAACTATTCATTAACTATCATTCAGTTTTTATAATTTATCCTACTAATATATCCCACTGTCATTCAAATTTATAATTTACTTAATTCCCAAAATTCAAATTTATATCTCTACATTTTTCGCTCTCACCCTGTAACGCTCACTCTCTCTCTATATCGTGAAGCTACCAAATCCCAAGGTTTTGAAAATCGGACCGGACCGGTCGGTCCGACCGGGAATCGGGACCTTGGCCGATCCGGTCAGCTGGCAAAACCGGTCCTATGGTGAACCGGTTCAAAAACCGGAAAACCGGTTCAAAACCGGTAAAACCGGTCATAACCGGTGGTGAACCGGCCTGAACCGGTTTTCTAAAAAAAAAAAAAAAAATAGTATAAAAGGATTTGGATCATCCTAGCCAAAACCAATTCTTTTGTTTTCTAACATATGTGGGCTGGTTGTAGATTTTGGTTTGGTTTTCCCTATGAAGATGATTTTAACATATATCTTTATATTTATTTAGTTTAATTTCAAAATAAAAAAAAATTATGCTTAATAATTTTAGTTATTATGTTGTTTTTTTGTTTAGTATTGTTACAAATATTATATTAAAAATTAAAATAATATTATTTAATTACAACCGATTCAACCACAGTTCAACCTCGGTTGGACAATTAAATCTCGAACCGCTGCCTTTGAATGCCGATTTTGTAAACCTTGCCAAATCGCTGAATTGAAAACACACTCTCTCTCTCTCTCTATTTCCCTGCTACTACTGTTCAGGTACATCTACTTCATTTTCTCTCTCTTTCTCTCTCTCTCTCATTCTTCTTCTTCTTCCAAATCCATCAAATGCTCCAACACATGCATATGGCGGTGGTGGCAGATCCGTGAGTTCTCTCATGGTAGAAGAAGATGAGTCGCGCGCGGTGGCAACGTCTGGGAAGAACGCACGTCGCGCGGCGGAGGGGAAGAGCTCGACCGCATCTCGGCACGGCGGAGAGGGCTGCGGTGCGGCGATGGTGGCACGGCGGTAGGTCTACTCCCTTGTTTCTTTCTTCTATACTATGATGTCTTCTTTTCCTTCATAATTTTCTTCTCTCATTGCACATTTCTTAATGTGCACACCAACTGCTTGATAAAACACTTCAAAGGATATGATAAAAGACCAAGTAGTTTGATTTCATTGGTTGCTTTTTACTTGAAATGATGAAGGGTTTAGGAGCTACGTGGTTCAAGTTGGAGGATTAGAATTATATAAAGTTGAATTCCTTCCAATCATCTATGTTATAGTTGTTTAGTTTAGTAGCATGAATAATCAATGACATTATAAGAGCATAGAATATTCTTGTATGAGTGTTACTGCTTGAAATCTAGTGCTTATTTTGATAGAGTACCAACTATTTGATGAAAAGCATGAACCAAATCCTACATTTATGGTTTTAAATAAGGCTTTTGAATGTGCAATTTGTAGGTGAATTTTCTGGTGGATTTTTGTGAGCAAGGAGAAAGTCGTATCTTGTTTGGTTTTCATAGCATGGCAGTGCATAGCTCTAGTAATTTATGAAATTTCCATGATTGCATACTTTCAATTTGATATAAACTGAATTAACAGCTGCTGGTTGACTATTATATATTCTAAATTGTAGAATATATTGTCTTTCATGAAAGGTTGAATGGTAGCTCATGTGGTTGTGATAGATCATATGCATATTGTATTGCATAGCAATCTCTGCAGTTTTGTTCATAAATTTGCACAAGGAAAATTGGATTTTAGTTCTATTTATCTTGTTAAAAGCCTGAGATGCATTCTATTCAATACTAAACTTTCTCAGCAATTTGGATCAATTTTTTGGGTATGAAATTCGTGTATATGCTACTGGATTCCAACTTCTGACAGCATGTGTTCTTTGAATTATAACTTTGGTGGTACAACTCGAAATGAAGTACCTTTTTTTTTCTTTGAAAGCTAACATGTAAATCTTCAACCCATAAAAATTTCAGGGCAAAACTCCTTCTGTGTCAACGCCAGTATTTTTTACAAAAACGGTCTATTTCATTGTGTTTCAGTTTTTTGACAGCATGCATATATTCATGTCTAGACAGTTTTTTGCTTCATTCTTGATCTTGATTATCATGGATATTTATGGCCAAGCAGTAAGATATTTAGCTAGTGAAAGACCCAAGCTGTAGGATATTCTTTTCTGTTATTTGAAAATTAATTTCATATATTCCAGGTTATCCGAAAATGACCACAGGTCCATCATATCTTCTTTCCATTTATCACATTGTAAAAGCTATCTTAAGTAGTTTTCTTGAAAAAAGTATTGAGCATCCATGAAATGTATCACTCTGACTTACATCTTGTTTAGATGTAGCACTTGTAACATCTTTAAGAGATTGTGCCATTATGAGAAATCTCCACTCTCCAACAATTATTGTTCAGGGTGTATTTATTATTCAACAAGTATACGGTCATTTTGAAAATCTGGTTCAGGTGAAATTTGTGGTAGTATAGTATTGATTTATTGATGTTAATATCTTAACTTTACTTTATACCAAGATTAAATGATTGTAAAATTTTACATTTGCTTTAGTTGACACTATACCAAATTGCACATGCCATAACATCAACTTCACTTGTTGCTACACATCTTACATTTTCATTTGATGCATTTTTATTTTTATTTTTGATCAAAATCAGTTGATGCATAATGAGTATTTGAATGAGTTCCAAATGCAAATCAGGTACTGATACTTTGCATTTCTTAGATTGTTGTACTGTATAATCTAGGAATGGCAGGTCATTTTGCTCTTGGGAACAGCAATACTCTAGCTATCATTGATGTGGCTGGAGCTTTTATTGTAATGTTTCCTTCTGCCTTTTGTAATTTTTGAAAGAGCATATTATTTTCTACACTGCATTTAAGATGCTAATTGTCCATTTTCTCGGCAATGTATTACCATCCATTGGCAGGGAATTTCACGTCACTCAACCTTCCTTTCTGGTCTTCTAATGTTCATCATTACTTATGCGTCCCCAAGATGAGGAACCATTTATTTATTTGGAGTGTCTTTTCTCCCAAGTGAGTTCCCTGAACATAGTGTTTTGAAGTTGATGAAATAAAACTTTCCTTAGTAATTTTTTGAATTTTATTTTGAATGTTATAGGGATTTATGATTTTCTGATATTATATGTCATTTGAACTTGCAAAACTTTCACTAACAATTTGTCTTGTAGGTACCTTTATTCTTACAGAGAGGGATGTTTAGGAATTGTTGGAGTGCCTATCTTCTATCACCTCATCTATATAATTACCCAGAGTTAATTCCATTGATAATTACCAAAGTGGAAGTTTCAGTATTTCTGTTATGCTTGTCATTGGAGGCATTAGCTGATCTTTACTTCCATGGTTTGTTTAATATTGATCAGGAAGTCAGGAACCATCCACTCAACCCATATCAGCCTCTTAGGGGAGAGAATCTGAATTAAGTTTTGCTTGATTGATAAGAGTACTATAAAAGAATAAAGATACGGTTTCAAATTTTTAGTTGTATTAATGGTGTATTTTGATTGTCATACTCCTAAACCCTGATTCTTGAAATGGTTTTTTTACTTAAAAAGATGGTCTTGTATGGAAGCTTATCCATCCTGCTTCTTCAATAAACTGATGAGAATGTTTAATATATAAGCTGTGAGATTTTATATAGTTGAATTTTATATTGATCTTTAAGATATTTGCTGAAATTAGATAGATGCATTGCCAATTCAACGTGGCAATGTTTTACTGCTTAAAGGAGGAAAGGAAGCCAAATGATCAAATGCAATCTTACACAAGGTTTGTCTATTTATTTTAGTTGAGGTTTTCATTTCATGATGATTGTGTAACATTTACCAATTCTATAATAGTTTAAGTTGAAATACCATTAGATTGAAATATGTTTAGTTTCTAACCTTAGTTATTTATGAATTATGGAGCTGAGCAATTTACTTTTTGATAAATGTGATTGGAGTATTGTTCAATTTTATCGAGCCTTTTATTCTTGCATAGCTGTAGTTTCATTAGAATGAAATTAAATTCATTGACCCAAGCTGTAGTTTGTCCAAAAACCATGAAAGAGACTAATTTAGACATGGTCACTCTCTAATAATATGTAACCGAGATTGTCAATAAATTTCACTTGGGTAATAATCTCAGTGATATATACTCGTACTTACTTGAGTCTGAAATTTATATCCATAGGAAGCTTCACTACTGTTTATTTACTTTAATTAGTTTCTGTTTAATTTTCTTCGAGATTCGTTTCCAACATTTCTTGCATGCATGATCTGGTGTCTTTTTCTCTCCATTAATGAAGTCAACACATCCAATTATTTTGTCCTAATTGGTAAGATGGTATATCAGGTGGAAGGGCCTGCAATTCTCGCAGCCACAGAGTAGATATCTTCCTTCAGGTGGCGTACGCGCATGCATGACAATTCACAAATCCTAAGCTTCAAGCACCATTGCAAGGTGGCGTACTTTGTGATATGAATGCAAATGCTTTCAAGATGTGATCTACCAAAAAAAAAATGTTTTCAAGATGTTGAGCTTTTGTATTGTAGTATGGCTCTCTGACTAATTTTAAACTTTCTTATATGATGAAAGTGATTCATTTCTTGTTTCATTAATTTCCCAAAGATACTAGACAAATCCTCCATTTTCTTGTTTGAACCTTATTTGGCTCATTTATACAAAGAATGTATATGAGGGATTTTCAGGTGCAGTGGAGGCATTTTCAAGAAGGAATAGCTAGCTCTGGGCATGGACTACATAATGATCTTTCTATGCATGGACTGCATAACACTCAGTCTTCACAGCAACCTAATTTTGATAATGGCAGTTCTTCTCATGCCTCAAAAAGGCCTATCATATCTACTACTCAGAGGCTTCAACCAGGTATTTTACTCCAAATCACCAAATCTACAAGGGTTTAGTAGCTTTCAGGTTCTAACTAATTCCTCAATGACATCTGTCAAAATCAAGACTAGTTAATGTAAAAACATGTATTTTCTCATAATCTGTCTATTTTAAAACTTCTCTGATTTGAATAGTAAAATAATGGATTCCAACAGCAGTAACAAGTACCACCTCTTTAGTGGATTTAAATTCAGATTTTCAGGGTAATTCTTTAGTGCAGACACACTAATTCCATTTAGAATTAAGCTGCAGTTCTTATTCTACAGGTGTCAAGGATGGCAAGAACAAAGGGCAAAAGCAAGGACTTGTTAAGGAGCTTAATGCATTCAAGAATCAGCAGAAATAATATGAAATGAAATAATATGTAATAGGTATCTATTCAATTCTTTAATGCTTTTGATTAATTTGTGGTAATGCTTTTCAATTTATCTTTTATACTATTCTCTCTGCCTTAACCCTTGTGTCAATACAGATTAGTTCAGCAACGGAAAGGATGGTGAAACTCCTAGCACGGCAAGTAAGGATCATGTGAGTTCCATTTATCAGGAACAAAGAGTGAATCAGCCTTGCCACCTAAGTTCATCAATCTATTACGGTGGCCAGGACATATATTCTCATCCTCAGAGTACACAGGATTCTGGATTAAACTCTTTGGTGATTGCATTTATTTTTATTTGTGATTATATCTTATGATGTTTCCATAAAAGAAAATATAATGTATCTTAGATATGTCAAGAGCATAACCTTGCTAACTCGTATAAAATGTCGAATACTCTTTTGTAGAAAGATGAGTTGCTAGATAATCTGCAGATATTAAATCAAGTAATCAACCCCTTTATATTACTTTAAGCTAGATGATAATCATTTTAGAGTGAGCCTTATATATGGATTCAATACAGATTGAGTCATACTCAAGAATTAGTTAATATTTGTTAGAATATATTTAGCATATATTCTCTTATTATTTGTATATATCTTTATTTAGCTAGTCAATATTTGTTACCATAATTTCAGCCATTAGTGTCAATATTTGTTACCATATTTTCAGCCATTAGTTAGCTAATTTGTAGCCTATCTTGGCGCTTGTATCTTGTATATATTACTCTGATTTGTAATGCAATAGACACGGAATCAATTTCCTTCATGGTATCACAGACAGTTTCAATCCTATCTCTTGAACCCTAGCCGTTCATCTTCTTCTTCTTCTTCCCCCATTCTTCTTCTCACTCTCAAACATGGTAGAAAGCGCCAAATTTCACCCTGCCCTCACTATCACCAATGTGAAATCTCTTGTTCCTGTCACATTAGATAACGAGCAGGCTCTGTATCACTCATGGGCTGCCTTGTTTACCAACCTTACTCGGGTTCACGATCTCTACGATCATATTGTCCCACCCACAGAGGAACCTGCCAGAGCAGCATACCTTGCTGCAAAAACAGCCGATCCTGCCATGTGGAAACGTCTTGACGCTGCGATTCTCCAGTGGATATATGGCACCATTTCCTCTGACCTTCTCCTTGCTATCCTACGACGTGATGACACGGTAGGGGAGCATGGAAACGGCTCCAAGCTTTATTTCAGGACAATAAGGCTTCGCGAGCAACCCTCCTCGAAGAAGACTTCACCGGTGCCGTTTTGAGGAACACCATACCATCGACACCTATTGCAATTACCTTCAATCTCTTCGCAGGCCGGCCACTGCGGATGTTGATGCCCGGTGTCAAATGGGCGGCTCGTGTTACGTCTCACGGGTTCCTTGCCGAGGCGTACGGTGGTACGGTTGATTTCATCCAAAATAAGAGCCCCTACCTTCGTTCGAAAGTCGCCGATCACGGTTGAAAATGGCGTAACGCACCATCAAAGCACGTGTCGCACGTGAATCGGGACCCGCGGTGGCACAACCATGGTTGCAAAGAACTAGCAATGACTCCTCCTCTGCTCCTAAACGCAACAACAAGTAACAACAAAAGGCGCAACAACAACAAAAATAAGGGGAAAGGAAAAGCGTCCCGGTCGGCAAGGTGGGGCGGTAGTGGTCGGCCCGGTCGATGGCGACCACGTCCTCAAGCTTCAGTCTCAATGGCCACGGTGGCAGCCAAATTGGGGAGGGTGGACCATTCCACCATGTCCTTTCCCCGCCTATTCTTGGCAACCACGACCCAATTACACGGCCCAACGACCACCTGCTGGGCCTGGAGTGCTTGGGCCCAAACCTCAAGCCTTCAATGTTATGACTCCATCTACTGCTAGTTACACGCCAACTGATATTGAGGCCGCTATGCATGCTCTATCTATCTCTCAACCTGATGGAAACTACTACATGGATACCTGGCGCCACATCTCACATGACGGCGGATGCGGGTATTCTCTCGTCTTATTTCAATTCAAGCACTAAAAATCATAACATTGTTGTTGGTAGTGGTCATTTAATTCCGGTTGTCGGTCACGGTAGCACTAATTTACCCCCACCTCATCCTCCCTTTGTTCTTCAAAGTGTGTTACATGCTCCCAAACTCATTAAAAATCTGATCTCTGTTCGTAAATTTACCACTGACAATATGGTTTCTATTTCTTTTGACCCTTTTGGTTTTTCGGTCAATGATTTCTGAGACGGGGACCGGACTAATGAGATGTGACAGCGTTGGGGACTTATATCCACTCTTCTCAAATTCTCAAGCCACGTCACCCAAACATTCAGCTTTTACTACTATGTCTCATGATATTTGGCACAATCGCTTAGGTCATCCTGGCGATACTATTATCAATTCTCTTCGTAGTAATAAATTTATTGAATGTAATAAGGCTTGTAAGACTTTTTGCTCATCTTGTCCTCTTGGAAAACATGCTAAACTTCCTTTTTATGATTCTTTATCATACACTTTTCTACCGTTTGATATTATTCATAGTGATCTTTGGACTTCTCCAATTGCCAGCTCTTCCGGGCACCGTTATTATGTTCTTTTTCTTGATGACTATAGCAAATTTCTTTGGACTTTTCCTATTGCAAAGAAATCACAGGTAAAACAATTATTCATATCTTTCCATGCTTTAGTCAAAACTCAATTTGAACGTAATATAAAATCCTTTCAATGTGACAATGGCACGGAATATATTAATGGCACTCTTGATCAGTTCTTTGATCGTCATGGCTTAGTCTTTCGTCTTTCTTGTCCTCACACATCGTCCCAAAATGGTAAAGCCGAAAGACACATAAAATCCATCAATAATATCATTCGGACCATTCTAGCTCATGCTTCTATGCCACCGTCCTTTTGGCATCATGCTCTATCTATGGCGACATATCTTCTTAATATCCTTCCTTCTAAGGTCTTAGATTATTTATCACCCACACAAATCCTTTATCAAAGTAACCCTTCTTACTCGGATTTGCGTGTTTTTGGTTGTTTATGTTTTCCATTGTTTCCCTCCACTACTATAAACAAATTACAGGAACGGTCTTCCCCTTGTGCCTATCTTGGTCCAGCTCCAAACCATCGTGGCTCAAAATGCTATGATATGTCTAGTGGAAAGATAATAATTTGTCGTCATGTGCGTTTTGTTGAAACCGAATTTCCTTTTTCAAAATTCCACAAAACCACTCCTACAAATTATGATTTTTTGAGTGATAATATTGATCCATCAATCATGCATGTTATTTCTCAGAATTTAGCACCACAAAATCCACAGCCTGACCCAACTTCTCATGCTGCTCAGTCTCGGCCCACTCCTCATGTAGCACCGACGCTGCAGCAGCCCCCTCCAACTTCTTCTCCTATCTTGGCCTCGCCCACCTCACGTGGCCCCGTCCCAGCCAGCACCACACTCCTCTCCTAGGCCCAATAACCCCATGCTGCACCGCATGACAACTCGTTCTATGAGTGGCATTCATAAGCCAAATCCTAAGTACTCTACCAATTGTCACGCGACCACCACTAAGGACATTTCTCCTATTCCAAAAGATCCCGTTAGTGCACTCCGTGACCCAAATTGGAATCGTGCAATGTTAGATGAATTTACTGCTTTAATTGATAATAAGACTTGGGTATTAATGCCTAGGCCACCGGATGTGAATGTTATTCGTTCTATGTGGATTTTGCGCCATAAATATAAATCTGATGGTTCTTTTGAGCGTTATAAGGCTCGTCTTGTAGGAGATGGAAAAACACAGGAGCAAGGTGTTGATTGTGATGAGACGTTTAGCCCCGTGGTTAAACCTGCTACCATAAGAGCGAGTTCTCGAGATTGCTGTCTCTAAATCTTGGCCTATCCATCAAATGGATGTCAAGAATGCTTTTTTACATGGTCATCTTAATGAAACAGTTTATATGCATCAGCCCATGGGTTTTCGAGACAAAAATCATCCAAATCATGTTTGCCTCTTAAAGAAATCTTTATATGGTTTGAAACAGGCTCCTCGCGCTTGGTATCAAAGGTTTGCTGATTTTGTTGCTACCATTGGGTTCTCTCACAGTAAGTCAGATCACTCTTTATTTATTTACAAGAATGGTTTACGACACGCCTATATTCTGTTGTATGTGGATGACATTATACTTACGGCTTCATCTGATCGTCTTCGTAAGTATTTTATGCCTCTTTTGGGTTCTGAGTTTGCTATGAAGGACTTAGGCCCTCTGAGTTTCTTTCTGGGTATTGCTGTTACTCGACATGCCCATGGTCTATTTTTATCTCAAACAATATGCTGCAAAAATTATTGAACGTGCCGGCATGTCTAATCAGATTCATGTCCTACTCCTGTTGACACTAAGTCCAAGCTTAGTGCCACCGGCGATGCTCCTTTTAACGATCCAACCAAATACCGCAGTCTTGCAGGGGCTCTTCAATATCTTACTTTCACTCGGCCTGATATATCTTATGCCGTGCAGCAGATTTGTCTTCATATGCATGCTCCGACAAATGAGCATATGAGTGCTCTCAAGCGTATCATACGCTACCTTCATGGTACTTTATCCCATGGTTTGCATTTGTACAAATCCACCATTGATAGACTAATCTCTTATACAGATGCTGATTGGGGTGGGTGTCCTGACACCCGTCGTTCCACTTCTGGGTATTGTGTTTTCCTCGGAGATAATCTGATATCTTGGTCTTCCAAGCCGCCTACTCTCTCCCGCGGCAGTGCAGAGGCGGAATACAGGGGTGTGGCTAATGTTTCTGATTCCTGCTGGATCAGAAACCTGCTTCTAGAGTTGCATTGTCCCATTCAAAAGGCTACTCTAGTTTACTGTGACAATGTGAGTGCGATATACTTATCCGACAATCCTGTTCAACATCAACGCACCAAACACATTGAGATGGATATTCACTTCGTTCGTGAGAAAGTGGCTCGTGGCGAAGTCCGTGTGCTTCATGTGCCGTCCCGTTACCAAATTGCTGACACAAAAGGGCTTCCGCGCGTTCTATTTAATGATTTCAGGGACAATCTAAGCATACGAGAGCCTCCCGCTTCGACTGAGGGGGTGTGTTAGAATATATTTAGCATATATTCTCTTATTATTTGTATATATCTTTATTTAGCTAGTCAATATTTGTTACCATAATTTCAGCCATTAGTGTCAATATTTGTTACCATATTTTCAGCCATTATTTAGCTAATTTGTAGCCTATCTTGGCGCTTGTATTCTTGTATATATTACTCTGATTTGTAATGCAATAGACACGGAATCAATTTCCTTCAATATTTGGGTTTATTGTATTTTATTTGATTGATAAATTTTCTACTGTTAGGAATGCCTAACATGATTTTTCATTTGTCAGTACAAGAAAGATGGGGGAGAAGATGATTCAGGAAGTGCTTCAAGAGGAAACTGGTGGCAAGGTATGACATATACTTGTCTAATAGATTTGTGGTCTAAATTTTGCTGTTGGCTTCTACTGGTGTTCATGGTTCCCCCCTCATTTTCTGTCGTCACTTTCTATGCAGAGGATCTCTCTATTTTTAAGATCACACTTGCCAAGGGATATGCTTCTATAGACTGTTAGTAATGTCTCCTCTTTTCCATGTTCATCTTTTGATTTTATTGTTAGTTATTCATTGGTTGTGCATGTTTGCAGGCAAGTTGGAGAATAGTTTAGCAGCATAGTTCATCTTTTCGCTTTCTCCAGCCAAACAACAGAATCACAATCTGAACCTATTGTCATGTAAAGAATCTTGCTTTCGATGAGTTTTTTTCCTGATTTTTTATCTTTTTTAATGCAGCAGTGAAGCATAACATGTAGAGTGGAGTAAGATCCAGATTTTCAGTTAAACTTGTTCCTGCACTCAAGGTATCTGAATTTTATGCTAATACCTTATCCTTCTCAAAGTTTTTGTGAAACTATTTTTGGCAGCTTGTGCATTTCTTTTATATTTTTTGTTTGTAAATATGTCTTTGTGCTGTTAACTGCTAAGGTGTATTTATATGTTACCATTTAATAAGTTTAGGATGCTTTTTGTTTGGCCAAATATTTAATCAACATGATGCTTACAACATTTTCAGTGGCATATTGTTCGTGGTATTGATGGTTTCATTTATGTTAGTTCCAACTTCCAAGCAGATGGATGTTGAGAGAGCTTATCATAGGCATGCCTTTCTTATGATTTAAACTATATATATATATATATATTAGTCTTGTATAAAATTATTTACTTTTCATTGTTTAACACAGATAGAGATGTTATTCAGCTATATTGTTGTGTGTTTGCTTTCCTAGTGAATTATTATGAATTATTTTATTGTTATTTGTAAGTTTTGTTGCTTTTGTTTTGATACGTGGTTTTAGAGCTAGAACCAAATAATAAAGTTGATAAATATAGATCGTTAAATTGGTCCATATAATAGGTGTTTGGGATCAATTTAGTGATCCATTTTTTAAATTTTTTTTTTTTGAATTAGTTAGGAAATAATTATAAAATTGCTACGAAATTTTGCTATAGATTGACTACAATATCGCTACGACAATATTGTAGCTATTTAGCAAAAAAAAGCAATTCATAATAAGATATTACTAGAGATTTTGTACCAAATACCTAGAACTTTTTTAAGTTTAACTATGAATTAGCTAGGAACATTTTTCTAGCTAATTTGCCACTCAAATTATGCTACCACCAATTCTGCAGCTATTTTGTAGCTAATTTGTAGCTAAATTTGTTTGCTAGAGATTAGCTACAAATTAGCTATCAAATTTGCCGTAGCTAATCACCAAATTTCTTGTTGTGATATGCAGTCCAAAAGCATAAAAGTATAAGAATTATTGAATTAAGGAAGAGAAAAAATATGTTAATATCAAGTTACCAGAAATCTATAAAAGAAGGATGAACATTGAAGTTTCACTTGCGCAGTGTAGAACACAAGCACACAGTCGGTGGACCACTTGCACATCAAATTCGTAATTCTGATGCCAATATAAAAAAGAAGGATTGCTTTTGTGGCTCTATAAAATGTACTGGATAGCTTTTGAATAATTTTAAAGTTAAACAAATGACAACATTTTGATAAATGATAAGGATCAGTACTGTACCACTAATTAGGAAATATGTTTATTTTATATATATATATATATATATATATATATATATATATATATATATATAAAATAGAAAAAGTCTGGATGGGCCCTGACCCTCCCCACCTATAAAATAGCTTCGTCCCTGCCCACAGTTCAACCATTAACACACTAGAGGGACCAAGGTTTAGGGCAAACCCACGGACACAAGTACCACACGTATCCTCAAACAACGTTGCACACGTCGCATTCCCATTAGCACGGTTGATCGAGCCATCCACATTTATTTTTATCCAAATTAAATTCGTAATGAGTATATAATCATCGTCCAATTTCATTAATGTTCACTTTCTTCTCCAATTGATTGGGCCAAGTCCAATAAGATTCAATGAGTCACAATAAGGTCCAACGTATTTCAAGAATACACCAATGATCTCAAAGTTGGTAACAATGTCTTCACTTATGGAAGTGTTTTCAAAAATCCCAAGTGGCTCAACTTGGCATTAATTTAGTTTGTCATCTACAACTTAGAAATCAACACTCCTTAGTATTCAAGTGATTATAATGGATCACTTATAAAGCTTAAATGGTTGTGGGCCACAACAGGGGATTTTAGGCCCATTTGTTTTGTTTGGTTGATTTTACTTTATTTGGGGCTAAGTGATGGACTTTGGGCCCAATCAAGAATGCTTCCTCTAATCAAATTGGCTTCTAGTCTAACTAACTAACTTTATTTAATTTGATTAGAAAGATATCCTAATTACTAATTATCTTAGTTCAATTATGGAAGTTCATATGAAGTTTACCAATTTTCCTAAAGTCCTATTGGTCATATTTTTACTATTGGACCTTAGGAGGCCCAATAATTGTTCAAACAAATTTTTTTCATGCCACTAAACCCCATGTTGACCAAATTCTACATGTCCAAGGGCCTTGGATTTGATTCCACTTAAACCAATTTTTTGTCCATCCATTAGCTCGGGTTTAGCGACTCATCGTCAATCCTTTCCTTCTTAATTCTCTCAAGCTTTCTTGGCCACTCTTTAAACATGAATTCAAGTGTCATTAGGGGATGATTTAGGAGTTTTGGCTCCCTTGTTTTATGGGTCAAAACAACGACCCCATATGGTATGAGCCCTACATTTTGAAATTTTTCTAGGTTACTTTCAAGAATAGATCATTAGTCCATAAATGGGGTCTAAACATGGTTTTTCAAGCTAACCTTAATTAGAGCATTCTAAAAAGGATTTTAAGAACCCTAATCAAGTTATCAAACCTAAATAACACAAGGTTACACATGTACATGTATTAAGGAACATTTAAACACATAAAAGTCAAGATACGATGAGTTTTCCATCATCCTATCTAACAAATACATGACAAGTCCGAAAATAGCACAAAATAAAATCAAACATATATTAAACAAAGTGAAATGAAAAACAAGAAAAGCAAGCATAAAGGGGAGAGGGAATCCCCTCCTAAGCCTATTATACTCCTAACCCTTAAGAAAGCATCATCCTCCCACCTTAGGGTTTTGTGGTCAAACTTTCTCTACACCAACAATGAAGCTTCTCTTGCTCTAAGTGGAACCTAGAGACCACATTGAACCATAAAAAGAAAGAAAAGTGAGTCTTTTGACAAAAAGAGAATAAAACCGAAAATGGAAATGGAGATGGTGAGGACTTTCTCACCTCTTCTAACAATGTATAAGTTTGGGTTGGAGAGGACTTAGTTTTGTTTAGAGTGAAAAAAATTATGAAAAAAAATGTATAATGTAGGTGATGGTGGAAGATGGGGGATGAAGAAGATGAAGGGAAGAAAAAAACAAAGTGTGAGAGTGTGTGTAGTGTTGGTGACCGAATTGTATAGTGGAGGGGAGGAGAAAATTTTGTAAAGTGAGAGGGGCTACTGGTGGGAGGATCTGGATTGCCTCCATCAATCCTCCCCTCCATCATCCATTCATCATCTTTTTTTCTCTCTTATCTTCATTCTCTCTTCTTTATTTATCATTTTCTCTCTTATAATCCAAATTCCCCCCTTTTATTTTTTTTGCTGGAATGCTGGACTGCTGGAGGCAATCCGGATTGCTGGTGGGATGGGTTAGGAGAGAGAGGAAAATATCTTGCTAATTTTGAATTAATGGTATAAGATTGGGAGACAATGAAACATGATCTACGGATTATGAATTAAAAAGAATAAAATAAAGCATTTGATTGGTTCTCCACAAAAGACAAAATCAACTTTCACTCAAAATAAAAAAATAAAAAATAGTGCATACAGCTGATACTAGAAAATTTGGGGTCTTTCAACTCTCCCCTAATAAAATTTCGTCATCGAAATTATTACCCGAAAAAGTTCTGTATATTAACCGCGCATCTTCTCCTCCAATTCCCAATTTCTATAGTAGGGGCATGCCATGCTAAAAATATAGGCCCTCAGATTTAAGCGTTGCATATGTAGGCTTGAAAAATAAAAGCCCATTTTCCACCCGGCATGCGTGCTGGACGACATTACAAAATAAAAATAAAAATAAAAATAAAAATAAAAATAAAAATAAAAGAACCAGCCCAATTGATAAAAATAACGCGAAAGGGAAAATGAAATAATTTCTAAAACGACGTCGTATTATAGAGTTATACTTCCTTTGCGACTGCTCTAAACTGTATAGCGTTTGGTTTGTGGAGAAAACGAAAGAAGGATCAATCAAGAGAAAGAAATCATGGCAGGGAGATTGACGAACGCAGCATCGAGGATCTTGGGAGGAAACGGCGTCGTTTCCAGATCAGTAGCTTCTTCTCTTCGCCTCCGATCCGGTATGGGCCTCCCCGTCGGAAAACATATCGTCCCTAACAAACCCGTACGTTTTCTACCCTTTCTCTTAACCCTAAACTCTATCATTTTCAATTTTCACAATTTTTATAGAATTCCTGAAATTAATCTCTCTTTTTTTTCCCCCTTCATATATGTAATAATGTTTGGGGTTTCAGCTTCCTGCGAATGACGAACTTGTGTGGGACAACGGTACTCCATTTCCCGAACCCTGTATAGATCGTATTGCTGATACTGTTGGAAAGGCAAGAACTTTTTATTCCCTATTTTTTACTTTTATGGAAATGCAAAAAGTAAATTGTTATTATTATTTTGAAAGCAGTATGAAGCATTGGCATGGCTGTGTGGCGGATTGAGTTTTTTTGCGTCTCTGGGACTGTTGGCAGTGTGGAATGACAAAGCCTCCAAGATTCCATTTGTAAGTCTTCTTCTACTTCAACTTGTTTCTCCTCATTTTTTGTTAATTCCTGCACATTCCTTTTAGTTTGAATTTCATTCTATTTCAAAATGCTTTTAGTTCATTAATTTAAGCAGAAATCACATTGAATTCCCTTGAGATTTGGCTTAATTATACCCAGCTTAGTTATACCTGCCATTTTTTTTTCCAGAAATTAAACCAACTACTTATGTTGTAAGAGGTGTAAGTATAATATGATAACATAAACCTCAAGGTAGTTGGTGTAATGTAATGATAATATAAACCTCAAGGGGTAACTGTAATGATCTAGGGAGGTAGGTTAGTGTAATTCATAAAACAAGAGAGGCATCAAGTATAATTTAGTTAAATTCTAAGGGAGGTTAGTGTAATTTCCCGTTAATTTAACATATTATCTAGCAATGAGAGATAATACATAATTGTGTATTGGAGATGTGGATGAAGTCTACATAATGTAGTTCATTTTCTATCTAAATTTTCTGATCAAGTTAATGTATCACTTATAGGATGTTTGTTGATTTTGAATCTGTGATAGTTCACAAAATATGATTTAGAAGGTTAATTGTTGGAACTTGGAAGGAAATGATTTTAAGTTTGATTGGATATTATTTTTCTCACTCTTTGCTTAGGGGATGTATTTTGAGTTTATTTCCATACTTTAGATCCTCTGGGCCTGCTGCCCTATCACATCTTCAAGTATAAGAATCTAGCCAGGCCAGCAGCACCTTTATATAACTTGGGTGTTCAATATCTTACTCAGTATATTTTGAGATTGTACATCATAATAGTATTTTGTGTTACTACGTTGAAGCTAGAAATGGTCATAATGCTGAGGTACCCTGGTGGTGAAATGAAGTACAGGACTACAGGGTTGTCAAAGAAGCCTTCTTGGTCTTTAAACTTCCAAACCATATATTGAGAGCATAACAATCATATTCATATGTATTTCTTTATGAATCAACAGTAGGGTGTTGGAAAATTTGTGATCTAGCCTCTAATGGAAGTGTAGAATTACAATTGCAACTATCTTGCAACATGAATTGAGCTTTGTCGTCAAGTCATATTTGATGCTATTAAAAAAGGTCCATTCTGAGATTCATACTCAGTTCCACTGTAAACCATAAAAACCATAAGGAATTAATGAAATAATTTATCATGGACCTGGGATGGACTCACACCCTTGCATTATGTTTGTTTTTGTTTATGGCACAGTGGCAGAGCATCTTTTCTGTATTGAACAAGTGATCTCATTCTCTGTAGTCAATCCCTTTAAAGAGTAGTAGTTGCCATTAAATTTGAAGGCCGCGGTTATCAGATGTAAAGCAGAACTTATGATGCAAGTTTGCAATGAAAATTAATAGAAAGAGGGGAAGTAAAGAGCAGAAGTCTTAACAGGTGTCCTCAGAAAGTTTATTAACATCCTTCATAAAATCTGGTTATAGTTTAGCATTCTATTCTTGAGTTACCTAATCTATTCCTACTAGTACTAGCAGCAACAATAAAGTCATCGTGACTACTCCTATATTTTTAACTGAAACTAAATGTAAAATGAATTTTCTCCTTGTTTGGTTGAAAAATAACACTGTTTGCTCGTTGGAGTTGTACATGGTCTATGGAATATGGAGGTTTATTTTAATTTTTTTTTATCACCTTTATCATTGTATGATCTCTGTGTATCCTGATTGCACTCTTGCCTGTACTTATGGCTATGTTTTCTTTGATATTTTTCTCTTTTGAAGCATCACATGCAATGCTACCTTTTGCAGATATTTAGCACTAATGCTGATAGATTTCTATATAATTTTCTCTGTATCAGACACCCAAAGTATATCCATATGACAATCTGCGAGTCGAGCTTGGTGGTGAACCATAGGTAGATTCAAGGTAATGATGGGATCAGAACATGTTTGATGTAATCGTTAATTTTCATTTATTTGCGCTCCTATGTAGTTCAGAATAATGGATCGTGTGAAAACTTGCTGATACCAACTTTTAGAATTGAAGAGCCGAATGTTTGTTCTTTCAAGTTCTAATCATTATCATGCTTATGGTGGTTATTGGGGTCAATTTCTGGACTCTTTGGTACGACGCAGGTTTGTGGAGTACATTGGAGTGGTTTTGAGAGAAAAACAATTTGATCCAATTCCGTTGGTTTTTTTGAGAAAATATTATCTGTTGGATCGTATTCAAAAAATAAATATATTTTAATTCAATTTGGATTGGATTGATTTTTTTATTTCTCTCTCTCCCCTCTCCTCTCCTATGAACCAAGTCAGTCTTTTAGCCAACCATCGGAGATAAATTCCTTTCAAGATGGCGGAATCACTGTAGTGGGTATAGCTTCTCCGAATAAAATATTTTTGTACACACTGAATTTTGATCAACATGCTTAATGAATCCCGCTATTAAATTCATGAATCAAAATTTATCAAATCATGACAATTTTAAGTTCAAAATAGTTAGTTAAAATGAATTAACTAATGTAGTTGAGATTTTCCAGTTAGGTTTTCTTATACGGAGAGGGAGATAAGGTCCTGATTATTTTTGCACGAATTATTGTTAGTTCATTATCACTTAATTATTTTATTTCGCATTTTTAATGTCTATTGTTTTATTTAACTCTTTAATGTGGATAACCTTGTAGAGTGCATTTAGAGGTTGGGATTGAAATTGAAACATAGAACTTTAATTTTTATGTTTAGAGCAAATAAAGAATTATGATATATACTTGTAATTAAATTGGAAAGTGCCATTAGCAGTCAGTAGACGTTGTCAGTGGCACTAGTTGGAGGACATTAGTAATAGTGGTTGGATGGCAGCAATGGCAACTAATAGTTGCACATCAAATTATTACATTTTTCATAATTAATTTTTTCAACTAGATTATAAAAAATTAAAAATTTATCAATTTTTAAAACTGAACTCTAAATCTGATCGACCCCATATTTTTTTTTTTGGGTCCTTGACCAGGAGTATCCCGTCGGAAGCGGGCATTAATCTCCTGTAGGGTTGAATGACACCTGAAGGCGGAAACCCCTTCTCAACGGAAATTCGTTCCATACACAAGAATTGTGATTCAAACCCCAACCACTTGATTAAGGGACACAAGTTCACCTTTACTTGTGCCAATCTCCATTGGTGACCCTATACTTGTTTAAGTATATAAACGAATAATTGGTACATTTTAACACTTAAAAAAGTCACATTTTTTTATATTTAAATATGTTCACATTGTATATCACGGGACAATTATTGCTTCAAAAATCGAAAAGCTGGTTGCATGATAAAACTTCCATAAAACCATTGTAGATCCTGTCCATAGACCAAATAGAGAAGTTTTTTTTGTTGTTGTGCTGAATAAGAAGTTTGAATTTTAATTCCCTGCATTCAAGTCCAAAGGAAAAACGACATACTTGATGCCAAATGTTTTCAGGTATGCATTCAGACATTTGAAAGGGAAAAAATTTACAAACCATTCTAATTAATTCCATTACTTTACCGGATCAGTACTAGTAGCTAGTGAGAAATAGTCAAGTAATATAGCTTAAACTGAGACTGAATGGTTTGAGTTTGACGGTACATGGTCCGTTTAGTTTAAATTTTTATAAAATTGATTTTGAAAGAATTGATTTTAAAAAATGGAGTTTGAAAAAAATTGATTTGTGTTTGATAATAAAATTTTAAAAGTGAGTTTAGAAGAATTGATTTTGTTTGGAAGATAAAGTAAAATCACTTTTAAGATGTAAATATATAGAATTTTGTGGATCATACATATAGAATCAATTATTTTCAACGGAAAAACTAAAAAAATTTGTTTCCACAAAACTAAATTTAAACCCACCATGAATCAATTATTTCCAATTAAATTTCGTATCCAAATGCATGAAGAGTACTCCAATATATAGCATTTCAATTGTTGGGACAGGAAAACGTACCGTTTGCTTAAGGAAAAATCCTAACCAAACGGACACATAATCATATGATCAACTTTCCAGTGTTCCCGAATGGTTCAACGCGTACTTGTGTGTATTTATAGGAAGCAGGAACAACTCACTTTAAAAAATTTGAAAAAAAAACTGTTTGATTATTTTGACATTCTATTCCTATAGAGCTAATTACCAAAACAAGTATTATTAATTTCCGAAGGAGTAATTAAAGTGGAGACTTGAAAGTAGACGTGAAAGGGGAACGATTTGGCCTTAACCGCTAATTTATATGTATTTGGTTGAATTAGCTTAGTAAGTGGTCTTCTTTTCTTGGTTTTACAAAGTCCATGCATGGAGTGATATAGCAAATTAGTCACGGAATGGTTGCGCAGGGTTTACAAAGACTTTTCCTGACTTTGTTTTTCTCTTGTTGGGCATTTTAATTTGGTCGGAACTCGGAAGGTAGAAGGGCAAGAGTACAATTTACCTGATCAGCTGCTGATCTAATCCACCAAAACATCAAAAAGCAAGGGGAAAAAATAGAAGGATTTGAAATTAAAAATAATAATAATTATACACCCAAAATATGGCACATGCATAGAATGAGGTAATATATTTTGAATGTTGAAATAACAAAAATCGTCACACTATAACATTTCTCAATCTGATAAAGAACATACACTAGCACATCATCTTTGTTTCCCTTGCAATCTACATAAGTACGCATGGGGAGTTTACTTATTATGACACTCTGACCAGATAACACAAATCAAATGCATAATATTGAAAAATAACGAGCAGTTAATCATCTATGCAAGTACAAGAATCACACACACACTGATCAATGAATTGAAACAGAAATTTCTAAAAATATAATCATCACGAGGATGACTGATCATACACCATGAGATCAGGCACATTGGAAACCATGTGGGACTTTCTTTGAGCAAACATTGAGAAGTGAGATTGGAACATTGAGGTTGATGCCTGTTCCGTCCAAATATCTCAGATAGGAGATACTCAAGTGGGAGAAAGTCTAGTGGGAGTGTTTTGGAATTAGCTTGACGAATGTGAATTACTGCTCCTACGTATCCAAATGGGAATCAAAGCAAACGTAGTTCTAAGTGAGGGGGTTGGACCCCTATTTATAGAGATATTTTAGTGTAACAGTTTGGGTAGGACTGTTATTGAGATCCTATTTATTAGGATCGGATTGTTATTGCCGTTAGACAATGATAAGGATAATGCTTCGAGTTATACGGAGAGATATTTGGACCAGTGAGATATTCGGCCCAGTCAGTTGTGGCTGGGTAGCTCGGGCGAGATATCTTCATCAGTGGTCTCTCTTGTGGAATAGGCCCGAGTAGTTATCCTCGGGTGTCAAGTGCATTAATAGGTCTTCGGCTTTATGGGAGTTCGGGTCGGTCAAGGCCCATTTACATGAATAAGCTCGGCCGTATTGACAAATCCTCGGCCTTATATTTTCGGCCAGTACACAAGCCCCCCGAGCTCTAAGCTTAAACAAGCGAAAGAGCTGACAAGTATTAAACCGAGCTTATACTTCGGCCACGTGGACCTTCGTATTTCCGGTATTTTCAAGGCTCGAACTCGGCCTTAATAATTCAATAACTCGAACTCGGCTTTTCGTAATTTCAATGGCTCGAACTCGGGCTTAATAATTTAATGGCTCGTACTCGGCCTTTAGGCTCAAACTCGGCCTTTAGGCTCAAACTCGGCCTTTAGTAACTTCAATGGCTCGAACTCGGCCTTAATAATTTAATGGCTCGTACTCGGCCTTTAGGCTCAAACTCGGCCTTTAATAACTTCAATGGCTTGAACTCGGCCTTAATAATTTAATGGCTCGTATTCGGCCTTTAGGCTCAAACTCGGCCTTTAATAACTTCAATGGCTCGAACTCGGCCTTAATAATTTAATGGCTCGTACTCGGCCTTTAGTCTCAAACTCGGCCTTTAGGCTCAAACTTGGCCTTAACAATTTAATGGCTCGTACTCGGCCTTTAATAATTTAGTGGCTCGTACTCGGCCTTTAGGCTCAAACTTGGCCTTTAACAATTTAATTGGCTCGAACTCGACCTTAATAATTTAATAGCTCGTACTCGGCCTTTAGGCTCGAACTCGGCCTTTAGGCTCAAACTTGGCCTTAACAATTTAATGGCTCGTACTCGGCCTTTAATAATTTAGTGGCTCGTACTCGGCCTTTAGGCTCAAACTTGGCCTTTAACAACTTCAATGGCTCGAACTCGGCCTTAATAATTTAATGGCTCGTATTCGGCCTTTAATAACTTCAATGGCTCGAACTCGGCCTTAATAATTTAATGGCTCGTACTCGGCCTTTAACAATTTAATTGGCTCGAACTCGGCCTTAATAATTTAATGGCTCGTACTCGCCCTTTAGGCTCGAACTCGGCCTTTAGGCTCAAACTTGGCCTTAACAATTTAATGGCTCGTACTCGGCCTTTAATAATTTAGTGGCTCGTACTCGGCCTTTAGGCTCAAACTTGGCCTTTAACAATTTAATTGTTCGCAGAATAAACACATCGGCAAAATAATAAAATAGAACAATGTCCATAATAAATTCTGTTATTGGATAAAAAAGTCTGCGGTGTGCCTCGTTAAAACCTTCTCGGTCAAAACCCTTTTTTTGGGATAAAATACCGAGGTAGGAAAAAGAGTACATCACCTGACTATATACATCAAGCGTAGCTTAGTGCACTGATCGGTTGTGATCCAAGATGGAACTTCTCCAACTCCTCAATGGGTTGTGGGCCGTTGTTCTTGCATGTCAATTCTGGGTCTAGTTAAAGCGAATTTCTGAGACTTGTCTTTTCCCTGTCTAGTGTTTCTGCAGATGTAGGTTTGAGCTTGCTTACACGTAAACTTCTCAGCATAGCACTTTGTCGGCCATTTTCGATCCGCCTGGGATAGCAACTATGTCTCCGAGTTGGAAGGGAATTTCATTGTGAGGTGGGGAGTAGAGACCACGGCTCCCGGCTCGTTCAAAGATGGTCTTCGATTAAGACATTGTGCGATGTTACTGCATTAACCAACACGTCACGACCGGAATAGTTTTGGACGCTTTGCCATCTCCAAAAGTAGTTAGGAGGTCAATGTATCCTCGGGTATCCACTGTTCCCCGACAAAGCCCGAGCTTAGCTTCTTGTCGTATGGCTGAATAGATTTTTCAGGATCCCGAGCTTCCGGGATGTTGAATAATATAGGATATCAGTAGAGCTTCCACAGTCGACGAGAGTTCTCTTGGCCGAGAAGTTGGCCAATTGCACTTTGTGATTACCATTGGGTCATCACGATTAGGATCCACACCCAAGAAGTCTTCATCGAAGAAAATAATCGATGGGGAAATCCTCGGGGTTTGCCCGACTCACAGAGTTTACATCCCGAATAGCCCAGGTGTTTTCTACGAGCTGAACTCGTTGTGCCTCCTCCCTCAAATCCACCTGAAATAGTGTTTATTACACCTCGGACAGTATTATCCTCCTCCCCTCCTTTCATTTCGATCTTCCCTATTTTCTTCTCTTTCATTATTTTGCCGACTAGCCCCTTCCAGGGCTTTGGCCACCTCCTCGTCTTCTATCTCTGCCCGCACGCCCTTCACCATTGTTGTGATTTCTCCGAACGAAATTATTCGGATGACCAGCTTGCACTAACTCTTCAATCTTGTCACATAGGACCCAACACTCCTCGGTGGTATGCCCGTGAGTTACGATGGTACCGACAATGCTTCCGTCGATTAGCATTCAGGGCGTGTGGCCACGGTTGGGGGAGCTGCAAAAGTTCTGCGTTGTAAGCTTCCTCAAATACCGAGCTCGATTGGTGTTGAGGGGGTATAGTACTCATACTTTGGCCCCTATGCTCGGATGTGTTTTTGAATTTACGATTGTCACCTCCAGCCCTCCTCTTCTCTCTCCCTTCTCATCTATCGGAATCATCGGTTATTTCCCTTTTCTTAGACTCTTCTATTTCCTCCATATTAATGAATCCGTGACTTTTCTCCTCAATTCATCCATCTTGGATGGAGGCTTAGGAGCTAGGTGTTTGGCAAAGGGCCAGGGGCCGTAACAGTCGAGAATAGTATGCGGTGCGACATCGACCTTGAGATTCCGGATGAGGATAGTCTCTTTGCTGAACCTGGCCATAAAATCACCACAGAGACTTGTTCTTTTCTTGCTTAAAGTTTACCAACGAGACCGAGGTTTTATGATGAGCTCGGCTCGTAGCAACCGAGCATTGAACTTAGTCATGAATATGTCAAAAGAGTCAAGCCGATCTTTGGCGGTAGCTGGGTATACCCAGCTTAATGCAGCATCTTTCAGAGTAGCAGGAAAGACTTTACACATGACAGTATCATCGTCGGTGAAGAGGTACATCTGAGTAGTGAAATCATCTAAATGACGCTCCGGGTCCGAGGTGCCATCATACCTGTCAATGTTTATTGGTTTGTAGTTGGCTGGAAGAGGAACCCCCATGATGGCGTCGGTGAAGGGATGTCTCGGCCTCCGCACGCCGGCCCTTTCATTAGGCCTATTTGCCTGAAGTGAAAGCTCAGGGGCCTGAGACACCCCGTTGTGCCCCATCGTATTATTACAATAAAACCTTAATATTTATTTACTTAATCGCTCGCTTATCATTGAAAATACGTAAAAATTAAAACTTAATTAATAATTATATAACTTATGCATATATAAAACATACCAAAACTATATTACATAAATACACACCTGTTATTTATTACATTCCAAAAGCACTGTTAAGGGTACCCTCTCAGTAGGATCCTCTCAGGCATAAACTTCACTCTGAGACATACTCGGCGGAAATATAAATACTCTTTAGACACACTTGGCCATCTCTGTCTATACTCTAATCGCCTTGAATCACAGCTCGACCTCCAGCATCTGGTTCGTCAGGAGTTCCATCTAACCCCTCAGCAATTGGTTCCTCCATCGGGTCTTCTTGTACGATCACATCAGAAATAAAACACAACACATAGAAAGATATAGGGAATAAGAAACAGTTCTATCATCAAAAAGAGGAAAAGAGTAATAGTAAATTATCGATGTAATTGTCAGGACACGCATCAATCAAAATCAGCAATCATCCTCAATTCACTATATCATCCTCTACCCTCAGCCCATGCAACTAAAACTTAATCTCGATGTAGCCATCTTCACTCTGTCACATTAGTCGGTAGTCGAGCGGTCCAGTACCAATAACTTTTCGAACGCATCAAAGACTAAACACTTATTAGTCTAAAATGGTCCAGTGCCAAGATCATACGAACTTCGTCAAGGAATATCATTCCATAACGGTCGAGTGCAAGAACATACGAACTTCGTCAAGGAACATCCTTCCATAGCGGTCCGAGTGCCAAGAACATACGAACTTCGTCAAGGAATATCAATCCAAAACGGTCCAGTGCCAAGAACATACGAACTCGTCAAGGAATATCATTCCATAACGGTCCAGTGCCAAGAACATGCGAACTCGTCAAGAACTAAGGAGTATTACGGTAGTCTACCTCGGCATCCCCATCCGTAGGGCACTCACCCGTAATATCCGATATCCCCAAAATAGGATATCCTGACCTCGTGTGTTCCACTCACACAATTTGTGACTAACAATACCTCGATAAATGAATCTCCCTAATTTAAATCAATAACAACCTAGTGCCTCAACCTTCCATCAAAGTCTCAACACCTTTTTCCTCTTAGATAAAACCACTTAATTAGGCTAGGCACCTCTAAATCACCTTTATTCTCTCACCCAAACAATTATCTCCCGAACAACACATATCCTTACTTAAAAATCAGCTAAGCACAATATTAAAAACCAGGCAGATCATCTCTAACCATATATCAGAATATTGTTGAACCAAGCAATTCAATTATCATCAAGCTATAATACATTCTCACATAAACATATTAATCATCATAAAATATCATTCAACAGAATAAAAATCACCAAATTTAAGAACTACGAATAGTATCTCGGATAACTTCCCGGGAAAAAGAGGTGGTGATAAACACGCTTAAATACCAAGTTTTTCCTTAGCGAGAAATTACTCGGTCATATACCATTCCAACCTCAAAACAGCATATTAACATCCATATCATAAAGTATCAATTCGATATAAATAATAAAAGCAAATCATCCATCAACGGTTAATAAATATCAACATAATATCAATAAAATAATCAAACACCATAAAATATCACTTAAAACAAATTATCACAGCCAAGATATCACAATCAAATCAAATAATAAATAAATCCAAACATCCTCAACATCATAAAATCCCAACCTTAATGTCGATAAACCTACAATCCCCGAATCACCATTGGTTTTTCACGAAAAGGTTTCCAATGAGATTTTGGTCTTGTCGATTACTCAACTACTAGTAGGGTTTAGGTCGCCCTACACAATTATCATATAATCTACTACTTATCGATTCCGACGATAGGTTGATTCTTTTCCCCACCCGAGTTTTCCTACGGAAACACGTACCACGACGATCCTCGTTATCCCGCCACGAGTTAACACAAACACCTTCAACCAAACAACATAATTATAATTAATCAACTAACAACCATCTATGACACTTTAGGGCTAGGTTCGGTCAAGACTTAGAAAATAGGTTTAGGATTATCTTCTTAATGCTATCTTTTGGATCCTAGTTACTAGAGTCTTAACTAACATAGATTACTTATTACAAGACTAAAATTTGAAACAAAATCCTCTAACCTTTAGGGTTAGGGTTTCGACCCATATTAGGAAAATAGGCTAGGAAATTTAGTTGGATTCAAGCTCTTGGATTTAGATCATGTAGGTACTAGAGAGTTTAAATCAAGCATTAGATTTCTAAAATGAAAACCAAATCATCAAACCCTCCTTTGAGTGAGATTCGGCCACTTAAAGAAAATAGGGAAGGAAAATGTTTTTGATTACATGCTCTTGGATAATGAAAGTGGAAGACATCACAAGATCATAGAAATTGGTTTCACATTAAAAGGATTTTTCTACAATTTTCTAGAATTATTTGAAGTTCTAGATCTAGGAATGGAAAAATATGATTCATGGCATAAACATGATAAATACATGAATATGAAAGCTTATATGATCAAGAAGGTGAGCTTTTACCTCTTGAAGATTGAAGAAATGAAGAAAATGATCAACCTTCACTATGTTGAAAACTGGACAGCTTGAGGGTATGATGGTATTGTGAGTGTATCTCACAATATACTCATCCAAAAATCACGAACTTTGACTTGATAGAAAGATAAGAAGAAAAGGAACAACTTTGGTGTTTAAGGTTTCATTCGGTTCGGATCATAACAGGGGTGAAAAGGGCCTTCTTTATGATGTTTCGTGGGTTGCTGTGAATTCTGGGCAGTTTCTGTATTTTGAGCCTTTCTCCCAATCCACTTATCCGTTTTTGATGATCTTTAGCTTGTTGGAAATAAGAGAGAAAGAGGAACAACTTTTATGTTGAGTGTTTTCTGAGTTTCAGAAAGGAAGAGGGTCATATGTTTGGTGGGAATTCGGTGTTCTTAGGGTTTTGTAACTTGGTGGGGAAGATGAAGAGAATGAAGAAGATGAGTGAAATGGTGAGGGAGGCCACGGTTTTGAAGAGTATTTATAGGCTAGATTTAGGCTTTGTTTGGTTATAAGGAATTGATTTAATGGGTTTTGTGATTATTTAATTAATATAAGTTTAACCATAGTTAATAATTAACTTAACTAGGGTTACTTTCTTAACTATGGTTATTAAATATGTGGCTCACATTTGATGGAGGTGTGGCTGATTTTGGGCCACACAAAGTGACTCACCAATGAGTCACCGATCTTATCCGTTAGCGGTTCCCGGAAATTCCGTACGCAGCTCCGTCGTTTACCGATTTGATTTTGAGAGGAAAATAATGAAACGAAAGCAAAATGAAATAGGTAATATTTATTGGAGGTGGATGCACGAAATTGGAGAGATGTGGGAGGTTTTCAACCACGTAAAATGAGTGGTTAAGAGTGCGTAGATGCGTCTTGTTAATACACCTCAAAGCTTGGGGGTATTTTGGTCTTTTTCCTAAATGTCATGATTACTTGCATTTTAATGCTCATAAATGCTTGGTGACTCATCCTCCATGAGTCATCATGTATGACTCGCTGTCCCGATCTCTTGACGGGTCTCTGCACTTCCCTTCTCGACTCGTCGGTTTTCCCGATTAGGGTTTTACGCCCGTATAAAAGCGTAATATTTCGTTTTGACTGCAAATTTTCAAACTAATCAAACTCGTTGGAAATATGATTTAAATATAAACCATTTCTTTCACGAGTCAAAATTAGGTTTTCTGATCATTAAAATCTTACTGTCAGTGAAAACATCGACTGTTTTCTGTCCGAACTTTTACCAAAATTCGTCAGAATAAACATAAGATTTTATTTCCGATCGTAAATTTGGAAAGTAGACTTCCTCACGGACAAAATATAAAAAATCTACAAATTTCATTTTTTGGTCAAATTAGGGTTTCTAATCAGGTATAAAATTATACATCGGTTAAAAATGCACTGGCTCCGTCACAATTTTCAACCCAAAATTTCACCGTAACCTTTTACCATAAGAGAGACTATCAATATTTTAAAATCACTTTCTAACTCTCGGATTAAAATATAATTAATTATATTTTAACCTAGGTTAAACAAAGATAATTAAAAATCGGTACATTACGGGGCTGCCTAGGAAATTCCTCCTCGCTTTGCTTGGTCAACATGATGAGAAACACGGGGTTGTGGGCCTCCTTCTCTGCGCGTGTTTCTGGATCCTTCATTCTCGGCTGTCCGACACTCTCTCATGAGGAGAAGAGGCGGACCTTTCTCGCTTGTTCTCTTGTTCTTCGACGCATTGTTTTGCCGACGAATCTCCTCATTCTCCTTTCGGCATTGCCACTTGCGCGAGGAGTTCTTGAATGATGGGATTGTCGGTCGTCATTACTTGGGTTTATGGATTGTTCTCCATTATCCCCATTGTTAGCATTCTCTGGCTCCCTCTCCTGCAGCTTCCCGCTCCTTGTCCTCACCATTGTTTGTGGTATGGGAATTTTTTTGCTTCGATTCCCACACAGACGGCGCCAAATGTTCCGTCCAAATATCTCGGATAGGAGATACTCGGTAGGAGAAAGTCTAGTGGGAGTGTTTTGGAATTAGCTTGACAGAATGTGACTCGCTCCTACGTATCCAAATGGGAATCAAAGCAAACGTAGTTCTAAGCGAGGGGGTTGGACCCCTATTTATAGAGATATTTTAGTGTAACAGTTTGGGTAGGACTGTTATTGAGATCCTATTTATTAGGATCGGATTGTTATTGCCGTTAGACAATGATAAGGATAAGACTCGAGTTATACGGAGAGATATTTGGACCCAGTGAGATATTTGGCCCGATCGATTATGTTTGGGTAGCTCAGGCTTGAGATATCTTCATCGTAGTCTCTTGTGGAATAGGCCGAGTAGTTATCCTCGGGTGTCAAGTGCATTAATAGGTCTTGGCTTTATGGGAGTTCGGGTCGGTCAAGGCCCATTTACAAGAATAAGCTCGGCCATATTGACAAATCCTCGGCCTTATATTTTTGGCCAGTACAATGCCCAAAACGTTTGCTTTGAGGGCAGTGCAAAGGCACACTACATCTTCAAGGTCAACAAGGCCTTGAATGAAGGAACAGCATGGGGTCACTGGTGGTTGACCCAAAGTCACATGCTGCAACCCGTTTAGCACATTGGCACACACACCTAGTTTGAGTGCATCACGAGGGCATGATCGATGCACCTGATCCTGAACCACTTGAGCCACCTTCAGAGCCACCTGAAGGCTTTGGCTTTGGCTTAGAACCAGTGCATGTCCCGCAAGAAGAGACAAGTGCAAAGAAGAGGAGATTGAGTGTGAGGAAAAGAGCAAGGGATGAGGAACAAGTTTTGGAACCCATCTTAAAACTCTGGTAGTTAACTAATGACTCGCAAATACTAGTGTTATTGCTAGTTAGTTAACTACGGAGCTTAAGAGAAGTGTGTTTGTGGTGATGAGAGTTATTTGCGGTGACTAGTGGTTTATATAGTGATCATGGGTGAGGAGGTGATGAGTTGTTGTAAGGATCAACTTGAACAATAGTCATAAAAAAAAAATAGAAGGGCTTTGGAGATATTAAGATAATGAAACAACCAGTTGTTAACATGAGAGTATTAGGTGGCAGACAGATCGAGCAAATCCACAAATAAGGTTTTGGATGCTTGAAAGGTGATCATGTGTAGACTGATACCATTCATGGATCTAAATTGAGGTCGTGATCACGGATCTGATTGTGGTTGCAGTTGGCGTCGTAGCGATATGAATTATGATCATTGTGACGTAAAATAATTTTATGTTCGCACCGAATGTAAACAAATTCTGTAATTATTATATTTGTTTATATATCTTTTATTAATTGTGTTGTATAAATTTTTAAGATATTGTGTCATTATTTTTACTTGGAACACCCTCTAATTTTTATGTGGAAAATTCTTCTCTTAGTGACATTGTATATATTTATACAACCTGTTCAATATTTATAAAATAAATATAAATCAATAATTCAATCAAACTTACAACTTTAATATAAACTAGTAATTAGGTCAATGCAAATAATCTAATTACAAACATTTAATGTAAATAAATAATAAGTTAACATACAATATAAGCTACTAATTGGCTAAATACAATATAACAATTATCAACAAATAATTTGAACAAGGGCTTTGAAATTTGACATCAAGAAAGCAATTGATACTCTTCACTGGAACTTTCTTTTAAGAGTGTTGGCAGCATTTGGTTTCAATGCTACTTTTTGTAATTGGATCAGAATTATTCTCAGCTTTGCAAAGTTGTCCTTCTCATTGAATGGTTACCCATTTGGTTTCAGTGTTGGCCATCAAATAGAGATTGGCTTCTTCCTCTGTCTCTTCATCAGAAGATGTTGACTCCAGATCCTCTCAAGTAGCCATCATTCCTTTCTTCTTCTTCTTAAAGAATTTCTTAAAAGGGCCCTTCTTGAGTTGAGGACATTCAGCCTTGATGTGGCCAAGACTTCTTGCACTCATAGCAGACAATTGAACTTTTGTCTGTTGAAGTAGATTCTTTGAAGTTCTTGTCCTTGTTGAACCTTCTGAATGGATTATCCCTCTTGAACTTCTTTTTCTGTAGGAGAAGCTTTATCTTCCTGGTTAGGAGAGACAATCCTTCATCACTCTCTGAATCCTTGTGTTCAGATAGGTCAGCATCACTGGATGACTCGTTTGCCTTTAGAGCCTTGGAGGCTTTTGCTGACTTTTGATAAGCTTTCAGAGCAATTGACTTGCCCTTCTTTGGTGCAACTTCATCTCCAAGTTCTTGCTCATGAACAGTGAGTGTTCCAAGAAGTTCATCCATAGTCAAGGTAGTGAGATCCTTGGCTTGAGAGATAGCAGTGACCAAAGGTCTCCACTGTTTAGGTGGACTTCTCATAATCTTTCCAACCTTCTCAGCATTGGTGTAGACTTTGCCAAGAGATTTTAAACTGTTGACTATAGTTTGAAATCTTCCTATCATTTAAGCAACAAATTCTCCTTCCTCCATGACAAACAGTTCATACTTTCTGACAAGTATGGCAATTTTTGACTCCTTGACTTTTGCTGTTCCTTCATGTGTGACAACTAAGGTGTCCCATATTTCTTTTAGCAGTCACAGTGCACATACCTTCTCAAACTCCCTCAGGATTGAGAGCCCAAATTATGTTATATCTAGCTTTGTGGTTCAGCTCCCATTTTGTCTTTTCTGCAGTAGTCCACTGAGCTTTTGGCTTGTCAGTGTCATCATCATTCTTGGGAATGAATGGACCATCTGTAATGACATCCCAGAGATCAGAGTTTGTAGATAGAATGAACCATTGAAATCTATCTTTCCAATAGTTGTAGTTTTCTCCATTGAAGTAAGGAGGTTTGGTTAGGGAAGCTCCTTGATCAGTGACTTCCACTTGAACTAGCTCCAATGAGTCATGTCTATTCTTGAGGACCTTTTACCTCATGACCGTTAGATGTTCAACCCAGAGGTTAAGCTCGATACCAATTGAAATAGACAACTATAAACACGAGAAGGGGGTTGAATTGTGTTTATCGAATTTAAACAAAGTTGAAAACTTTTCGCATACGAAGCTTGGTTCGAGCGAGTGGAAAGATCTTTGGATGAGACGGGTGACCTGTGCGATGAAATTTTAACAAGACTTAGGCAAACATTCCTATTGATAAGCGGATAAGAAAACTAAAGCAACTAAAGAGTTTATAAGAAATAGAGATTGACACAGCTATTTATCCCGGTTCACTCTTCAAAGCAAAGAAGCTACGTCCGATCCTTGGCAGCACCAAGTTTTATCCACTATAACCGATCAGATTCTGAGACTCTAACTATTGTTTGCACACCTAGCTTCTTCAAGGCTCGAAGACAAGTATTCTTTGCACACCTAGCCTCTTGAGGCTCCAAGACAAGTATTCTTTGCACACCTAGCCTCTTCGGGCTCACTCAAATTTGTTTGAGAAATTTGGTTTGTAATAATACAAACCGACATAGACGGATCTTTCACTAAGACTCGGAGAGTGGTTTAAATGTAAAGCTTATGAAAGTCTGCGTAATAACTTCAAAAGATTGAAGAATACGAGAATGAAAGAATGAAGATTTTAATGAGCAGAGTAATGACTCTTTAATGTTATATGTATTCTCTATATCTTCATCTTCAATGACTTATGTATTTATAGTCTTCAAGCATTTAAGATCCGTTAGAGACATTCCCTCAGATGTTGGCTTCAAGCAAAACTTCATAAATGTAACATAGTTGTTCTGGGCAGTCATTAACGCAAAAGGAACGTTGGTTGTACTCTAACTTGAAAGATCATGGCTTTATGCATCGTAAAACAGCCATATCAGAGTTGTGCAGAGAGCTTTTTGTACTTTGCTGAGTACAATTCCCTTTTCATGTAAGGACCAGAGGTACTAGGGAATAAAGCATGTTGGAAGCATTCTTTAACTGGTCTTTGGTTCTGATAACCGAGGTTGCTTGAGAAAGTAACTTATGACTTTTCTTGATAAGCGTGAGACTGAGTAGGAAAGAAGGCTTCAAGTCTCTTTCTGATGGGACAGCCAAAAAAAGCTTGTTTGGTCCTTGATTCTTCAACGAGTAACCTCAGACAAGTGTAGGAACTCGTGGGGAGACAAGTTGAAGACGTATCTTGAAAGAAGTCAATAATCCTAGTCAGCAGATAGGTTGACTTCCGCTTATCCAGACAGGTAGTCACTTATGAGCAGACAGATGATCCTTAATTTATTAATCTGCACACTAGATAGAGAGGTAAGCAACCAATATGAAGGTTAATTAAATCATTAACCAATGTCTAGTTCTCATCAAAACTTAGGGAAATGCTCATCAGACGTTTTAGAGACTTAACAACTGGCAGTGGACCCTTCAGCCAACCAGTGGCTCAAAGAAGGAGAAAGATAGGGGCCGAAAAGCAAGAGGCCGTGCTACAACAAACCAAGGACATGCTGAAAGCCCGGATAATCAGGGAAATCACTTACACCACTTGGCTCGCCAACGTGGTCCTGGTCAAAAAGTTAAACGACAAATGGAGGATGTGCGTAGATTATGCTGACCTAAACAAGGTATGCCCTAAAGACCCTTATCCACTTCTAAATATAGATAAACTTGTGGACAACTCGTCCGGGTATCAATACCTTTCGCTCATGGATGCTTACTCCGGATACAACCAAATTCCAATGTGTCATAAGGATGAGGAGAAAACGGCTTTTATCACCGAAAAAGGAACCTATTGTTACAGAATGATACCTTTTGGATTGAAGAACGCCAAGACCACATACCTGAAGATGATGAATCGGGTGTTCAGTGACATCATAAGGAAAATCAATGGAAGTCTACATCGATGATATGATCGCCAAAGTGAGGGATCATGAGGAACACATTACCAACCTAAAATCCATTTTCAAACGGCTAAGGGACCACCAAATGTGTCTGAACCCCCAGAAGTGCACGTTCGGCTTTGGGTTCATGCTCACTCACCGAGGGACCAAAGCAAACCCGGACAGGTGTCGTGCCTTATTGGAAATGAGAAGCCCCACCTTCGTCAATGAGGTCCAACGGTTGAATGGAAGAATAGCAGCCCTCACCAGGCTCTTGACGAAAGTAGCCCAAAAGTCTCTCCCATTGTACGGGGTGTTGCGAAAAAGAAAAAGTTTTGAATGGACAGAGCAGTGTGAGGAAACCTTCACCGCCTTAAAGGCGACACCGGCAACGCCACTCGTGCTCACCCGAACGAACCAGGGGAGACTTTGTTTGTTTACCTTGCAAGAACAGAGGAAGCGATCAACACATCATTGATCGGAGAAGAAAAGGAAGGGAAAAAGCCGATGTACTTCATAAGTAAGGCCTTGCAGGGAGTAGAAGCAGGATACGGTAAAATTGAGAAAGTGGCCCTAGCTTTGGTTTTCAGCAAGAAGATTGAGCGCCTTCCTTCAAGTGCCACCCCATCACGTGACGCACTTGACTAGCTTATCAAACAAATCACCGCAAGCTTGAATTAGCTGGGAGAATGATCGCTTGGTCGGTAGAACTCTCGAATACAAGATAATCTATGAGCCCGTAACCTCCATAAAAGCTCAAGCCTGGCGGAGACTTTGTTACGGAACTCACGAGAGGTTGACAAGTCCGGACCACCCAAAGAATGGTCAATATTCGTTGACGGCTTTTCCAATCCCAAAGGAAATGGAGCTGGAATCATCACGGAAAATGACGAAGGAATCACAATCGAACATACCCTACGGTTTGGAGTTCCCTTCGTCAAACAACTAAGTAGAATATGAGGCTAGCATAGCCGAAATGCTCTTAGCCAAAGAGATGGGACTTGCAAGAGTAAAGATAATGACTAACTCCTAATTGGTGGCCTCCACGATCAACGGACTGTACCAAGCCAAGGAGTCGTTATTGCAAAAATACCTAACAAAGGTGCGGGTGGAAATAACCCATTTCGAACAAGCGGTTGTGGAGCACGCCCCCGAGCAATGAATGAAAAGGCGAATGCCTTGGCAAACCGGCAAGCACGAGAAAGATAGGGACCTATCGGTCCATAAACCGAGATAACTCTCCAAAGCATCTTTGAAAACATAATGGCCATAGAAGAATACTCGAACTCCTTCCGAATCGATGGAGACAACCTATTTTGGATTACCTCAATAATCTTCTTCAGTCAGAAAGCAATACAGAAATCCGAAGAATGCTCGAAAAGCTGCCAGATACACCATCCGCCGAGGGTAACTCTACCGTAGGGGATTCTCTACCCCCCTGCAGAAATGCATGCCGAAACATCGAACGACTTACATTCTGGATGAGGTACATGAAGGCAGCTGCGGAAGGCACATAGGAGGAAGATCACTCTCAAAACAGATTTTACGCGCCGGATATTACTGGCCAACACTAAAAGCCGACGTGGAAGAATACGTCCAAAAGTGCGGTCAATGCCAATGGAACGCTGATCTTCATCAAGCTCCGTCGGAGGCCCTAAACTCTTTGAACTCATCTTGGCCTTTCTTCTAGTGGGGGATGGACATTTTAGGACCATTTCTCATAGCACCAGGACAATTGAAGTTTCTTATTGTAGCAGTTGACTACTTCACCAAATGGATTTAGGACCAACTATTGGCTCAATTAACTTCGACCCGGATCCAACGATTCACCTTCAAGAATATCATCTCCAGGTTTAGAATCCCCGCAACCATTGTGACTGACAATGGTACGCAATTCATTGACCAAAGGTTTCAAGAACAGTTATTCGAGCTCTCTACCAAGCAACACTTCACCTCAGTAGAACACCCACAAACCAACGGTCAAGCTGAGGAAGCGAATAAAGTAATACTTTGAGGAATGAAAAGGAGGCTCGACCAGGCTAAAGGAATGTGGACAGAGGAGCTCGACCATATGCTATAGAGATACCAAACGACCCCCCACAACACCACAAATGAAGCCCCATTCAGTTTGGTCTACGGATGCGAAGCGGTTATCCCTGTAGAGTTGGGAGAACCCTCCTGGCGGTATGAAAATTTTCTACCCAAAGGAAACGAGCAGCTCTTGAGAGGCGACTTGGATGAAGTAGAAGAAAGGAGAGAGATGACGTGCATTCGGGAATTCGCCCTTAAACAAATGATAGCCTCAAGATACAACAACCGAGCTGTCCAAAGGAAATACGAAGAGGAGACCTGGTTTTGAGGAGGGCGGACGTCGGGAATAAAAATGCAGCTCAGTGGAAGATTAGCTCCTAGGCCGGGAGAGGCCATCATAGGGTCTTAGAGCGAACTTGAAAGGGAGCTTACACGCTAGAAACTTTGTCCTGTGACCAAATCCCAAGGTGCAGGATTGCCTCAAAACTACTAAGTATTAAAGTTAGGATCCGCCTTTGTAAACCACGATCCGCGAGTTATCAATGAACCATAACAAGAGTTTTCACTCAGTTCCAAGACTTAGAGTTTTCACTCAGTCTCAAAGAGTCCCGGGTCAATCAAAACTGGTCCACCCCAAAACTAGAGTCTTCACTAAGTTCCAAGACTTAGAGTTTTCACTCAGTCTCAAAGCAACCCGAGTCAATCACGACCGGTCCATCCCAGAACTAGAGTTTCCACTCAGTTCGAAGACTTAGAGTTTTCACTCAGTCTCAAAGCGACCCGAGTCAATCACGACCGGTCCACATACTCGGTTTATAGCCTTCGCTAGGCCCCAGAACTAGAGTCTTCACTCAGTTCCAAGACTTACTTTTCACTCAGTCTCAAAGCAACCCAAGTCAATCACAACCGGTCCACCCCATAACTAGAGTTTTTAATTAGTTCCAAGACCTAGAGTTTTCACTCAGTATCAAAGCGACCCGAGTCAATCATGATCGGTCCACATAAGCAGTTTTGAGCCTTCGCTCGGCCCCAGAACTAGAGTCTTCACTCAGTTCCAAGACTTAGAGTTTTCACTCAGTCTCAAAGTGACCCGAGTCAATCACGACCGGCCCACCCTGCAACCGTAGTTTTCACTCGGCCCAAGCCTAGAGTTTTCACTCGGTCTCAAAGCCACCCGAGTCAATCACGACCGGTCCCACATCGCTGTTTTGAGCCTCGCTCAGCCCTAGAACCAAAGTCTCCACTCGGTTCCAAGACTTAGAGTTTTCACTCGATCCACAAAGCGACCCGAGTCAATCACGATCAGTCCACCCCAGAACTAGAGTTTTCACTCTGTTCCAAGATGATAGTGTGATTTTACATCATGTTTTCTGTACACTTTTGCATGCATTTTTCATATAGATTAGGCATTCTTTATTTGATTTTAGTTATATTTTCCCTTGGAACGGGTGAAGCGGTTTCTTGGTGTTGTTTTGCAGGAATTCAAGTAAAAATGCTCAGAATTAGCCTTGATGGAGCTTGGATGAAATAGAGCCTGAAAGAGAAGAAATTGAGCCAAGCAGAATTCTGGAGATTCGCCCCGCGAGACTGGATTCGCCTCGCGACCCTGAAAGCTGATTGTTTCAGAAAATGCAAGCCTTTCTGGTTCGCCTCGCGAACCTTGTCTCGCCTCGCGAGTCTGGGGACCAGAAGCCATCACGCCCAGGCCCTGATGCTCCTCACGGGCGTATTTGAGAAGAACCTTTCGGTTTCGCGTCGCGAGAAACTCTCGCCTCGCGAGAGTTCAATTCTCTGAAACAGCAGATTTTTAACATTCGCCTCGCGAGACATGTCTCGCCTCGCGAACGCGCGCAGAACTGATTGGTATAAGTTGCTGTTTTAGGGCAGAAAGAGGGAGCTTTTTGGTGGAGAGTTGGGGACTTGGAGGCTGCGGCTGGGCTAGGGTTCCAACCCTAGTAGGGGATGTTTTCCTTGCTCTGGGAATGGAAGAAGATTGGAGGATTCTTCTATGAGTGTTCTTCATCTCTTCTCTCCTTCTCTTTTGTATTCTCATTTTTCATGAGTAGTTAAATCCCCTATTGTTGGGGTTAGATGTAGCTTTTCTGAACTTGTTTGTATTTGATTTGGTTGTTTTAATGCAAGTCTCTATTTCTTTATGAGTATGTGATTCTGTGCTTAATGCTTTCCTTGGCTTAGCTACCCATAGGAATGATATGTTGCTTTGATAGACAATTGACAGATTGATGTTAAGGCATGCTCATGAATCATATGCCAAGTAGTTCAAGAATCTAGACATAGGTGTTGGCTGCTTGCAATCTTATAAGTCTTGACTTAATGCAAAATCTCAAAGTTAATCCACCTAAGACATTAGGGTTTAATTTGGGGTTTTAGGCTCATTCCACCTAAGAAATTAGGGCTTGAGTATTTTAGAAAAGGCTTGATTGTCATTATTGAATTAGGACTTGTGTTAGAAACCATTTCATTGCAATTAAGGGAGGATTAGTGTAGTCTAACCCCGACAATCTTAACCGCATTTCTTTGGCCTCCAAGTGTTCGATAAAATTCCCAAAAGACCAAAAATATTATATTTCTTTATTTTATGATTTCTTCATACCATAGTTTAGTCTAGATAGTTGTTTAGTTTGTGAATTGGTAATTGGCAACCGATCCCTGAGGATGATATCCGGTTCTTACCGTTTTATTACTTGCTTTGCGATAAGGTGCACTTGCCTTTATTCTAAAAAATACGCATCAAATTTTTGGCACCGTTGCGGGGATTGGTTTTGCCAATATCATTAGTAACAAAGGAGACAACTAATTTAGACATTTTTATTCTTTTTTTTTTTTCTCTGTATATTTGATCTTTTTGTTTTGAGTTCTGTTTTTGCAAGGTGGACGAAAGTCATGGAAAATTATTTTTATTATCCACCTGATGAGGAAGCTTCTAGTCATATTTTGGAGGATAACTTGTGTTTGGGAAGACGATATAAATTTGGGAGAATTCTTCGAGGAGTTTTCTCTATCTCATAATATTCCATCACGAGTCGATCCTATGACTAGTGAGCTTATTTATATATACCCAAGGACGATTGGGAAACCTTTTTGTCATATTTACCACCTCCACCACCGTGTATTGTGATTCCCATGGAGCCACATGAAGGCGAAGTTGAGCAGAATCTGGTTGTGGGAATGGATCAAATTGAAGATGAAGTGGTGGTGGTAAGCAAATCACAAGAAGAGGGATTACCTTTCACGCATCCTTGGGGAGGAACAAGTGAGAAGGCAGGGCATTTGGAAAGCACTCCCTCCACCATGCTTGCTGAATTTACTGCATTAAATAAATATGTTGGCTTGCATGCATGTGTGGACACTGGTAAGTTAGCCCCTTCCACTTGTCTGGCAAACTTCCTCTTGAAAGTTCCACTTGACCCGAGAGGAAGTGAGTTCATAATTTTAGAGGTCAAGGGTGTTTTCACACATTGGCTGGGTGGAGCTGAGGATAAAGTGATATTACTGCTACAATCTCCACTCCAAATACCATTTGATCCGGGAGGAGGATCCTAGGACGTCAAGCTAGTGACGTTAAAGAAGCGCTTATTGGGAGGCAACCCAACTTTTCTTAACCCTTCTCTTTAGTTAGATTTTGTTTTTGATTTTTAACTCTTGAATAATTTGAGAAGATCAAGAGCTTTCTTTTACTAATAAATTTGTTAAGTGTTTTCAGGCTAATAAGGAAGGAGAATCAAAAAGGTCAGGGAGAAACACAGCCAGTAAGCATGCGAACCAGCACCCGCTACCGCCTCGGTAAGCCGTTCCAATTTTTTTTGTTTTATTTTATTTTTCTTCTCTTTCCAACTTGATTGTTTACATTGGAGACAATGTAAATTCTTAAGCTTGGGGTAGGGGTATTTTGCATTTGAATTTTTCATGTTGCATTCATATAGTTTTGCATGATCACACAATTAGATTGCCCTTGGTTAGATTTTGCATCCAATTGTGAGAACTAAGTGCCTATTAAATTGAGATAGTGAATTTTTGAACCCAATTTTTTCATTCTTGTGATATGGCTGCAAATGAAAATGTTTGAGATAATCTTGGATAGTTGATAATTAGCATATGGTTCTATAGATTTGTGTTTCTCATTGATGGTTGAACTACTAAAATGTGAGATTTTGAGCCAAAGGGGTACTCACTAAATTTTACCCCATTCTTTGTGTTAGAGTGTTATTCCTCTTGGATTGTATTTCTCTAGAACTTGACTTGAAACCGTTTTGAAGCTTAAAAATTTTTGAGAACATTTTTGAAAACGATTGAGGCAATAGGTATTTTTACTGGCCTTCTGAGCTTTGAATGACTAAATGCTACCCCCTAGTTGCCCACTTTTGAGCTTGAAAGAATGAAATACTTTTCTTGGTACCCTGAAATATGTGGATGAATGATGCTTGATAAGGGACCTTCTAAAGTATTACAAAAGGGTAAAAAGGTAGTTGAAAAGAGTATGGGAAAGAATCAGAAAAAATAATTCTCTTGAGTTGAAAAATCTCCCCTTCTCCAAGCAAAAGAAAAAGAAAAGAAAATAAAAGAAATATATATATATATATATATAGAGAAGGGGATGACAAAAAGAAATGAGAAATACAAAGAAAAATAAAGAAAAGAAAGGTGAAAAAATAAATCGAAAACCCAAGAAGGTATTTTAGAAGGTGTCATGTGTTGAAATGTTTGATACTTGGTTTAGCCCTTTTGAAATGTCCTTTTCTTGATTGCCCCACCTAACGATTAATCCCATGGCCAAGTTACAACCAAAGCAGAAGACCTCTTGATTCTTAATTGTTTTCATTAATAAAGTAGAGATTTGGTTGATAGTCAAGCCTATGGTAGAATTCATTCCTTGAGGAAAATTGAGCGAAATGTTATATCCCTAACACTCGAGTGAGGTGAGAAAGAGAGCCAAGCAAAAGAATAAGCATGGGGTGACCTTCATGTGAGAAAGAGTGCCCGAATCAGTGAGAACATGAATTTAAGAAACATAAGCGTCTAATTGGACTTGAACTGATTGTCTCCTGCTGAATTGTTTGAAATGCCTATTACTTGGATTATTTGCTCGGGTTCTTAATTCACTATCCATGCTTTGATTATTTTGATCTTCTGGCCTTAGTGATTGCTTGAGGACAAGCAATTGAATAAACTTGGGGTGATTTGATTGTGTGATTTTACACCATGTTTTATGTACACTTTTGCATGCATTTTTCATATAGATTAGGCATTCTTTATTTGATTTTAGTTATATTTTCCCTTGGAACGGGTGAAGCGGTTTCTTGGTGTTGTTTTGCAGGAATTCAAGTAAAAATGCTCAGAATTAGCCTTGATGGAGCTTGGATGAAATAGAGCCTGAAAAGAGAAGAAATTGAGCCAAGCAGAATTCTGGAGATTCGCCCCGCGAGACTGGATTCGCCTCGCGACCCTGAAAGCTGACTGTTCCAGAAAATGCAAGCCTTTCTGGTTCGCCTCGCGAGTCTGGAAACCAGAAGCCATCACGCCCAGGCCCTGATGCTCCTCACGGGCGTATTTGAGAAGAACCTTTCGGTTTCGCGTCGTGAGAAACTCTCGCCTCGCGAGAGTTCAATTCTCTGAAACAGCAGATTTTTAACATTCGCCTCGCGAGACATGTCTCGCCTCGCGAATGCGCCAGAACTGATTGGTATAAGTTGCTGTTTTAGGGTAGAAAGAGGGAGCTTTTTGGTGGAGAGTTGGGGACTTGGAGGCTGCGGCTGTGCTAGGGTTCCAACCCTAGTAGGGGATGTTTTCCTTGCTCCGAGAATGGAAGAAGATTGGAGGATTCTTCTATGAGTGTTCTTCATCTCTTCTCTCCTTCTCTTTTGTATTCTCATTTTTCATGAGTAGTTAAATCCCCTATTGTTGGGGTTAGATGTAGCTTTTCTGAACTTGTTTGTATTTGATTTGGTTGTTTTAATGCAAGTCTCTATTTCTTTATGAGTATGTGATTCTGTGCTTAATGCTTTCCTTGACTTAGCTACCCATAGGAATGATATGTTGCTTTGATAGACAATTGACAGATTGATGTTAAGGCATGCTCATAAATCATATGCCAAGTAGTTCAAGAATCTAGATATAGGTGTTGGCTGCTTGCAATCTTATAAGTCTTGACTTAATGCAAAATCTCAGGTTAATCCACCTAAGACATTAGGGTTTAATTTGGGGTTTTAGGCTCATTCCACCTAAGACATTAGGGCTTGAGTATTTTAGAAAAGGCTTGATTGTCATTATTGAATTAGGACTTGTGTTAGAAACCATTTCATTGCAATTAAGGGAGGATTAGAGTATAGTCTAACCCTGACAATCTTAACCGCATTTCTCCTGCCCTCCAAGTGTTCGATAAAATTCCCAAAAGACCAAAAATATTATATTTCTTTATTTTATGATCTCTTCATACCATAGTTTAGTCTAGATAATTGTTTAGTTTGTGAATTGGTAATTGGCAACCGATCCCTGAGGACGATATCCGATTCTTACCGTTTTATTACTTGCTTGCGACAAGGTGCACTTGCCTTTATTCTAAAAATACGCATCACAAGACTTAGAGTTTTCACTCAGTCTCAAAGCGACCCGAGTCAATCATGACCGGTCAATATACGCGGTTTTGAGTCTTCACTTGGCTCCAGAACTAGAGTTTTCACTCAGTTCCAAGACTTAGAGTTTTCACTCAGTCTCAAAGCGACCTGAGTCAATCACGACCGATCCACATACGCGGTTTTGAGCCTTCGCTCGACCCCAGAACTAGAGTTTTCACTCAGTTCCAAGACTTAGAGTTTTCACTCGGTCTCGAAGTGAACCAAGTCAATCACGACCAACACACATAAGTGGTTTTGAGCCTTCACTCTGCCCCGGAACCCGAATTGTCACTCAGTTCCGGAACTTAGAGTTCTTTTGCTCATGCACGAAAAAAAAAATCCGAGTCAAGATTACACAACAAAAGAAAGAGATTGGATCCTCGATTAGTAAGTTTAAAGGAGAAGAAGCCGAAAGAAGCGAAACAAAACCTTTTTATTAAATATGAATCGAGATTACAAATATTCTAAAGAAAATAAAAATTACAAGAGAAGTCACAAACTATCCTAGAAAGAAGGGCAGCACCCCAGTCCTAAGCCAATTTAGTAGAAGAAACTTTCCGGGCGAAAGCGAACCCGTCTCAAGAAGAATTCTCTAGAAACGCCCCAGAACCAAGCCGGTTGATAAAAATGGCAGGCAGTCGCAGCAGCAGCGAGCTAACTCCAACAGCCGCCTCAACCACAGGCCATAGCCCTCCACCGCGCCTCATCCCCCCGGTCATTACAACCAGGAATGACGGATACAAAGGAAAAAAAACAGGTGATAGATACACTCCAAGAAGCCGAAGCAACTTGAAGGACGGTGACCTATTTCGAGGTCACTGTGGTCAAGAAGGAATGATGAAAAACTTTAGGGATTAACCTTCCCACCTCCATACAAAGGGGAAAACAGGGAAGTGAGCACTGGCAAGAACATATAGTCTTGGCCAAGTGTCCAAAAACCCCATCTCCTTTCCAAGTGAAGGAGGAACTGGTTATCCCCGAAACCCTCCTTCCAACCCCAAAGAAGTTTGCGACGAAGAAACGTCGCAAACCTGGTTGAGACTCACCCCCTACATCGCAAACCTCGTCAACACTCAAAAGTATACGGTACCAATAACACATAGTCTCCCATGAAAAAACCACCGCTCAAGGAGCTGATGAGGAAAAAGAGTCTCCATTTTTAGATGAAGAAGAAGAGATGAAGGGATTGCGGGGAAAGAAGGAAACCCCCTTTTACCTATTTACAGCAAAAAGGGAGGATTTCCCTCCCTCGGAGAAAACAAAGACCTTAAAAGATCTCGGAAGGGTAAAAACCCTTAGAAAATGGTAGCTGCACACAAACCCAAAAAGCTAATGGGTGGAAAAACGGCTGAAGCGAATGTTACTGAAAAACATCACATCAAAAATACAAAGCAAAATAAAAGCACCTCGGACTAGGTCCTCATCGAAACTAAGGAAGGAAGCCTCGGGAAAAGAAAACACGTGCCTCTCCCTTCTTTGGAGTGGAACACCCCTACCTGAAACCAGCCAGGGCCGTCCTCAAGGCTTTTGTTCCGGTCCAAAAATAACAAGGCCCAAGGCCCTTCCTCATTTTAGGCCCAAGAAGGGCTCGACCCGAAAAAACTAGCCCGTAAAGCCCCACATGACGGGCAAACTACTCTAGTTGACCTAATCATATCTGTCCTAGCACACTACAGAATGGAAGAGTAAAACCGCCCCTTCTCTCCCGACACACGCGATTATCTGTCTAAAACCATCATTATAAACACCCTATTATACTGGATCAGAAAGGTAAACACGCCACGGGGCATGGGGGAGCATGCTTGAAAGCCATCATGATCCAACTAGAAACAAGTATATAAGCAAAATCTCCACCAAAGGAGAAGGTAAGCAATTTCTCATCACATAAACACCATATACTATCTGCAAGACCATTACTGACTTAGGCATCGGAGTATCTTCGCAGGTACCCCACCTTCCATTCGATTTAGCACAAAGGAGCCGAAGGAGGAAGAAGAAGGAGGAGCCAGAATATTGGGCCAAATCAACAGAGGCCCAATACCAAGAAGTGATACTATCGAGTTTTGGTTTTTGACCAGAACAAGTAGTAAATAATTTTGTTTGTAACAAGTTGTACAATAACTTATAGGTTTGTTTCGTTTGTCCTGTACTTTTTTTTTTTATACAAAAAAGTTTAGGTGAGTTTGGTCCCGGGGGCTCATCATGACCCGAGGGCATGCCTCATGGCTCAAAGAGCGTTTACAAGGGTACTTACATATTACCCACCAACGAGGTCATCACAACGACAGTGGGATTCGAATTCACGATCTTATGGGTTATGAGCCGTATCCTACCAACTGGATCAACCTTCATTGACTGTTTGTCATGTACTTTAGTGTGTATAAAACGCACCCTCAGGCTAAAAAGCTAATATTGAAATTATTTGTGTAATCATTTTGGATAATTTTCCTTTTTATAATGTACAGAATGCATATATGAAGGATTTTTTTTTCCTTTTTTTACAAGATATACGAAGAATTGTTAAAATCAAAATTTAGAATTTATGGAGAATGAGTTTTCGATTTTATAATCCAATGTTAAACATTTAAAAACTAAATTTTATATTCTAATATATTTTTAGCATAGGTGCTGCCATTTTCTTTGGCAACGCCCTCTTCGATCAACAATTTCAGCAGGGAACAAATGATTAGTCAAATATGATTGCGACTCTCAGCTTGGACATTGCAATTTCACTTGTTCTGATTGATCCCCCAGCTTCGTCCTGGTCCTGGTCGCCTGGATGAAGATGGAACTGTTCAAAAGTTTTTACCGACGACATGGGAAACAGATAATATTGCATGCAATTTAAATATTGGGTTTTTGCTCAGTGTAATTGTTACTTAAATAGTAACAAACAAAAAATATTAAATAAAACGTAACGTAATTTTTGTTAGTTTTTTAAACCATAAAGCCTAAAAAAAAATATTTTTATTTTTATTAAATCCCACCTTACTTTATTTTGATTCATTAACTAGTATCATTAAGACCCTTGTTACACAAACCCTTAAATATTTAATCCTCCATGTTTTAGGTAAATTTCTACTTTTGTCCATGCATTTTTTTCGAAGAACATCATGAAGTGATTTCATTTTGAATTTACCCGTCTAGCTAGGGTGATGGATGTATTTGTATGGAACTTTTGTAATGTTTTCTTATATCTAGTCTTGAACAAATGACAGTGTGATTATCCTTCAACTTTTTTAAAAGGTGGGAAGGATAATTACTGTAATACTAAAGCTATATATTATTAATAAGATTTTACTTTAAAAAAATGCTTATTGCCAATGGATATTTATCGATGAACTCAATTCCATCGGTAAATAAAATTTACTAACGAATTTTTCCGTTAGTAACAAAAAATATCATCAATATATGTCAAAGAAATAGAGTTACCGACGAAAAAATGGATATGGGATCGAGATATAATTTTTAGATAGTCTAATTCCTCCCCTGGACAAGGGGGATAGTTGATTCTCCTTCAATTGCCTTCTAGGCTAGTAATGGTGTACTTTTGAAGTTCTTCTTTTATCGTTTTTTGGAGATACAGCCAATCGTGGCCATGATCAGGTTTGGTGCTTAATGCCGACAATACGCCAAAGAGTACATCCTTGCCAATAATATATACTTTGCCTTTTGTTCACGGGTATTGGCAAATGGCAAGATATTAGGCTGCAGTCTTTATAGAAATCTATATATATATCTGTATATGTATCAATATCTAATATATTTGTGAACAAATTTAAAGTGGAAACCTCCACATGTCAATCTCTGAAGCCTTCACTCATCATACGTGGCAATATCAGAAGCATTCCCTCTCTTTTTTGATTATGTGTCATGTTGTGGTTGATTTGAAAACTAATTATAGTAATTATAGTAATTACAATGATGGTCATAATTTGATTAGAATTGCAATAGGATCAATTTGTTGCTAATTGATACTCCCCCTGTACTCAATTATAAGCAAAAAGTATCTATATTTTTGGGACTCAAATATAAGTAAAATCCAACCAACTCAACTCAATTTAATGTAAGTATTCCAAAAATCAAGAAAATTAACCAATCAAACCAATTCTTCCTTTACTTTTCCAAGAGCATTGCACATTCCTGAGATAATTAAAGGATAATTTAGTAATTATAACTCTTTTTTTTTTTACATAAATCAAGATACACACTCCACACGTTGAGACATGAGAGCCCTACCCGCTCTGAAAGTTGTGCCATGGGTAACCTTCTTCCTAGGAGGTTCATTGAAGAGCTCTGGACAACCTTCTTCCTATTAGTATATATATTGTATATATTGATATTGTATATTATATATTATATTATATTGCCTTGATATAATATAATATCAAGTTTAGTAACTTTTCACTAATGTTGTTGATTTTTTTTTGGCAGCTATAGTTGATAAGCTGGGATCGAAGATTCAGTTGAAGAAGATGGCAGATCCAACCTCTGAGGGTGATGGAAACAAAATGGTGGCTAGATGGTTTTATTTCCCTTAGTCCTCTTTTATTTTTCAATCAAACATGTCTCTAATAAATCTACGAGCTGACGAATCTTTGGACTCTTCCTTCTCCTGCCCTCCTTTTTTTTACGGGTATGCAATTTGTAGTTACATGATTTCATCTAATTGTTGAAGTTATTATCTAATATTTGGCAAATGGGTTTTGTTGAGTGGCAATTGATATAAGACAATGTATATTTTTAATACTAAAATTGTGTAGTAGACAATATATACTTACTATTTATACTTAATAGTCATTATCTGTATTATAATATCAGTAATATTTATTAAGTTAATATCTATTACACTTTGTGATTAACACTTCAGACAAAATAAATTTTTTAACATTTTTTGGTATATATTTTTTCACAAAAAAAAAATTAATCCAAAAACATAAAATCAGCACAATGATAAAAGTATATGACCCCTAGGCAACATGATTAACTATCTAGATTATGAATGGTTTATATATATGACCCCTAGAGTTTGAACTTTGAATGCTCATTTTGTTGTTATTATTTATACTTATATTTTAGTCATTTTATTGGTTTTTTAGAAGCAAAAAATATTATTAAATGAATATAAGGGGTATCTCAACACATGAACTTTACATAGGGAAAAAAATGGTCAAAAAAGCCCACCCAAACCAAACTAGACAAAAGCATCAAATAAATCATTTAATCTAATACAAATGATTTGATTTCAATATCAAAATTAATTCAATCTAAACCAAACCACAACTAGTTAACAGGTTTCTTAAATAGGTTTTATCTTCAAATCGACTCAATATTTAGTTCAACAATGATAGACCACTGAGCACCTCAAGGGATCGACCCGAGATCTCTGAACCCTAGGGTAGTGCCGCTGCACCCCTTTGGTGCCACCGTCCCTTGTTGGTGTCGCCCAATTGAAAATTTTATATATGTTCAGGAATCAAATTAATTTTTTTTTTAGTTCAAAGACCTATTTAAAAATTAACAATTAGTCAGGACCAACTCAATAATTAAACGTAAGGTATATAATTTTTTTTTTATAAACAAAGATATTATTAATCGAGTAATCAACCCATATACATTACATAGAAGAAAGTAAAAAAAAAAAATGTGTTAGCATCCCTTTAGATAAAATCCATCCCCATAAAATGAATACTAGTAGCTGAGACTGCTACATGAGGGTTTTTGACCAAACTGGGTTCCTTTTAGAAACTATTTACCAGTTTAGGGTTATTCTGAAACTATTTACCAATGGGGGGTCGTTTTGGACACGTGGCATATTTTATTATTTTTCAATCTGACGGGTCAAAGGCGCCACTGCAGATGGTGCCTTTGAAGGCGCCACTGCAGTTGGCGCCTACCTATAAAAAAAAAGTCAAAAGGGGAGGCGCCACTGCAAATGGCGCCTTCCCCTGCAATGGGACCTCCCCCTGCAGTGTATCACGTGGCACTGCAGGGGGGGCCCCCAACCAAAAATTGGACGCCTGCAATTTTAAAGGAACAACGCTACAATTTTAAAGGAACAAACACTACAAAAAAAATTATACTATAAGTATAGGGAGTAACGATGACATTAATGATAAAATATCTATTTAAAAGAACAAGAGGCAATAAAAAAAATCCCGTAATAATGAGTAGCAAATAATATCACAGGAGCCATAAAAAAATAATAGCAATAACAATTTACACCAATAAATATTCATCAATCATTACAGTAGTAAAAAAATTTTACCTTGTAAGAATTAAAAGAAAGTCACCTGCAATTTTAAAGGAACAACGCGACAAAAAAAATTATACTATAAATATAGGGAGTAACGATGACATTAATGATAAAATATCTATTTAAAACAACAAAATAGACTTATGATTAGATATTGTGGCAATATGTGTGACTATGTGACAAATCCACTAATTTTATGTTAATAATATTATTTACGTTTCCTTTGCCACATTAACTTTCATATTGCCAAATATTATTTATTTACCCTGGACCATGTGTCGTGTTGGGTTTACTACAATATCTAATCATTCCTTACACCTAGCGAGAAAGCGTGTCCGTAACCATGACTTTACTATTTATATGAATCACATAAATAGTAAACCCATTTGACATCACGATATAAAATATCAGTTTTTTAGTTTATTAAATTTTAAATAATAAAGTAACAATTTTAATTTTATAAGTCATATATTGATTAGTATTTTAATAATTTTAATTTCAATGAAAAAACTATGATACCAATAATTTATTTTTTTATAATCTATTTTAATAATTTATTATATTAAAATTTATAATATTAAATTATTATTTAAATTACTTAATACTTATAACACAGACCTATATAAAAATAAATTATTACTGTACACATTATTTTAATAATTTATAAATAATATATTATTTATAATTAAAACCAAAATAAATTTAGTTTATTAAAAATAATATATTAAAATAATTCACATACTTGGATGGTACAAATGCGAGAAAATTAATTCACATATTCTTGTTTTTACAGTTTGCTTGTTATTAGTTTAAAACGAGTGAAAAGGGACAGGGATGGACTCATTATAGCTATAAACCTGCAAACTTCAATTTTATTATGTCCATGATTTAACCACATCGATTATTACTTTAATTTTATTATTACTTTAATATATATTTTCAATATTTTAATAATAATCCTTATATTAAAAATCAGATTAAGATATAACTAACGATTATATTCGTTTGAAGGATGGTTTTTTTCATTTTCAGGATGGCTTTTTTCATTTTCAAACAAACCCATCTTCTTAAATTCACTCCGGAGATTTTCTGCAATGCTTCTCACCAGGAGTTCCATTATGTTAAGATGATAGAAGGAGAATTTCCCTTAAAATTTTAAACTAATAGCAAGCAAACTGTAAAAACAAGAATATGTGAATTAATTTTCTCAGCATTTGTACCATCCAAGTATGTGAATTAATTTTGCAAATAAATTGAATGAAAGTATAATTCGATAATTATAAAATGATAGTAGCAAATTATATTTAAACTTAAATGAATTCGAATTAAAAATTCCAAATAAGAACCAGACTTGTGTATTGATAAAATATTGTATCACACTCTGAATTTTGATCAGTAGATTCCCGAGGAAAGTTTGATCCAAATAAATTTTTTTTACTACTGTAATAATTGATGAATATTTATTGGTGTAAATTGTTATTGCTATTATTTTTTATGGCTCATGTGATATTATTTGCTACTCATTACTACGGGATTTTTTTATTGCTTCTTGTTGTTTTAAATATATACTTTATCATTAATGTCATCGTTACTCCCTATACTTATAGTATAATTTTTTTTGTAGCGTTGTTCCTTTAAAATTGTAGCTTTGTTCCTTTAAAATTGTAGGCGTCCAATTTTTGGTTGGGGGGCCCTCCAGTGCCACGTGATACACTGTAGGGGGAGGTGCCACTGCAGGGGAAGGCACCATTTGCAGTGGCGCCTCCCCTTTTGACTTTTTTTTTATAGGTATACGCCAATTGCAATGGCGCCTTCAAAGGCACAATCTGCAGTGGCGCCTTTGACCCGTTAGATTGAAAAATAATAAAATATGTCACGTGTCCAAAATGACCCCCCACACTACAAGAAATTAAGCTATTTCCCAGGGCTTTTTACCCAGGGAAATAAATCCCTAGGAAATTTTTACATTTCCCACGGCCAAGACCCTCGGAAATGTCTCGCTTGATTTCCCACGGCTTGTCCCTGGGAAAAAGAGGCGCCAAACATTCCCGCTTTATTTCCCACGGGCTGGGCCTTAGGTAACAGAAAGTGCTGTTTCCCACGGATCGAGCCCTGGGAAATGGCTCAGTTTTCCCACGGATCAAGCCCCTGGGAAAGACAGGCGGTGTTTCCCACGGCCAAACCCCTGGGAAAGACAGGCGGTGTTTCCCACGGCCAAGCCCCTGGGAAAATCATCTTCCTCCTCTTCACTCGGTCCCTTCGCGTCTCAGCTGTTCACACGGTGTTCACCCTTTCCCCAACCCATCGTGAGACTGAAGCGCCTCCTCCTCTTCTTCTTTTCTTCCCTGGCAGCGAAGGTAACTCCTCATCCTCCTCTTCCTTCCTTTCTCTTCTCTTTTTCATTTCCTCCTTCTCAAACGTTCTTGCTGACACCAACACAGCAACAGCAAAGGGCCGTCGCAATCGCCGTCTTCATTCCCTCAACAGCTGCTCACTCACCGTCTTCATTCCCTCAACCGCCGCCATTGTCTTGCTCCGTCGCACGCCGTCCATCGCCGTCCTCAGAGGTTGGAGCAGACACCAACACAGCAACAGCAAAGGGCCGTCGCAATCGCCATATAGGTAACTACTTTGTCCTCATGTTGGCTTTCATTCTTGTCAAATGTGATGGGAACTGGTAGCAAATCTGATTCAGCAATCTCTGGTTTTGTTCCACAAGTACCAAAAACATATTCCTTTCAGCAATCTCTGGTTTTTGGATAGAATTTAGATTTAGAATAATCTGTTTCATTTAATTACTTATGCTTCATTAGTTGATTTGGGTTCCCTGAGGTACAATTTGGCGCTAATTAGTGCCCAGGAACTTGGAAGTATGGAAGAAGCATATCCCAATTTTTCTTTAATTCAAATAATTGTGATGATTTCAAAGATCAAATTCTTCACCAGCTTGAAAAGATTTTAGTATCATGTCAAAAAGCTGTTAGATGTAGCTCCAAGAGTGATTTATATCTCTAACTTTTTAGAAGTAAAAACTTCTTCTAAGTTCTAAGGTTAAAGTATTTGTTTAAATTGCAATACTCAATAAAATGACCCACTTGATAAGGGTAAGGGTATTATGGTTGATACTGACCCCCGTCCAAATCCCCGTCGTCGTCGGAACAGACCTTCCACAAATTTAGTGATTCGTGAGTCTATAGATGGATACTCACGTATGCCTTCAACGCTTACCTCTGCATCGTCAGTACAACACCCACATGTACCTACATCGCGCCCACCACAACAAGCACCTTCACTGACTCCACGTGTTGCACCTACATCGCCTCATTTCGATATGATTCCCACCCCGGGGGTCACAACACATGCACACTATAGAGCATCTCCTTCAAGATGTGTGGATGAGGAGCAACAATATAGTCCAGCTATTCACGCTCACCTTCAGTTGCAGATGTGCATGAGCAGCCAGAGGAGTCGGTGGAGCCAGTGGAGCTAGAGGAGCTAGATGCAGCAGAGGTAGTTGAGCTCATGCCCGATGGTCGACCTATTATTAGGCCTAGTGGTAACGGGTAAGAATTAATTAAATTTCTATGTGTTTGGTTGATTCATGCATTGTATCATAATTTATTACCATGTGTTTGATTGGTTCATGCGTCTTTACTGTTAAGGTTCCTTCCTTGTAAGAGAGCAGCGAGTGCCATCGCGTTTGTTATCCAGCAAAGGTATCATAGGGCATTTACATCATGGGGAAAACTCACTGACAATGAGTGGATTAGTATGTTTGATGCGTTTAGAGTAAGTAGCAAATTTCAATTTACTTAATGTGGTTTTTATTATTTTCGAAACTATTAGTATAACAATTGTTATTTATCTTAAAACAGGGTCAGGCGGCATGGAGGAACGAAGATGAGTCAGAGATCCAGAGGATCTTTCACCATAAAGCCTCCGAACGCCTTTCTGATATGCTTAGGGAGGCTCGTGAGAGTGGCATACAGCGATCCTGGATTGGAGATGGTATTTGGGAGGAGTTGCGTCGTTATTGGGCTTCTGATCAATTTAAAAAAATTTCTGCTCAGGCAAAGAAAAATAGAGCATCAGAAAAGGGTGGGAGCCTGCACACAGGAGGAAGCATTTCCCAGTCGCAGTGGGCAGATCGTATGGTATGCTCCTACTGTCATTCTTTATGCATTAAATGTATTTATTCCAACATCATAGTTCATTACTTGTTATCTTAATCATCTATGCTTGTGTTATAGGCTCGTCGGTATAATCGAGGAGTACAGATTCATGAGGTTCACAAACGCACCCATACTAGGAAGGCTACCGGCGAGTACATAGATGAGCGCTCCAAGCGCACTCAGGTAATATGCCGTTTTGATTTTTGAAGAAGCTATTGACTTTAATATATATTTTAACACTCATACTTTACTGGACTTGAGAGGCAGAGAGCCTCAAATGTTATGACTAGTTTTAGCATTGGCTTTTGAGCATTGGCTTTTAGGGAGTTGAATATATTGTTTTGTGTGAATCTTATTAAGCTTTTGATGACTTGCAGTTTTAAATTGTGGTGTTCAATTTGTAAAGGTTGAGGTTTAGGGGAAACTCTGTCCAATGTACTGCATAATTAATCGTGTAACATACTATTCATGTTTTGATTACCGAGTCTGTAGAGTCACTTTATATTTGGACCTATTGATACTGCCTGACATTGGAAATGTTATAACTAGTTTGGACATGAGAATTTGTGTGCATCCTATTGAGCTTTTGATGATGATTTATGGATTTAAATTGCGGTGTTCTGTTTGTAAACATTGGGATGTTGTAGTTTTAGGGGAAACTCTGTCCATTTTTCTGCATAATTTATCTTGTAACATGTTCAAATTTTGATAGTCTGATGTATTGTAACAGGAGGAGTTTCATGAGAGGATGAGTCAACATAGGTCTCAATTATCAGCCTCTTCACCATCCACCCCAGGTAACCCACAGGAGGACGAGCGAGCTTGCGCTGAATGTTTGGGCGTAAGTCGTCGACGGCAAGTATAAGGGTCGTTTGTGCGGTCTTTCGGGACCTTGCCGGCAACTATCGAAAAGGGGCCTCGCGCAAGTTAGAGCTTAGGGTTGGAGCGTCCACCACATGCGAGACGTTACCCTCGGGAGTGCAGGAGATTGCTCGGTTGAGGCAGATGTTGGTCGCTTCCCAAGAGAGGAGCGGCAGAGGGATGAGGAGCATCGTGTGATGATGGATACGATGCGACAACCGATGGAGACAAAGCGGCGGCGATTGTAAAGAAGCAGCAGCCCCACAAGCGACGACGGCCTAGTCGGACGACCCAGGCGTGCTCGGGAGGACGGACGACTCTCTTGACCATTTTGTTGAGGAGCCTTATAATGGGGATTCTTAGTTTATTTTACTTATCATGTTTATTATGTTTATTATTTTTCGTTGAACAAATATGACTTGAATAACATTTTGTGTTGAACAAATTGTTTGCTTGAATTATGATGTTAATTTCTTTGTTGATGCATTCATATAAAAATAATAATTATTTATTTATCCACTTTAGCATAAATTAATGTATATAAGGTTTTATTTATAATTTAAACAAAACATATATTTCCCAGGGATAGATCCCTGGGAAATATTTCCCAGGGTTCTAACCGTGGGAAATCTTTCCCAGGGATCTATCCCTGGGAAATATTTCCCAGGGATAGATCCCTGGGAAATTTCCCAAGGCTGTAACCCTGGGTATCGTTTCCGACCAGCTGAAAACCGAGGGATCTAAATCCGTGGGTCATCCCTGGGAAATGTGTATTTTCCCACGGATTTTATGGATTTCCCAGGGTCATAGGCCCTGGGAAACAGCGAAAATTCTTGTAGTGCCATTGGTAAATAGTTTCAGAATAACCCTAAACTGATAAATAGTTTCTAAAAGGAACCCAGTTTGATCAAAAACCCGCTACATGAAGGTGTTGAAAGCAAAAAGCTTTGCGTGAAGCCATATTTGCTAAAAAGCGTTGCTTGAATTAGATATGTTATACAGAGTAAAAAGCTTTGCTAATTAAGCTAAGCGTTAATTAGATATTGGTGGCATTTGGAAGAGCTTATTTAAGCTCCTTTTGACTTATCTGATGACATAAGCTCTTATGCAATGTGTTTGACAGAGCTTATAAAAATAACTTATGCTATCCCATAAGGAGTTTTTAACTTATTTTCATAAGTCACTGGGAGAAGCTTATGGAATTATCATAAGAGCTTATGCACTAAACACCGTCTTGGTGTTTTTCACTATTCGAATCATCTCATGCCCCTTTCTTTATTTTTCTTTCTTTAAGAGCTTATGACATAAGCTCTCATGTGATAAGGTCTTATGTGATAAGCTCTTAATTAAGTTGTTTACCCAAACGCACCCATTGTCGTACTTTCTTCCATATTCGACACTGGAACTTGACTTGTACGTAAGAGACAAATACAGAGTAATAAGAGCAATTCGAGCCGATCGTTAATTCATTTTAAAGAGAAAAATGACAAATAATCCCGGAATACCTTAAGCTTTATTTCTTTTGAAATCTGGCAAACTATTCAAACTTTCAGAACTATATATGCATGAAATGGTTTAATCCGAAAGCTAGCAAGTTGACAACTAACCACACTGCAAATTGCAGATGGTTCCAGCTTGTGCTGGTCCAATTTCCACCCAATGGTCTCACTCACTGACATGGTCCTCCAAATAAACCAAATATTTGAAAATTTTTAAGATCTCTAAAGTTTAATTAAAAGTTTATAATTGTGTTTCTAAACTTGTAAATAATTTGTAATTGGTAGTCATGTATGAAATCAAATTCTTGAATTTATAAATAATTTGTAATTAAGTCTCTAGATTAGATTTTTTGAATCGTAAAGACTGTTGATGGAATGATTGGAATCTCACCTTAAGGACCTAATTATAAATTATTTTTAAGTTCATTGACCCAGTTATATACGTGGAATCCAAGTATAAATTATTTACAAATTTAGATATCTAATTACAAATTTTAAAATTAAGGAACCTATTTAAAAATTTTAAAATAATTCAAGTACATTTAGAAAGATTAAACTTTAAAATGCAGAGAAACACACCAATCTTTCCCTATAAAACCCCCCTCACATTCTTCTCACTCCCATCACTCACACACCAAACCAAAGTAACACTTGTATTCAAAAAGCTACTAACCTTCAAAATCTTTGTAAAATGGCTTACAAGGCAGCTCTTCTCCTTTCTCTCAACCTCCTATTTTTCACTGTGGTTAGCTCCACCCATGTCCCATGCCCACCACCACCACCCTGTGTCCCATGCTCACCCAAAGTTCCCAGTCACCCACCTTCCTCAAAGCCACCATCCTCAAAGCCACCTTCCTCAAAGCCACCACCCTCAAAGCCACCTTCCTCAAAGCCACCACCCTCAAAACCACCTTCTTCAAAGCCACCACCCTCAAACCCACCATCCTCACAGCAACCCAGTTGCCCCATCGACACCCTTAAGTTGGGTGTGTGTGCTGATTTGTTGGGTTTGGTGAACGTGCGGCTTGGGAACCCATCAAAAACCCCATGCTGCTCCCTCATTCAGGGTCTGGCTAATCTTGAAGCTGCTGTTTGCCTTTGCACCGCTCTCAAAGCTAACGTGCTGGGCATCAACCTCAACATTCCCATCGACTTGAGCTTGATACTCATATACTGTGGAAAGGAGGCCCCCAAGGGATTCATGTGCAATTAAATTTAAACAGCCACTTCATATAATATATCATACCTTCAAGTTAATTAAGTTATTATGTCATAAAGTTCAAGCTATATGCTTGCTGGGATACGTCCTACTACTTCAGTCTTTAAACTAGTTTGAAGTTGTTTATGGATTTATGCATCCCTTGTACACCTTTAATAATATTTTTGACTTATCAAAAATAAAATAAAGTTCTATTTGCTATATTCGTTTTCGTTATTCATCATGATGTGTACTCTGGAAACTGGGATTATCATTGGCACGTGCCGTTTTGCCATGAACTTTATGTCATAGTTGATTATTGTATTATTATTATTATTATTTAAACTTAATTGTATTTTTCGTCATTGACTTTTTTAAATACGTGATTTTGGTTCATTGAAAATTTTGATTATCCTTTTAGCCCTCTAATTTATTAAATTGTTCAAATTCAGTCTAAAGTCTAAACAACCTAAAAAGACTAAGTATAAACGGTCTAAAAATGATCGATTTTGCACAATTTAACAAATTAAATGATCAAATGTGTAAAATTTTCAAGGAATCAAAATCACATATTTGAAAAAGTTGTGGAACGAAAAATGCAATTAAGTTTATTATTTATTATTATTGTGATGGTTGGAAGCAGGGTCGGCCCATTACTTATTGAGACCTAAAGTGAAATCTAAAACAAGAACTTTTGAAACAAAAAAAAAAATTTAATAAATAAGTGATTTTTCTAAAAAGTGTTTTTGTAACTATTAATAAACACAAATTAACTTCTTTTTTATTTTTTAATAATCAATTTTTATACAACGTAAAAATTACTTTTTAAATCTTGAACAAACAGATATAATTTTTTTGATGTTCTAATATCATTTTAATTATTTTTAACTTGTTCTCATTTATTAGTTTAATGTTATTTAAATCAAATAAAAGAAATTAAAAAGTAAACTACTGTATAAAATTCTGACTAGAGTTTTGATGCGACCACGACAAGTCACAGGAGTTCGTTGCAAATAATAAAAACGGTGAGAACCAGATATCGTCCACATGGTTTAGTTATCAAGTATCAATTCACAAGTTAAACAAGTATGGAGACTAAAATTTGGTATGAAGAGAGCTCAAGAAATAAAATAAAGCAAAAAAGGAATAAAATATTTTTGGAATGTTTGTTGAAAGTAAAAAATAGAAATAAAAGCGCTAGGAATTTGATTTCATTCAATTATGAATCCGAACTCCTCATAGACAAAGATTTCTATGAATTACTGAAACTTTAATTATTTTAATCCCAAATGGTATGTTGAATGACAAATTCCCTTAATTAATTGAAGCCTAATTCCTTAGTGAATCAATTCTACCAAACCTCTCAAATTACCCTAATTTCTTAGGTCTAATTAGCAAGGCATGGTGATGAAAGCCTTATGGAATTTGTGAAAGACCCACATTAATCAAGTTACCTATTCCTAGACAAACTCAATTAACAATAACACTTACAAGAGGCAAAGTCCAAAAATCATCATTCGTAGCATATAATTGAACCCTCAAAACACAAGAATGATAGTCAAACATTACGCATAATAAACATTACGTTAGCAAAATCAATTATTCATAAGATAATCAAAGAGTCAAATAAAACTTCATCATAAAAAAATTACATCAAAATCCTAGCAAAAATGAATTTAGCTGGACATATTAAACCCTAAATAAAATAAAATAAAATAAAATAAGATAGATAAAGAGAAAGACGGAAGGAAACTCTATAAATAACAAGATCATCCCAGCAGTGTCCAAGCTTGACAGCTTTGTATGCTGCCCTGTTCCTCTTCCTGTGCGCGCACGCACTCCACCTCCCCGCTGCTGCCTTTTCACCTCACGCCCCCTTTCTCTTTTTCTATCTTCAATTGCTCACATTTTCCTTTTTTTTAGGCTTCCTACTGGACTTGGACGTGATGTCCATTTTCTTCTCAAACGTCAGTCCAAACTTGGATTGGTTTCCAATTTGCCCAGAAGCAAAACGTGGGCTTCTTAAATGCCCTATAATTCCTTGGCCCACTTTCACATTCTATTCCAATTCAATTTTTCTATTTCTTATAGACTATTTGCTTTTAAGTGCTTCATTAAAAATGATGCCTACATGCTTTCATCTCATCTTTATTATTTCCTACGAACACAAACAAATAAAAATATAATTAGATTAACTCTAAAAACAAAGAAATAAACTAAAATATGTAAAACATTATTAAAAACTAAACTAACTAAATTTAGGGACAAAACTCAATCATTTAGTACAATTGGGAGCAAAAATCATTTCAATAAGCATACAAAAATCCTTCCATGAGGCCTTTTATTCAAGTTGTAGTTTACAAAATATATAAGGTTTTTGGTAAGGCTTCTATAGTCCAATATACGAATTTTTGGTGAGGTCTAAAATAAGAGTTTTAGAAGTCTCATCTTTAGGCCGGTCCTGAAAGTTACTCTTTCTGCACTCCACTTGTCTGTTTGAGAGTGAAGATGCTTTTGAAACGATATATATAGGCCGTAGAACTCAGTGTAATAAATTAAAGAGGCAGGGGCTGTTGAGAAATGAGAAAAATTATGCTTCAATTTTATTTTATTTCGAGGGCATAGAAATATTGAAATAATAAAAAATCACAGGTATTCATGAATAAGAAAAAGTTTTTGCTTTTACCATTTCAAGGACCAAGGATGAGAACACGAATAAAGCATATCACAAAAATAATAATAATGGAATACACCAGATTCATGTGGTTTTGTATCATTTACTTATGTCCACGGAAATATTCCAACATAATATTCACTATGTCAAAATAAGATTACAAGTTTTGTGAAAACTTGAAAATCATCCCAAGATGTGTACCATCCAACAAATCTGAGTAGCTCACTCAAGAGTTACAAAGAATAATAAAAGCTTATTCACGAGATTCTCTCACTTATCAAGTAATCACTCACACTTATAAAGGTTCTCTTTTATAGTGGTAGGATATAGCTATTTCATAAATGGATATATAGGTAAGTATTAATTTCACTTCATATTTGAACATCCTTTAAATTAAATTTGTCATATCCTTTTTCAATGATGAATGTGTATTTAATCAAGAGTCACAGAAGAAATTCAAATGTCATCTCACCCAAAAGGATGATATTGGGACCAATGGAAGGTGCAAACATTACATTAAGTTTGGACTACATTATTGTGGAGATTCATTCCTACACTCGAGCCCGAATGCTTTTAACCTATCTTTTGTTTCGATTTCGACATTTCCTAACTTGAAATGACAAAACTCTCCATCAGTTTTTAAGATGTCGAACATCACTGGATCTCAACAAAATATGCATTGACACAACAAAATCCATCACTCATTCCAATCGACTTAATTAGCTACCTCCTCACGTGTTGCTAAAAACATCTCATCTTTTTCCTCGAGCTTGACCACATTAGTCTGGGAGGGACTATGATTTCTAACTTGTGTTTGTCTCATCCTTTTAAATCTTCCTTTATCTATGGACACATCGGCTTTAAATGTGACCCTTTCAATGCGACAGTAACACGACTTTTTCCCCCCTATATCTTGTTGCGATTACGATTGTGACCTTCCTCTCTTTGCCACCTTCCCTTTTCGACTAGATCCTCCCTCGCTATGATCCTCCATTACTTGTACATGATCTTCGTTATGAAGAATATCATTTCTCACAATTCTCTTATTTTCTCATAAGGTTGTCATCACCTTGTCGCACTTCAACCTTTTGTCCTCCCTATAAGCATAATTTTGCACCAAAAGCTTGTAAAACTTAGATAATGAGGCCAACGATATCAGCGTCAGCTATTAGAGATTTTATTGTCAACATTCAAAAGTTGGCATAGTACTAGCTTGTCAAACGCATTAATTTTGTCATGGAGATTTCACCCTTTTTCCATTTTAAGTTTGTACAACTCTATCTTCATGCAGAGTCGACTAATTGGCGACTTCAATGAATATATGCCCGTGAACTTCTCCCGCATGACCTTCGGTGTTGTATTTAACATCCCGATAAATATGTATATGTGTTTATTTGATAACTAATTTTTATTAATGGTTTAAATATTTATTTTTATGTGATTTGGCTTATTTGATTTTATTTGCTTATAAAATTATTTTTGTTAGATGTGTTAACATTGTTATTGCAGTGCATGCATGCTTACAAGATAATAATATTATGTTATTGTCACTATTATTATTTGTTTAGAAAAATATTTTCAACTCTTACTCTATTTAATTTTAGATTTAAAAATAATTTGGTTTGGAATTAATTAGAGATTAATCTTGGATCATTGATTTCCTTGGTTGACCAATTCAACCATTAATCTCTACTCTAATTTGAATTTTGAAATTATATATTTTTTCCTACTTGTTTTTAGATCCAAGGGTCAAAAAAAATTATCATTTTTCTAGACTCAATCCCAATCATTCAAATTTAACTTTTATCAAAATAAAAGTAAAAATGTTTCTTTTTTTTCCTGGTGCTCATCTTGTCCAAGTTACCCACCCTCTTTCTTTTTTCCCCTTTTCTTCTTTCTTTCTCTTTCTTCTTTCATTCGTCTTTCACGTTACATCAAGCTTCTCTTTTTCTCTGTTCTCTCTCCACCACACAATCACATTCTCTCTTAATTTTCGACCACCACCCGGCCGCCGTTGGCAAAATAGAGCTCAGATTTGTACTCCTCTCGTTGTCCTGTTTCTTCTCCACTATTCAGTTTTTTCATTTGGCCACCATTGTTCCATCACCGCCGTCATTGTCGTCCCATTTTCGACCAACTCCGGTCACCCATCTGTTAAGGGTGAAATTTTGAATTTTTGACGGATGTTTTCTCGACAGGCTGACGAAGGGATCGAAGTAATAACTAAAATTTTCTAAGTATTGAAAAGATTTGGTTGACGAGAAAACATAGTCCGACAAAAGAAGAAGAAAAATCAAGGAATCGGTTAAGTCCTCAATCCGACGAATGACTATCAATATAAGTTGTCAAGCAGCCAAACCGTCAAAGACAATTAAGTTGACACGGAGCAGTTCAAGAAACTGAAGCAATTATCAGAATTGTTTGACAAAGCAGTTTAGATTTAAAGTTTAGAAAACTGCCAAGACACGTGACTGTCATTAAGATAAGAAGTTAGCAATGAGTAGTTACTTTATTTGTCTATAAATACTTGTAAACATAATGTAAACGGGGTCGGTTACTTAATACACATCCTACATATCTTGATCACACGGCAGATTGACGGATTACATTCAAGTATTCCTTCCATCCTTCTTATTTCAATACTATGGCAAAATTCAATGCCATTTTTATCTCTTTTATTCAAGTTCTTCATTTATTCTTACTTATTTCCAGCATTTCTCTTATATTCTTCTTTTAAATTCATTTACTTCTTGAAAGTTGGATCACTTAGATCCTACTTTACTTAACCTTCTTTTTAAACTTGTGTTTCTTTTTCATTGTAAACTCAGTGTAACAGCCTGATTTTAATTATGCTGTTCAACCGGTTAAAATATAATTAATTATATTTTTAATTTGAGAGTTAGAAAGTGTCTTTGATTAAAATAAAATCATATTCATAGTCTACTTTATGGTAAAGGGTTACGGTAAAATTTTCGGTTGAAAATTCAGACGAAAGCCAGTCTGCGTGTTCGCTGCCGGTACAAGTTTACTGTACATAAAACCTAATTTTGACCCGTGAACGAGACGGTTAGTGTTTTTAATATGTTTCCTTCAACTTTGGTTATTTTGAAAATTTTCGTTCAAAAATAGAATATAATATTTTATTTGTTAAGAAGAAGGATGGAAGTGCGAGGTTGTGCATGGATTATAGGCAGTTGAATAGGTGACGATTAAGAATAAGTATCCGTTGCCTAGGATAGATGATTTGATGGATCATTTGAAAGAAGCAGTAGTGTTCTCTAAGATTGATTTAAGATCTGGGTACCATCAGATCAGAGTAAGAAAGGAAGATATACCCAAGACGGTTTTTAGGACGAGGTACGGGCACTATGAGTATTTATTTATGCCTTTCGGTGTAACTAATGCGCCAGCCGTGTTCATGGATTATATGAACATAATTTTTAGACCGTTCCTCGATAAGTTTGTTGTTGTGTTCATCGACGATATTCTTATTTATTCTCGTACACGGGAAGAGCACGAGGAACATTTGAGATTGGTGTTGCGAGTTTTGAAGGATAGGCAGCTTTATGCCAAACTTTCCAAGTGTGAGTTTTGACTAGAAGAAGTACAATTCCTAGGTCATGTGATTAATAAAGAAGGAATAGCCATAGATTCAGCTAAGGTTTAGTCAGTTCTTCAGTGGGAACGACCTAAGTCAGTAAGTGAAGTACGTAGTTTCCTAGGACTAACTGGATATTATCGGAGGTTCATAGAGGGATTCTCGAAGATTGCGTTGCCTATGACACAGTTAACGAGGAAAAATATAGCTTTTGTATGGATGGACAAGTGTGGACAAAATTTTAAAAAGCTGAAGGACATGTTGACTACATCACCTGTGTTGACCTTACCAGATCCACTAGGACAATTTGACGTATATTGTGATGCTTCATACCAAGGTTTAGATTGTGTCCTGATGCAAGAGGGAAGAGTCGTGGCTTATGCTTCCCGACAGTTGAGAATTCATGAGAGAAATTATCCGACTCATGATTTGGAGTTAGCAGCAATAATGTTCGCTTTAAAGATATGGCGACACTTTTTGTATGGAGCAAAGTTTATTGTCTTCAGTGACCACAAGAGCCTGAAGTATCTATTCGATAAAAAATAATTGAATATGAGACAACGAAGATGGTTGGAGTTTATCAAAGATTATGATTTTGAATTACTGTACCATCCTGGGAAGGCCAATGTGGTAGCAGATGGTTTAAGTAGGAAATCCTTGCACTTGTCTGCGATGATGGTTAAGGAGTTAGAATTGCTTGAACAATTCAGGGATTTGGACTTAGGAATGGAATTGGTTGAGAATAAGATTTGCTTAAGTATGATCACTATTAGTAGTGATTTTATGAAAGATCTTAAAGATAAACAAGTTCAGGATCTATATCTCCAGGAAGTAAGTAGAGGAATCGATGAAGGTAAAATTTGAGTTTAATAGAGGAACGGATGGTGTGTTAAGGTTTAGAAATAGAATATGTGTGCCAGAGGATGCAGAACTTAGGAAGATGATTTTAGAGGAGGCACATAAGAGTAAGTTGAGTTTCCATCCTGGATCCACAAAAATGTATCAGGATTTGAAGGAAATGTTTTGGTGGACAAGGATGAAGAAAGAAGTAGCAGAGTATGTTTTATCTTGTCTGGTGTGTCAGAAAGCTAAGATTGAACATCAGAAGCCAGCAGGATCACTACAATCTTTAGATATCCCAGAGTGGAAATGGGATAGTATAGCTATGGATTTTGAGGTTGGATTACCACGAACTCCTAAGAAGCATGATGCGATTTGGGTTATCATTGATAGGTTGACGAAGTGTGCTCACTTCTTATCTATTGGTGAAAGTTATAATTTGGAAAGGTTGACTCATATTTACATCAAAGAAATTAAATTGTTAGATTGCATGGTGTGCCATCGAGCATTGTCTCAGACCTAGACCCTAGATTCATATCTAGATTTTGGAGACAATTGCAAAATGCCTTGGGAACAAAGTTGAGGATGAGTTCTACTTATCATCCCCAAACTGATGGACAGTCAGAAAGGACAATTCAATTATTGGAGGATCTATTGAGAGCTTGTGTGTTAGAGCACACTGGCAGTTGGGATGAGTTCTTACCATTGATTGAATTTACTTATAACAATAGTTTGCATAGTAGTATCGGAATGACACCATATAAGGCTTTGTATGGCAGAAAGTGTAGGACCCCGCTGTATTGGTATGAGATTGGAGAGGACCAAGTTTTGGGTCCAGATGTGGTGCAACAAACTACGGAGCAAATCAGGAAGATACGGGAAAAGATGAAGGAAACACATGATAGGCAAATGAGCTACAGTGACAAGAGGAGGAGACCATTAGAATTTCAGGAAGGCGATCACGTATTTTTGAGAGTTACTCGGAAAACTGGAATTGGCAGAGCTATCAAATCCAGAAAACTTACTCCTCGATTCATTGAACCCTTTCAAATTCTTCGGTGAATTGGTCTAGTAGCTTACCAAATTGCCTTACCACCCAATCTTTCCAACCTTCATGATGTCTTTCATGTTTCTTAGTTGAGAAAGTATTATCCTAATCCTTCACATGTCATTGAGTTTGAGTCTATACAACTGCAAGAGAATCTAGAGCATGAGGCTTTACCTGTAAGGATCGCAGATAGACAGATTAAGGAGCTTTGCGGTAGACAAATTCCTTTGGTTAAGGTCGTATGGGATGAAGCTACTGGAGATGCTACTTGGGAACGCGAGGAGGATATGCAACAACAATACCCACATCTTTTCTAAGGTGTGTAAATTCCGAGGAAGGAATTTTCTTTTAAGAGGGGTAGTAATGTAACAACCTGATTTTAATTATGCTGTTCAATCGGTTAAAATATAATTAATTATATTTTTAATTTGAGAGTTAGAAATTGTTTTTGATTAAAATAAAATCATATTCATAGTCTACTTTATGGTAGAGGGTTACGGTAAAATTTTCGGTTGAAAATTCAGACGAAAGCCGGTCTGCGTTTTCACTGTCGGTACAAGTTTACTATGCAGAAAACCTAATTTTGACCCGCGAACGATACGGTTAGTGTTTTTAATATGATTCCTTCAACTTTGGTTATTTTGAAAATTTATGTTCAAAAATAGAATATAATATTTTATTCGGGCGAAAACGTCGAAAGAATTACGATCGGAAAATACAACCGGGTACGAAATGGAGCAGATTAGGGAGCACAAAAGAAGTGAAGTAACTTGATGGGACTTTATGGAAATGGGTTATGAGCACTCCAAAAGTGTGATCATCACACTTTTCAAATTATAACATATTATATTCTAAAAACCCATTTTCTCTCTCTTCTCAAACCAAACAAGGCACAAGGTCAAAACTTGCTCTCCAAGCTCATTCCTCTCTCCTCAATTTCGTGCCACTCACTCCCTTGTCTATATATACACATCTCATTTTCACTTCATCATCTTCCTTCTTCAAACTCCATTAAACCTTCATCTTCTTCCCTTCTTCTAAAAGTTCAAGCTCTTAAAGCTTTAGTTTTTATCCATCTTTTCTACTTAAGTTATTCATTAAAGTTCTTCCATATACTAAGGGTAATGCTCTCATATGAATCTTTTTGCAGGTTTCATCTTTTATTTCTTAGTTTACTTTATGTGTTCTTTATATGCTTTAAACTTCTAAAATCTCTCTAAAATGGTAGAAAACTCCTTTTGAGTTGAAACCACTTTTTATAGTCTTGTATTAACTTATATTTTCACATACTAAGAGGTTGTGTAAAACAAAAATCTCTACCTATCTCTTCCAATGAAGGTCGAATGCTTGCATTTGTGACCTAGGAAGTTTTTGTTTCAACTTTTGGAGTATGATCATGTGTTTGAGTTTCTAACTATCCATTGAGATCTTAAATCTATAAATCTTGGAAGTTTTAATAGCTTGTTCCTATGATGGCTGAAAATATGAATAAGTAAGCCTAGGATACTATGTTTCAACTTTCCAAGTATGATCATGGATTTAGAACTCTTACTACCTTGAGATTCTAAACCTAAGAGTTATTGTTAAACAAAGAATATTTTCCTCATCATCCTATGATGGCCAAAACTTAGTGTTTAGGTGCTAGGATGTTTGAGTTTTTATTTTTCCAAAATGATCATGGACTTAAGCTCCATAAGATATTTGGATGCTAAGTCTAAGAGATTGGAAAGTTTAAGGATTTCTAACTTGTTTATTCTATGTTATTAAAGCTAGGATGTATTACTTTCATTTTTTCTAAGATGATCATGGACTTGAGCTCCATAAGATATTTGGATGCTAAGTCTAAGAGATTGGAATGTTTAATTTTCCATTGTTTTCCAAAATGATCATGGACTTGAGCTCCAAAAGATATTTGGATGCTAAGTCTAAGAGATTGGAAAGTTTAAGGATTTCTAACTTGTTTTTTCTATGTTATTAAAGCTAGGATGTATTACTTTCATTTTTCTAAGATGATCATGGACTTGAGCTCCATAAGATATTTGGATGCTAAGACTAAGAGATTGGAATGTTTAAGTTTCCATTGTTTTCCAAAATGATCATGGACTTGAGATCCATAAGATATTTGGATGCTAAGTCTAAGAGATTGGAAAGTTTAAAGATTTCTAACCTATAAATCATATGAAGGCCGAACCTAGAAGGTTATGGACCTAGGATACTTTGTTCTTATTTTGTCCAAAATGATCATGGTTTTGATCTCCTTAATACATGTGGATGCTAAAACTAAGAGATTGGAAAGTTTAGTGAATGTTATCCTATTTTACTAGCCTTGGCCGAATACCCTAAGTTTATAACTTAGTGGGATTTTAATTCAACTTTGTTAAGCGATCATTGTTTATGAACTCCTAACACTTAAGGATCATAAATCCATGAGTTGTATAATTTTCAGGAATCTCTAACCCTAAGAACTAGTCTTGGCCGAAACTATACCTTGTGGTTTAGTGTTCTTGTTTGATTTTAACTTGTGATTTTGTGTTCATAACCTTAGACTTCCATCATGGAGGAAACGAGGACGTTCGTGGTATACCCCTTCGAGCACCTAATCTCCTTACCTTCACAGAAGGTGGAGTTAGTACTTTGTGGTGTGACAACGAGGAGCTTCGAGTTCGGGAGTTCGGTGATAACCCAGGGGGGAAAAAACCAACCTCTCGTCGGAATCGATAAGTAGTAGATTATATAATAATTATGTAGGGCGACCTAAACCCTACTAGTAGTCGAGTAATCGATAAGACCAAAATCACATTGAAAACCTTTTCTGAAAAACCAATGGCGATTCGGGGATTGTAGGTTTATCGATATTAGGTTGATTTTATATTGTTGATGGTTGATTTGATTTTATTACCTTTATTGGATTGATTTTGTGCTATGTTGGTGATATGGGAATATTTTGATTGATATTGTGTTATGCATGATCTGCCTGGTTTGTATTATTATGCTTAGTGGTTTTTAAGCAAAGATATATATGTTGTCTAAGAGATGATTGTTTTGGGTGTGAGGATAATAATGATTTAGAAGTGCCTAACCTAGATGATGTATGTTAAAGAGGTGTTACGGTATAGAATATGTGTCAACTTCTAATGAAAGTTTAAGGCACTAGGATGTTGTTAAAACGGGTTGGTGAGATTCAAGTATAGGTGTTGTTGTCCACAACCGTGTATTGTTAATATAATACACAAAGACAAAAGTGTAATGGTAATATAATACACAAGTATATCTGTGTATTGGTAATATCATACACCGTGTATTTGTAATATAATACACGTAAAACACTTCTGTGTATTGGTAATATAATACACTGTGTATTGGTAATATAATATACGTAAAATACTTCTTTGTATTGGTAATATAATACACCGTGTATTGATAATATAATACACATAAAATCAAGAGCTCTCGCGAGACCACTTCCACCTTAGGAAATAGGTGTGCAGACATGGTGTCTTTGAGTAGCATGAGGTTGGGGGTAGAGGATGATATATTAACTTGAGGATGATCGTTTAGTTATATGTGTTGTTTGTCTGTGACAATTACTGTATAATTTAATATGACTCTTTTCCGCTTTTTGATGATAGAACTGTTTCTTATCCCCATGTTTCTGTATTATTGTGGGTTACTTTACTTACATTAGAAGACCCGATGGAGGATTATGTTGCTGAGGAGCTGGATGGAGCTCTGTATGAAACGGAGGTTGCTGAGTAGTTGGATGGAACTCCTTCTGAACCAGAAGCTGGAGGTCGAACTGTGATCCATGGCGAGTAGAGTATAGATAGTATAACCAGTGTGTCTAAGAAGGAGTATTTTTATATGTTTCCGCTAAGTATGGCTTTTATTTTAAGTTTATGCCTGTGAGGGATCCTACTGAGAGGATTCCCTCAACAGTGTTTTGGTAATGTAATAAATAAATAGGTGTGTATTTATATATTACAATCTTGGTGTGTTTAATTTGCAGAAGTTATATGATTGTTCAAATAAGGTTTTAATTTTTACGTACTTTTCACGCTAAGCGCGCGATTAAGGAATCAATTAATAAGGTTTTAAGCTAATAAAACACCGGGGCACAACGAGGTGTATCACTCAGGACAATCAGGAAGTTATTTTCTACATATAAACTAATTTCTTCTTTTAAATTTCAAATTACCTTTTCAAATATAAACAGTTTCATTGTCAAGTTTCATTATTAACAATAATCTTTACATCATTTTTAAACTTATATACTTGTCATAGCATCAAGTCCTTGCCAGCATATTACTAGATTTGACTAACTTATCAAATTCATACTTGGCAGATAGTTTATACCTATTCTTGACGAGATTACCGTATAACTCATAGGTCCCACACTCGTTTGATCTCTAATTATTTGTAACGAAGAAAATTTGGTCAGAAACCAAAAACCAATGTTAACAAACTGGTACGCCCAGTGGGACGAGTTTAGAGTAACTCGTATAGTGTCACGAACTCTCACATACAAATTTATTGTATGCGTCTATGGAGTGGGAGAGTGATTCAAACGTCATCTAATTCCCAAAACTCTGTGAATATGAGTAGTGCAAGTAATGCATGCGTAGTTAGCACTAACGCCGCTGTGCCAACGAAGGACGCTAATCCTATTGCGCCAGTTGCTAATATTCCCGCAACCATGGCTGATGCTACTAATGCAGGAAATGATAGCACTAATAATTTAGTGGCGATAAGAGGCATTTCCTATGCTCAAGTTGTCAATAGGCTTGGCGAAGTTGGCCAAGGAACACTCCCGTCACCAATTTCCCAAGTTTTACAACAAATAAATCCGCCAGCTACCGGATTGTCTCCACGGAGTGTTGTGAATTCAAACCCAAGAGGGACTACACAACCTCTGTCACAACCTTTGTATGGAATACCTTACGATTCGACCACTGTCAACCCAAATACCCCATTTGCATACATACCATATCCAAATGGAGTAACGATGGCTGCTCACACATCTGGACAGGCAGGACCGTCGACTGGGGGGACAAATCTCCAATCAAGCGAATAGGATAACCGGATCAATGATGATGACCTATACTCGATAAGAGCGTCCAGTAGTAAGGCCACAAGTATCCCCACTTAGACAACCCCCACAAAATATTGTTGGTCTGTCAGAGGCTACATTAGCCAATGTTAGACAACAAATTGATTCTAGTAACTATGACATGGTGAATACATTTACTCAGAAAATGGGTACAATGATATTAATGGAAAACACAAATAATTCATGCATGACATTGGCAAATGAGATACGTAGGTTAAATAGAGCCTTGGGTGTGCTGGCACCAGACGACAACCAAAATGCCAATAGAAATCCCAATAGAAATGTCAACCACGGTCAGAATAATCAACCACAGGTTGAACAACCACAAGTTATCCAACTTGATGGATCCGAACAAGATGACGAGTGGCCATAACCCCATCGTCGAGTCCCTTTGAGACGTGGAAATGTACACATTCTACAGCCAGAGGAAGACGAAGACTTTGTCATAAACCAAGGTGCTCTTGGAGCGCTTCGTCAAAATGTTCTAAACCAGAATGTTAACCAAGTTGTCGAACAAGCATTGAATAGGTTTGGTTTTAACATAGGTTATGCTAATCAGTCATTTTTTGCATCGGCATTTCCTGACTGGCTCCAACAGGCAGAAATGCCTCGAGGATACAAAATACCCAAATTGTCTAAATTCTTGGGGGAGATTGGAGAATTAACCGTCGAGCACATTGCCCGATGTACAATCGAATTAGGAGATTTGGCTTTAGAGGAGGGAATAAAAATGAAGTTCTTTCCTAGTTCACTAACTAAGAATGATTTTTCTTGGTTTTCAACTCTGAGACCTAATTCCATACATTGATGGAATCAATTAGAGAGGAGCTTTCATGATCAATTCTTTAGGGGTGATTTAAAAATTGGGTTGACAGACTTATTCGGCATTAAAAGAATGAATAACGAGTCTGTCGAAGATTACCTTTCCAGATTCAGTCAAATGAGGAGTCGTTCACCCCTATCCCTAAGGCAGAGATAGTGAAGATTGCTGCCGGGGAATTAGATTATTATATCAGGAAGAAATTGGTCAACCAACACCTAATTGATCTTGCCCAGTTGGGTGACAAAGTCCGACAAATTGAACAACTGAAGGCCGAAAAGATTTTCAAGCAGAGAAAATTCCTCAAAAGAGAAAAGATTAATTATGTCGGATGTAGTGATTCCGACGAAGAGGGCAATGATTCTGAAGAATATGAGGTAGACTATGTTGAATTGAAAACCGGTCCCCCTTATACATGTCAAGCCTTGAGACCTGCAAGGGCCAGAGAAAGGATTCCTTTCATCAATAAGAAAGTGTATACATTTGACGTGACCAAAGTCGACCAAATATTTGACATATTGCTTAAAGATAAGCAGTTAAAATTGTCAGAGGATCATAGGCTATTGAAAGCCCATCAAATAAAAGATCCGAAATATTGTAAGTTTCATAATACTTTTGGTCATGTAACTAATGACTGTATGCATTTCAGAGACATCATTCAGAAAGGTTTGACAGAAGGAAGATTAAAGTTTTCAGACAAGAAACCAGACATGAAGATTGGTACAGAACCATTCGGTCCTGAAGTTAAAAAAAGTGACCGCCAAGTTCCTATGGGAATAGGCATGGTCAATATAAGAGCTGGACATAATATTCAGATGGACCTGACAGATTCGTTGCGACTTCATGACACACAAGAAATCTGGTGGTATTTTCAAAGTTTGCCCAAAATGTGAAGGATTTTATGACGATACTGCTGCCAAGACGACTAGGGCACAGAAAACACCATCATATCACCCACAAGACAGAACTGAGTCTCGTGGTGGTAATAGTCAGGGCAGGTTTTCACACCCGAATATCCATGTTGGGTCTAACAGTGTGCACAGAAGTGATGTGCATACTGTTATTAGGCAGACAGGTAGTCGTCAACAACATACGTATCAGACAAGACCTAGACAAAACAACACTGGAGGTTGGCTTGAAGAGCCAGTCAGAGAATCAGTGGGGAGTAACCGGTCTGTCGGCAGAGGTTTAAATTCTGTCAGGACCAGGAAACCTCCGTCCAATGTAACAGTGGATCGATGGGTAAGACATTCCGCTATGGCCTGCTATCCCGAATTACGAAAGCAAAAATGGGTCAGAAGAAATAAGTTAATAATCACAATCCACCCTTCTGGAATGAGGATTACCGAAGGGGGCAACTATTTCAAAACACTTAGATGACAGGACCTAGTTTGTCAGGACCGTCAGGTCAGTCGGCTATGTTTAAGAGTTAAAAGATGAGGCTATAGAGGCTCCGACAGGCTCAAAAGAAGAAGCTTGCCAAGCAAGAGGGCATCACCATAAAGGAAATGCCTTCACAGGATACTGGTTATCTGGTAGCAGTGACTGACAACAAAGCTGACGAGAGTGGAGATGCCAAAATGAAAAGCATGATAGTGACCCATCCCATGGAAGTTGATGCGATGGGGCCTATTAATCAAGCCAGGCAGAATAAGCCTATGTCACAGGTTTTCACAGAAAAGAAGAAGGCCTTAGAGCAGGCATCACCACCAATAAGATCCACAGGCAAATGGCCTGTCGGGCTGGCAGATATGGAAAGGGTTACAAGACTCGAGAAAGAGTTCGAAGCGAGAATGGAAAAACAATAATTGACAACGTTCAGGCCTGAGTGTGATTTACCCAAAGAAGAATTGTCGTTCAATGCTGTCATCAAAGCACTAAATGACCCAAATGATGACATAAACATCAGTAAAGACATGGATATGGTTAGCCAGAATGAAGATTTAGCTGATATCATCGAGGCACTAGATAACTGCGGTGCAGGAATAGCCCGAACTCTGTCAGATAGGTCAGGATCAGATGATGATAATGATTTAAAAATAAATCATGGCAGAATGGTTGGAGGTGCATTCTTGGATGAGGATCCAGAGAATGAAGTCATACTGGAACCAGGGATGAAAATGAAGATAGGATTGATTTCATTCATTCCAGCAGAATATGAGGGATATCTCGAAGTAGATTTCTCTGACAACGATGATGATGTTGTCAACAATGGTAGAGAGCCAGGCAATTTTTGGATGTACGTTCAAGAGAACTTAGTTATCGTATTCGATAATGTAGCCCAGTTAGAGAGGCCCACTGATGAGAAAAGAAACCATTTGAGACCTTTGCATGTAAAGGCCACAATAGATGGAAGACCTACCAACAGGGTTTTAATCGACGGGGGAGCTGCCGTGAATCTGATGCCAAGAGCAATGTTCAAAAAGCTAGGGAAGGATCGGTCGGATTTAATTCTGACAGATATGGTTGTCACTGACTTCAGTGGCAAAACTTCTCCGTCAGATGACATCATTTTGTTGAATATGCAGGTTGGCACCGCCGAAAGGATGACATTGTTTGTGATAATTCCAGCCAAGTCAAGCTACAACATATTACTTGGCAGGGATTGGATTCACGCTGTAGGAGCAATTCCGTCAACAGTGCATCAGAAAGTAATCTTATGGAATGCACAAGATCAGGTAGAGATCGTAGAGGCAGATGACAGTGCTTGCTATTCTCAGCAATTACATGTTGATTTCAAGATATATTCACGAAACGTTGGACCTATAACTGCCAACAAAGGGGTCATTGACAAGGATGCATTGGAAGCGAGTTACAAACAAAAACTTGTCAAACTAATTGCAGAGTATAAAGATTGCTTCTCATGGGACTACGATGAAATGCCTGGTTTAAGCAGGGATTTATCGAACACCGATTACCACTCAGGGAGGATTACAAAGCTGTCAAATAGGCGAGCAGAAGATTTGCCTCAGAGGTGGTGCATAAGATCAAAGAGGAAGTAGAGAGATTTCTTAAAGCAAAGTTCGTTCGAACAACCAGGTTATAATCAAATCTTTATAGCCGAAGAAGATATGTCAAAGACTGTCTTCAAGTGTCCTGGAGAAATTGAGACATATGAATGGATTGTCATGCCTTTCGGTTTGAAGAATGCAGGAGCCACCTACCAGCGAGCAATGAATACTATCTTCCATGATGTGATTGGGAAATTTATAGAAGTATATATTGATGATGTGGTTGTCAAGTCAAAAACTAAAGACGACCACCTAGAGCTCCTAAAAGCAATGGTTTAAAAGGATGAGAAGACACAACCTCAAAATGAACCCAGAGAAATGCAGCTTCGGAGTATCGACTGCCAAATTCTTGGGCTTTTTAGTTCATTAGAAAGGAATCGAGGTGGACAAAAATAAAGCCAAAGCAGTCATGGAAGCCACAACACCGACAAATAAGAAGGAATTATAGTCCTTCCTAGGAAAGGTTAACTTTCTGTGGAGGTTTATATCAAATTTGTCAGGAAGAACAAAAGTATTTGCACCATTGGTCAAGTTGAAAGCAGAACAAAGTTTCATTTGGGAATCTTGTCACCAAGAAGCTTTTGACCAGATCAAGCAATATTTAGTCAATCCACCGGTCATGATGCCTGCTGTGCCTCGTCGACCATTGAAGTTGTACATATCAGCATCTGAAGATACTATAGGATATCTATTGGCCCTGGATGACTATTACAATGTCGAAAGGGCCGTGTATTATCTAAGCAGAGTTCTCAACGATGCTGAAAAAAGATATAGTGCTATAGAGAAATTATGTCTAACATTGTATTTTTCATCTACCAAAGCTGTCAAAGGTCAGTCAATTGCCGACTTTTTGGTAGAACATCCAGGATTCGATGTTCCAGAAGTAAAATTTGTCAGTTTACAGGCTTGGAAACTCTACTTTGATGGGTCAAGGCATCAAGGAGGTAGTGGAGTAGGTGTCTTAATTGTGACTCCACAAGGAACCCCATGTTCTAACAATGAAGCTGAGAATGAAGCTTTAATTGTCGGATTAGAGATACTAGTAGAGATGAAAGCACGGAATGTGCATATCTTTGGGGATTCTCAGTTAGTTATGAAGCAACTTACTTAAGAATACAAATGTGTCAGTTATAATCTGACAAAATATTGCATCATAGCAAATAAATTGATGAGGAAGTTCGATGACATAATTGTCAGATATATCCCCAGGGAGCTAAATTAAGAGGCTAATGAGTTAGCTCAAATAGCTTCAGGATACAAGATATCTCAAAAGACTTCGTTGGATCTAATGGAAATTAGGGAATTATTGTATCCATTAGAAGAAAGAGATGTATTAGTCAATGACATAATTCTTCCCAATGATTGGAGGTTGCCAATAATAGAGGATTTGGAAAATCCAAGTCAAAATGCAGATAGAAGAATAAAACATAGAGCATTGAATTATACTATGCAAGGTGGACTATTACATAGAAGGTATGCCGACGGAACTTTACATAAGTGCCTAAGTGAGCAATATGCTCATTTGGCTTTGTCAGAGGTGCATGAAGGCATATGTGGGACCCACCAAGCAGGAGAGAAAATGAAATGGGTGCTCCGACGGAGTTTGTATTATTGGCCAACTATGGTTAGGGACTGCATTTTGTTCGCCAAGTCTTATGAGCAATGTCAGAAACATGGCCACATACAGAATGTTCCAGCCAGTGAATTGCACTCTATAGTCAAACCATGGCCATTCAGAGGATGGGCTTTGGATTGAATTGGCCAAATACACCTGTCTTCATCAAAAGGACATCAATTCATTTTAGTTGGAGTCGATTATTTTACCAAGTGGGAGGAATCAGTTTGTCTCAAAGCAGTCACCCAACAAGATGTGATTGATTTTATTGAAAATCACATTGTTTGTCGGTTTGGAATACCACAAACCTTGACAACTGATCAGGGATCGGTTTTTACCGGGAAGAAAATCATAGAATATGCCAACTCTAGGTATATAAAGATGCTCACGTCTACTCCGTACTATGCACAGGCTAATGGCCAAGCTGAGGCCATAAATAAGATTATTATTGGTCTTATTAAAAAGCATGTGGGTCGACAACCTAGGAATTGGCATAACACTCTTGACCAAATACTGTCGGCATATAGGAATTCACCCAGACAATCGACAGGAACCTCGCTATATAGGTTAGTATATGGACATGATCCTGTATTGCCTGTCGAAATCAATCTTCAATCAATTCGTATTCAAAGATAAGATGACTTGCCTGTCGACCAATATTGGGATGCAATGTTGGATGAATTGGACGAATTAAACGATAAAAGGTTGATTGCATTGGAGAACTTGATTCGACAGAAAGAAAGAATTGTAAAATTCTACGATAATCGAGTAAAGTTTAAATTATTCAAAGTAGACGACTTAGTGTGGAAAGTCATTTTGCCTATGGATAAAAGTTGTCGAGAGTACGGTAAATGGTCACCAAAATGGGAAGGACCATTTAAGATTTCTAATGCATTTTTCTGGGAATGTGTATGTACTTGTCGATGTCAATACGGGCCTAGGAATTAATTCAATTAATGGTAAATATTTAAAGAAATATCAACGGACAATGCTGGAAGTAAAATTGTCAACAAGTAAAAAGAAATATGAATATTTTATTCACTAACTTGGCAATACAACCATACATTGTCAAAATTACAGATTGTCAATCTAAATTATTCATTGTTTGTCAAGAGTACAAATGATCAATCAAATCTAACTTATTCCTAAAATAACTAAGAGTTAGAAACTCTGATAAGATTGGCGGACTTTTCTCCTTCACTTTTCGACAATGCAGCAGCGCAACCTAATTTGTTGAGGCTTCATTCCCATTTGATGAGGTTTGACCTGCTTCATATATCGAGGGTGCGCAGAGTGTAAAGAAAATCTAATACGAGCAGATCTCACCATCATTTAAACCAGAAGGTGGTTGTTGCTTATGGTGTAGTAAAAACAACACCAAGAGAGATAACCACCCTCCGAGAAGAAGTTGATGGAACTGGAAATAGATGCACTAGTTCTGTTTCAAGTCCGATCTAACCAGAGGTGGACAGCGGTAGTCAGCTCTAGTAGTTACGTTGGTTGTTGATCTCTACCGTGCCCATTACGTTGGTTACTGATCTTTACTAGCAAAATGACCATCAAGACAAAGACCTTGAATCTGAGAGTCAAAATTTGTAAGGTCAGGCTCCCATGGAAATAGTAAGGAAAATAAGGTCGTTGATGGGAACATATTTGATGTAAAAACACAGGTGTTTAATGGCGTATATGTTGTGAGAAGCAAGCCTTGCTATTTATAAGTGGTCTGGAGAGACAAGAAATTAAATGTAGCGGGTTTACCAATGTTTTGAAACTTACCAAGATTAATGGTAAATTGATGTAGGTAAGTTACAAAATTTATTGGAACCAACAGTTGAAATTAAATAAATGTGGAAGTAGACCAAGAGTCATTCTCATTAAATGAATAACAAAATAAGTGTCGAAATCAAAAAATTCGGTAGAAAGAAAGAAAATTACAATAGATCAAATTTTGTCTAAGCCAATGTCAAAAGACAATTGATCCTATGAAAAGGTAAGATCAGCCTTGCTGGCAACTGCAGCATCATATTTGGGCTGTAAAGCACGAAGTTTGCCAACTACGGTTTCAGCTCTTTGGTCAAGTTGGATAGATTCATCATCAATGGCTTTGACTTTGTCTCTGCTTCTCTCCAGAGCTTTATCAAACTTGGCGCACTGTTGGTCTGTCAATTCGATCTCTGCCAATAACTTTTTTCGGTAGTCCAGGAGGGAGTCTTTAGTCTGAGTTCCTGTCAAGATAAGGTCAAACTCTTTTTGTTTGGAGGCCTCTAGATCCTGGAACTTGGCTAGAAGATTGTTCTTAATCTTTTCCTCCTCTTCATAGGAAGGAATGACAAAAGATATCTTCTCTAATTTGCCAGAGAACCGCTCCCAAAATTTGTGGATTGAGAGGAAGTGAGTACGGCTAGGCAAAGGAAGATTGGAATGAAGAGGGGTGATTTCTTTAATCAGACTTGACAGTTCTTGTAGGACATTAACATCAGAGCAAAGAGTACTGAAGGAGTTGTCAAGAAGAGTTCTCAGATCATGCATGAGATTGATAACTCGAGAATTGCTAGAGTTAGGGTGAGTTGATGAAGAGTTGGTAGAGAAAGTTGATTCTTTCCGACTAACTTCAGCCAGCATGTTGATCCAAGTATTGAAATGAAGAGCTGGTTTGGGTTTGAGAGACTTAATAGTTGGAGGCCTAATTGGAGGCGGAGGAAGGACGACAGGAATTGTTTCAGCCAGTAAGGCCTCCATATCAATATCTTCATCTAGAATCTCAATCATGACAGCAGCTCCATCTGGCTCGCTAGCCATAGAAGTTAGAATTTGAAGAGTCAGTTCAGATTGTTGAGAAGTGGGGGGCAGTTCCTGAGTGAATTTAGGGTCTGAAGAATTTGTTGTCAGAACATCACCCTCAGGAGCCAATTGCTCTAAATCTTCTTTAACCTGTAAAGGTAAGAAAATCAATGAACCAGAACTAGAATAATTAAATAAAGGGAGAGGATAAACAAATTGTCTTATACCTCTGGATCAGAAGGATTTGTCGGTTCAACAGTTCAACTGACAATTTCTCAGATGGTCATTGAGTCCTCACCTCGGGAAGTTTCTTCCTGATAAAAGAGACAGGGTGAGACACAAATATAATATATACGGAGAATGATAGGATAATGAAAAATATACCATATTGGAGTCCAAAGACACCAAATCAACATCTACGTCTGCTTCCTGTGCTTCTGCAATAGGATGGACTGTTTTCTTTTTGTCAAAATGGAAAAGAAATTTAGAGATTATGGATGAATCTATTTTAATCCGACAAACCAGTCATAAGGATTGAAGCTGTACCTTGGACTGATCAGAAGGGGAATTATTGGATGAACCAGCAATAGTGTCTTTTGGTTTGGATGAGGTCTTGGCAACATCAGAATCTGCTGAGATAGAAGAACTCTTGACAGATCTTGATTTCTTGGAAAGTAAATCAGATATTAGAGTTTTTTCTTTTCTCTTTCTTGTCCCTTTTGTTGTCCTAGACACGGGAACTTTTGATCCTTTCTTGGTAGGCTTGGTCTTCGCAGGGATCAAATGTCCCTCCTCTTCCGAATCATATTCAAACATCTCTCCTGCTAATATGACAACTTTAGATTTTCCAGGAAGAGGTTTGTCAAGAGGGATAACTGTCAAGAAAACATAAATAAGTGGATCGTTAGTGGACAAGAGAAGAAACCTTTATACGTAATTGACAAATAAGTACCTGGGTTGTAAGTTAACATGCGTGAAAGGTATAAAAAGTCATCATTCGGTTGAAGAAACCGACGAGCGAAGTTAACTGGATTTGGTTTTTCAAAGGGATCAACGTAAGCACTTACACTCTCTAGAAAAATGAAGTTACCTCCCTTCGTCGGCTTCCCTGGGTGTGAATCAGCTATACCAAAAGGAGCACAAGAAATGGGCACAGGATCAGGAAAATGAGCTTTTAAACTGTCAAAATATTCTTAGGTCATATTTGGAATTTTCCAATATTTGGCAAGTCTTTCGGATTCCTTATTATCGTGCGTCCTTTTGGCGTTAACTAAAACACTGTTGACATGACGAACCATATCATCTGGTCTCATGGGATTCCACTTGATTTTATAAAATTTCTCAAAGACTTGAATTTCTTTCCGAAGTTCACCTTGAGTTTTTGATGTTGGGTCTTGTTCCCGCATAGAAGAATCATCACCATTACCAGCAGCATCTGTAATGTGACTCAAGAAATCTTTTAGACTTGGATGATAATTGGAGTAATAGTCATCCCACCAGTCAAGAAAACTTTGAGTTGCTCCATGGAAAGTAGAAAATGGGACAAGTTGTAAAGAGGCCCTGCGAGCTTTATCATTTTTACTGATGGCCACGATATCTTTGTATATTGGAACCTTGGCATCAATGAAGTGCTCATCCGGGTCTAATGAGTAAGGAGCAGGGATAGATTGACAGAAACCAAGCTGACAAGCCATGGTATTGGGTAAATGAAGATAGATTCGATGGGTTTTAAAACCAGGACCATCGACAAAAATAACTCTTTGACAGAAAATTGGCCCAAATTGATTCATTGGATTTGGACATAGTAGTACTCAGCTTAGTAAACCACTCTGGACCATATTTTCGGTCAACAAAAGTGGTGAAATTGATTTTTGAAGAAGTCGACGAAAGAGAATGAAAAATTTTGAAACAAAATTTGAAATTGACAGTTTCATCTTTTGACAATGACTCAGCAGAAACATAGCAAAGATAAGAACCATAAGTGTCTATTGACAATTCTGCCGGAGCCTTGTAAGAAAGGCGACGCTCCAAGACGGCATGAAGCCACAATTGGAGAAGCCAAAGAGGACCTCCTATGTTAGTTTTCTTTTTTAATCTGACACTGTCAACCAACCTGCTCATGCTATCATAAAGATTGGCCATAACACACTAGCCTAGGGCTGTCCTCTTGCCAGTAGCAAGAAGGTTGGCAAGAGGAACATAAGCTGCAATCAAAGTGGCAGATTTACTACAAAAGACATAAGCACATAGCCAAAGGAATAAAAAGGCTACATGCTCAGTGTCTATCACCGGTTCGTTTTCTTTACCTTTGAAATCTGTGACATATTTAGAAAAATAACATCTCAGGACATAGACATCATTTTTCTCTTAACCTCGACACTAGTATGCATGGAAGGGCCATCCAGACGAAGTCCTGTAATGACTGACATGTCGAAAAGGGTTGGACCCATCATTCCATATGGGAAATGAAAATTGTTGGTAGTTTTATTCCAGAAGAAGGATGATGCCCCAATTAAAGAAAAGTCTACCAGTTTAAGATGACGAGAAAGTTGGATAAATTCAAAGATTCAAGATTCTTTCCATACCTCACGTTTCTGGGCTTGGACACGGTCAAGATAACCAACGTAGGCATCAAATCTGGTAGCAGGGAGCACCTAAAAATCCTATTGCCCTTTTTAAATGCTTGAATAGGAAGTGAAGATAAAGAGGCTAAGATAGCTTCATCAGGGTTATTTCAAGGAAAGGAACCCCGCAAATTATCAGGAATTTCGTTCTAGGCATTAAGGGAACCCAAGAACGCAACAGGTGGGTTCAGAGAAATGAAAGAATCATGAATAGGATAAATTCCCTTAGAATTTTGCCATAGCTCTAATTTATCCAAAAGTGGGTCCTAAACCACCACCCTATGAGCAGCCGCCGAGGATTGAGGTGCTGAAGCAGAAGTTTTGGAAGAAGTCGCCATGAGCACTAAGCAGAATAATGAAGAATGAAGCAACTTTGCAAAAGAGAAAGTTTTTTTGCAGAGAAAAGAAGCGAGTAGATGAAGAAGAAGACTGAGCGGTGATATGATAGAAATTTAAAGAAAGTGGGGGTTGGTGGTTCGACTTCCAAGACAGCTACAACGTTATGATTATCCCTATCAAATAGGGATATGATTAAGTTGATAAGATTTGATTACTGAAGTTAAACCCAAAATTAAAAGTCTGTCTAGGATTTGAAAATTCAAATTCTGCTATTCTTTCGGACAAGGCCGTCGAAAAGCAAAACTTGGGGCACATCTGTTAAGGGTGAAATTTTGAATTTTTGACGGATGTTTTCTCGACTAGATGACGAAGGGATCGAAGTAATAACTAAAATTTTCTAAGTATTGAAAATATTTGGTTGACGAGAAAACATAGTCCGACAGAAGAAGAAGAAAAATCAAGGAATCGGTTAAGTCCCCAATCCGACGAATGACTATCAATATAAGTTGTCAAGTAGCCAAACCATCAAAGACAATTAAGTTGACATGGAGCAGTTCAAGAAACTGAAGCAGTTATCAGAATTGTTTGACAAAGCAGTTTAGATTTAAAGTTTAGAAAACTGTCAAGACACATGGCAGCCATTAAGATAGGAAGTTAGCAATGAGTAGTTACTTTATTTGTCTATAAATACTTGTAAACATAATGTAAAGGGGGTCGGCTACTTGATACACATCCTACATATCTCGATCACATAGCAGATTGACGGATTACATTCAAGTATTCCTTCCATCCTTCTTATTTCAATACTATGGCAAAATTCAATGCCATTTTCATCTCTTTTATTCATGATCTTCATTTATTCTTACTTATTTCCAACATTTCTCTTATGTTCTTCTTTTAAATTCATTTACTTCTTGAAAGTTGTATCACTTAGATCCTACTTTACTTAACCTTCTTTTTAAACTTGTGTTTCTTTTTCATTGTAAACTCAGGACAATCAGGAAGATATTTTCTACATATAAACTACTTTCTTCTTTTGAATTTCAAATTTACCTTTTCAAATATAAACAGTTTCGTTGTCAAGTTTCATTATTAACAATAATCTGTACACCATTTTTAAACTTATATACTTGTCATAGCATCAAGTCCTTGCCAGCATATTACTTGATTTGGCTAACTTATCAAATTCATATTTGGTAGGCAGTTCATACCTATTCTTGATGAGATTATTGCATAACTCGTAGGTCCCACACTCGTTTGATCTCCAATCATTTGTAACGAAGGAAATTTGGTCAGAAACCAAAAACCAACATTAGCAACCCCTCACAAAACTTAAATCATAGAAATACTCCTCAGCTTCTCCTCTACAAAACCCCTCAAGAGATTTTGAGATCGGAGAACATTCATTTTTGACAACCACGGTAAACTCCTTTTTCCAGCCACCATACTACTATTTTTCGAATTCTATTTGGTGGGTTTTAATCTCTATGGTGTCCTGAACATAACCCTGCTTTTTGTGTGACAACCGCCGTCTGACACCATCGCCGCCATGCCGGAGCTGCTGCCACCACCACTTATCTTCCTCTTTCAGTGGTGAGTTGATTCCACCCTTTCGTCACCCTTCACTGTGCATATCCTTCAATCTGCTTGAACCCGAAGTTCCTGATTTATGCTCTAAGTTCCATTCTAAATTTGTTTTATTTTAAATCCCAAAATCAGTAGTTCAAATTAATTATTTTGTGATTCTTGTACTGATTTTGGTCCTGTTGTTTTGGTTGTGTTGATGGACAATTTTTATCTATGTGGTTGTGACTGTCATGCTTGGAGGAGCAGGAATTGTATTTTCGGGAGTTGACAGGAGTTGCCTGCACGTTATTGTGGAGCGTCAGGGGAACCCAGAGCATCAATATCAGGTGGGGGAAGATAATACATTAGGTGTAGTATAGGTTTTAATGTGGATCTTAGGGTATATGCTTAGGAAATTGCATGGAATTATTTGTATGGATTGCTTAGTTATAATTTCGTGAATTATATGGTTTCTATGATTGAGACTTTATTTGATGTTATGTGAAGAATATGTGTTCCTTTGGTTGAATATGTGATATACATGGTGTGGGGATAATCTAATCTCATTCTTTTATGATGTAAACTTGTGATTACATGAATTTAAGAATAAGTAATGGTATTATCATTATCATTGTTTTGTGTTTTGGAATATCACAAGTTGTGTTGAAAATTAGTGAGACTCATCATGATAGTACGTTTTGGTGGTATGATAATAGAAAGGGGAAGTCAATTTTAGTCTTAAGCAAAGATGTTATTTTTTTTTAGATGAAGCCTGAGTGGTAGAAATATGTCTTTTATGCTACTGGACTACACAGAGGAAAGTTCATACTTATGAAGTGTTTGGATTTTGGTCAAGAGTGTTGCTGTAGGAGTGAGTATTGATGTGAGCTGTTTTTGATTAAAGACTAAGGTATATATTTGGGTTGTTGAGTGTAGTTCTAGTATATTTTGGTGAAGCTTGTATTAGTTTAGATTGCTTAATGGTTTGGAAATTATTAATTTGGGAAACTAGCCGCAAGAGTCATGATTTGCTACTCTTTTTTGTGGGCAGTAAGTTATAATATTCAGTGTCTCTTGAGTTATTTATACTAGTATTTATGACCCGTGCAACGCACCGGTGAAATGTATGTATAAGTAATATATGGAATTAATTAAAATGATAATTTTAAATTTCATATTTTAATTATTTAAAAGATCCTCTACAATATTTAATATCGCACTTGAAACCGTCTCATCTCATACTTGATAAAAAAAAATCAGGCCTCCTCTCGCTGATGTCTTCCCAACGAACTTTGATTGTTCGTGCTACACACAATTTATTTTAAAATAATTATAAATTGGATATAAGTATTTACCTCTAAATCTCAATATATTTTCATTTAAACTTTTCAATTGTATGCAAAATATATTTAACTCTTGGAATATATAAACTGATAGATTTTTTTTATATAGAAACTACCTCGATGAGATACAAAATGTTCTTGCCCATATATTAAATGTAATTTATTCGTAAACATAATTTTTATTGCTTTGTTGTAAAATCTTTATCACCGTGTGTTAGAGCACCATCGGTGCAGGTTGCTTACCCATAAGCAACCATTGCTTATCAGATTTTATCCTTGGAGCTGTGCCTATGATTGCTTAAAAATTAGTAAAGTTGCTTATATAAGCAACCCTTCCTTGGGTTACATATCTATTAAAAAAATATTATTTTTAAAAGATTCAAGCCAACATTAATTGAATGAAAATAAAATAAATTCAATAACAAATAAAAAAGAATAACAAATTGGGTTGCTTAAGGTTTGCTTATTGTATGTAGCATTAGAGTGAAAAATGAATGAGTTACTTAAATGTGACGTGGCACTGTGGAATCCACAATGGGACCCACTTAAACAACCAAAGTGGGTTGCTTTCCATTTAGCATTGGAGATGCTCTTATGCTTTATCTATAAATTTAATATTGATTAAATTATATATAGATATTAATTTATAAAAGAAAATTCAGATTTGCTCAAATAAAAAATGATCAATAAATTAATTAGCTGATAATGTAATAAATAAGAAAAGAATAATGATTTGTCTAAAAATTATTAAGATTTTAAATTTTGAATTTTAAAGAAGATGAAAAAAAACATGAATTTAATTTGATTTTCTATCTTAATTAAATCTAACATAATTAGAATAAAAAAAAATAAGATTTTCTTAAAAGATTTTCAATGAAGCTACAAATCATGATTTCCCTTAGTATTCTTCAAATCAAGAATGAAATTACAAAGCATGAATTAATCTTGAGTAAGTTTGTATCTATAATGAGCCAACAACTAAAGATTCTGATCCCATAATGAGCCAGCAACAAACAGATAAAAGTAGAATAGAGAATCTCCCAAGACTGAAGTAAGTTCTTTAAGCACAACTCAATTAGAACAATAAAATATTGAGGTAGTATTCCCCAGTTAGAGCCATTAAATACATTTGATACACTGATCACATCAAAGGAGTTATTGGCAAAGTCTGCGACATCAATATCGTGTTATTGCTTGCAAGATTGGTTTTTCCCAACAACAATTCTTTTCCATATTGATGGGTGGCCAGCAGACTTCCAAAAATATTATTTAAACTTCCTTGTTTTACCCATTTTCCTTAGCAATTGTGATCTTGATGATATCTCTTGGTCTTAACACAAAAAGTCAAACTCAAAAGAACTTTGTTGACATCTAAATAGCAGGGTACTCATAAAGGTTGTAAAAGTTCTTAGAACTCCGGAAAAATAATTTGCATAATAAATTCGAGTGAGGAAAGACGAACATCACAATTTTTTTTTTAAAAATTTAAAAAACTCATCAATATGAAAGAATACAAAACAGGATCAAGAATCTTCCCAAGGCTGTAAAGAAACTACAAAGGTGTAAAAGGAAAAAGTAATATACAGAAGATCGAAAGAGCAACTCAACCCTTTGGCATAAAACTTCCACCAACAGTTTAGTATCATTGTGATTCCCATCATAATGTTGTAGTAAATGGACAATAACTTAGTATCGGTGTAGGATCAACACAATCACATGTCTTGTTAAGTGGAAAAACCTCAGTCAATAACTTCAAATACATAGAAATAGAAATAGCCAATTTGTTTGGGGTTTTGAATGTGAAGACGGGAGACAATTGAACTCTCACACAAATAACAGTTAAGTTGGTGCAATCTTTTGTGTTTATGAGCTAGACATGTATCAACTTGAAAATATGGTCCTACAATGGAATCACGAAGATTTGAGAATAAACCATAGAGAGAGTATTGTCATAGATTTTGCACTTCATACCAAGAATTAAGAGCATCAAGGTTCTTGTCTATCCCTTAGAATGTCAATTGTATGCCTATGTTGCAGGTAGTTTTGACCATTATTTTGACACTTTGTGTTTGGCACACCATTATTAAAAGCATCAAACACTTTCACCAGAACATGCATCACAATCAAAACACTTCCAAAACAAATTTTGAAGGGTCCCCTCATGAAATTCAAGAACCTATAAATCAATCAATAACCAAATCGAAAATCACATTCCTAGAGTTGGCCCCAAAGAAAAGTACATTCACTACAAAAAAAAACCTATTTAGCGATCGAAGATTTCGGTCGCTAAATATGATAATTCGGTTGCTATACAGTATAGCGACCGAATTAAGGGGGTAGCAGAAACCCTGGTCGCTAAATGTTTAACGACCGAACTTATATTTCGGTCGCAAATCTGCGACCGATATTTCGGTTGCAAAAGTATATATTTCGATCGCCGTATAGTTGGTCGCATACCCAGCTCGCCTAATTTGGTGACCGATATTCGGTCGCTATTTCGGTCGCAAAATTTTGATTTTTTTTTCCTGTAACGATCCTGCCGACCAAATATAGTTTTTCAACTATTACCCCATTGATTTTTAATTTATGATATAAACAAAATACACCAATATTTTTTTTAAATAAATAGAAAACATAAATATGATGTACTAACGATCCAAAACACCACAGTCAATATGATCAAGAAAACATATACATTAATTAACGCAAGTTTAATAATGGTTTATAAAAAAAGTTTAATAAGTATTAATTAACGATCAAAACATAAAAATACACCACGGTCAATAAGTACTAATCAAAATATCAAAACTCGTCAATCTTCCAAAGGGATGAACATGTAGAAACGAGAACCCCCAAGGTACTTAAACTTTGCCAATGCACCAGTGGACAACAAATACAACTCCCTGATGCCATTTGTATCTGTTGTAAAATATGGGCGATCCTCATGGATTACTATATTCCCATTGAACAGATTTCCGCTTTTGTCTTCAATAGTCACAACACGCGGTATTTGTTGTCCCCAACGACGGTAGAATGATCGCGGGATTGAAATCAAATCCTGCAAATACACAAGAACAATTTAGTAAATGATTAGTTTATGCCTTAACCATCATTACGTGAATCCGATCGTTATTCTTAAGTTGATGAGATATCATGCACTGGTCTATATGGATGGCTGTCTCAAAACATTTAGTCAGGTCCATTTTCTGATAAAACGATAAGGAAAACAAGTCATATGTCTAAACTTCATCAAGTGATAATAAGAAAAGATGGAAAGATCCATGTAGCATACTATCATGTTAAAATAGAACAAAGAAATACAACTTCACATGCAACTTTACATATTAGCAAACATAGTAGTTTTCAGGAAAGCAGATGCTTTTACGTCGTTTTGAAGGATGGTCATAGAGAGGACTTTTCCTACCGGAAGTGCCTAGATAACCTAGTAAGGATGGTCATCAACAACTATCTCTCGGAAAGCTCCATTTCCTAATGAAACAAATGAGTAAAAAACCGAGTTGTTTTCATAATATTGTGTACAAAGTTGCTTTCTAATGTGAATAATGTTTTAATGATGACGACACGTCATGCATGTGCCTGGCAAACTGTGCCTAGCCCTTCATTTTATCTAACCCTATACTTAATCCTTCATTATCTAAGAGACTCGCTTTTGTTGGCTTCAAGAAGAGACTTTCTAATTAAGCTCACGGACTTTAAATTAGTAAATGAATATTAACAACAACAAAGTCATGCCATTTACGAACTAATAACACTTTATCAATTCATTCCAATGCTTATAATGTAAATATATACAAATATGATTCCATAATCATTTCCAAACAAGTTATCAATAAAAACATATCAAATTATTCTAATTACATTGATTCATTGTTATTGAAAGATTTTTATTTTAAAGAGAATAAACTATTCTTCATAGCAATCCAAATGTATGAACATGCTCAGATATAAGTATCAGCCTTCAATTTAAAACCTTGATCTTCACACTCATTCTCACTCTACCAATTTCCCAATACAAATATTAAAATTTATAAATCACAAAACTTTACTTGACAAATCCAACCAAAAAAAAACGTAATTGGCAAAGTAGCCACACTTACTCTCCTGTCAAAACTCTTTGCTCTCCCTGTAATTTTACCTTCTCTTAAGCAACCCGTATCATATTCTTAATTTTCTATTTCAAACAAATCTCACATATCTCATATCAAAACATATCTTCCACATATCTCAGTATTAAATATAAGATATGAATCTATTAACAAGATTAATTACAAATTAATGTCTGTAATATCAGTCTCAATCTCTTTTATCCACAATTTCTTGTCATTATCTCTACATCTCTACAACACATCTCAATTAATGTCACCCCTTCATATACCTTTACCAATTCCCCCAAACAAGTATTTATAACCCATAAGAATTAAACTTGACAAGTAACCACTAACCACCATAATTTTTTTTATAAACAAGCAAGTCGTGTAAATAAGAGTACAAGAAGTGCTCTAACCCGATACATCATTACACTTAACGGTCCATTCTATAATCAACATAAAATGGATTAAAACCAAAACCTGATTGCACTCAAAGCAAAACTAATTACTCTCCACACAATTAATCTTACTTTCTACAAGCAATCTTTATCATATACTTGGTTTCTTATTTTAAACAAATCTCACATCTCATATAATGACATCTATTATATGTATCTTAATATTCATTACATGATATAAATATATGAATGAAAATTGAAAACCACAGTAATTTTTAAATAGGAATTTACATCAAGATTAATCACAAGTTACATTAGAATCAATGAAAAGGTGTTCTACTCAATCACAGTCACCTATATCACAACTCACAACTCACATGAAATACACAAGTAGCTCTTCTCAGTAGTAAGAAATAAAGCAAGCAATGAAACAATGAAGCAAAATAAAAAATGATACATAGAGAGTCCATGCATGGTTACCTCAAGGCAGAGCAGGGAATGCACAAAATGAGGAGAGAAGAGGGTAGGAGGAGCTCTACGCGTACGTGGTGACCAGGAGAGGCTGCGACGTGTTGGTAGCCGGAGTATGGCGGCCGAAACAGAGAGGGGGGATTAAAAACAGAAAGCGGGGAAGAGGGGAAAGGAAGAGAGAGAGAAGAAGAGGGAAGAGATGTAAGAAGCGGAGGAGGAGGACGAAGGTTAACCGGTGCCGGCGGTGGTGGCGGTGCGCCATGCACGGGGGTGGCGGCACGAACGCGAGGGAGAAGAAGATGGGTGAGGAAGGAAGAGATGGCAGAAATGAGGAAGAAGGGAAAGATTTCACGATTTTATGGATTTATAATTTGGCGACCGAAATAATCGGTCGCTAATTCGGTCGCCAATCACTTAAATAAAAAATGGTCGCTAAATTCGGTCGCGGGATGAGTTAATTTAAAATTTGAATTCATAAATTTAGCGACGGAGTATTCAATCGGTCGCTAACACGCGCGATTTTAATTTTTTTACGCGCCGTTTAGCGACCGAATTAATATCGGTCGCAAATGTAAATAAAATTTAACCGTTGCATTTAATTCGGTCGCTATTTCGGTCGCTAAGAATACATAAAATTTCAGACTTTCAACCATTGCATTTAATTCGGTCGCTATTTCAGTCGCTAAGAAGGAATAAAATTACTGACTTTTAAGTTCCTTTATTTAGCGACGGAAATAGCGACCGATAACCCTGCTACGCTCTATTTCGGTCACTATTTCGGTCGCAGTATTATCTCTAATCACTACTTCATGTAGATCCTACAATCGGTTGCCAGTTCGGTCGCAAAAAGCAACCGAAAAATTCGGTCACTATTTTCGGTCGCTAAACAACCTTTTTTTTGTAGTGATTAAGCATAACTATATAAGGATTTTCTAAAAGAGCGCAACTTCTTTGAGTATGAGCAGTAGGTACCACTGAGAGAAAAATAAAATTCCATTATACCATTCAAGAAGCTTTCCAATAGGTGCTCCAAGAAGGACATGTTAGAGAAAGTGATTCTTAGAGGGTGCATAATAGGAAGGGACCTTATATAGTAAAAGAGAGATCAAACAATTTAATAAGCAACACCACTTGCACATTTCGTGAAAGCATCATCAGGCACCCCTTTGATAAATCTCACACTACTACAGAAAAGGGTTTTAGTAGTGCACTTTTAGTAGCACTTCAATGAAAAACGCTACTTAAAAATAGGCGGAAGGTTTTTAATAGCGTTTCCTTAAGAGAGCGCTATCTATTCCTTATTCTAAGACAATGCTCTTTTAAGGAAACGCTATTGAATGTAGATTGATAGGAATAGATAGCGTTTTCTTGAGGAAGCACTATTATAAGTAAGAGAATAGATAGCGTTTCCTCAAAAAAAAAAAACGCTATCATAAGTAAGTAAATAGATAGCGCTTTTTCAAAGAAGCGGTATCTATTCCCCTTTTACTAAATATTTCCCTCACGGCTTCTCGCGCGACTCTTCTCAAACCCTCCCCCTTCATCGCGCGACTCTTTCTCAAACCCTTCCCCTTCATCGCTCCTTCTCCCTCTACCGTGTGTCTCCCTCTCCTCTGCCGTCATTTTCTCCCTCTGCTCACAGAGGAAGCCAGAAGCAAACGAAACGAAGCGTACGTGCTCACAGAGGATATTGCTCTCTCGCCTTTGCCTTCTCCTCTAACCAACCCCCTTCGTCTTCGCGCACTCTCTCACTCAGATATCCGCAGATGAATCCAAGGAATTTCATCATCATCGAGTTCTACGTCCAAGGTATGCTTCGTCCTCTCACTCAGTTTCTTATTTGTTGTTGAAATTTCAGAACCCTAACCCCCAATTTCTGCCACCAACTCACCCTCCCAGGTTCACAATAGCTTCTATATTGTAGGGACCCATTCGAGAGTGGAAGATATTGTTGTGTTTGTAAACATGATAGATCATGTTCATATAGCAGATAAACTGAGATTGAAGTTTTAATTATATCATACAATTTATGCTTGACTTTCCAAATGTTTTTTATTAGCATGTCTGATACCTTTACCGCTACACTTTTTTTTATATAAGTTTGATTTACTTCATAGTTCCTAACTCTGGTTCTCTCTAATTGTGTTTCTTTGTTAACTGTCTCATACCTAAATGATTTATTTCCATCATTTTCTAGGTAAAGTTTGTGACGTTTTTTAATTTCAATGGTGAATTTGTTGTTGTGATCTTCTTCCACGACAAGAATTTTTTATATTTGCTACTAATTTTACCAACCAATACAATTAGTAGCTATTTTATGTTTAAAATTTAGTGTTTTCTTAGGGATCCAGGTTTGTTTGGGATGAAGCAAAGTAACCTACTATGTTGCCGTTGAAGGAGATCGTGGATGGTATTCATGGTCAAGTGGAAAAAAGTGAGGATGATTTCATGGTTTGCATTCTTCCTTAAAGGTACAAATTGAACCATCCAGTACTCCTTCAAAATCTCAAAAACCACTCTCTCTCTCGATCACGCCGAGGGAACCCAAACCTCCCCACCCTTCTCCGCCGCTTCGGTCCCTGTCTCCGGCCCCTTCATCCTCCAACCTAAGCAACCCCTTCATTCATCACCCAATCCCTAACCGACACCCACACGCTCGCATCTTCAGATCATCTCTTCAACCACTACTGGAATCGACCAATTATATTCTAATCAATCTCACACAGGTATGCGATTCCTTTTTGAATTCATTTCTAAGTGCTCTGCATTGCTTCTCGTTGTGAACTGATCTCTCGAATCCTGTGTTAGTTGTTTATTTTTTTTTTTATGTAATTATTGATCCTGTTGAATCTAATTTGCAAGCTGATATGTGAAGGAGAAAACAGAAGGGCTAATAAGTTTTTCGATGTTGAAGGTTTCTTCATAAGTCATATACTCACCATGTTATGATGAGTGCAGTATGGAACAAATCATTGAATATGTTTGCATCTGGGACCTGAATACACTAGTATTGTGAGATTTATGTTGTATGTATATCAGATTAAGTTACTTGCACTTTTCTCCACTAAAAGTTTCGGTGAGTCAATTTCCACCGATTGTCCTCAGTGTGGTAGTTGTGTTAGAATATTCTGTTGTCACAGTCTCCCTAGTTAGCAGACAGTTGCAGCTGAACTGGGTATATGGGATGGTTAGATTAGTTCTTTATTGTAATAGATAAGGGCAAAAGGCAATGTTAGTTGCAGTTGTTTTTAAGAGATTTAAGTTGTTTGGTAATGGTAGGCCTTCCTTGACTTCTTGACAGAAACACATTCTTACTCACACACCCAAGTTTTTCTAAGGTAGACAGACCTTGTTTGTGTGTGTTCCTTGTTCTGGAAACATTTTATTTCTTGTGATTTTTACATATGTATCTTATTTGTTATATATTAAAAGCAATAGTTCAGCTGAATCAAGCTTCTGAATGTAGCTTTAAACAATTCATCTTGATGTCAAAGAAGGTCATTGAGCCTTGAGGTCAAGCATACTTTCTGCTATCATTTATTTTGAACAAAAAAATTTCTTTGACACCATATGCAACTTCATTCTTTGCCTTTAGTCCGTCGATCTCACAGACTCAACGACCGAGTTGGTTTTCGGTTAACAAACAATTCCCGGTAAAATTCGTTTGTTAGTTGTGATATTGATATGCACCCCTGCCTGGCTTACTGCATGAGCATGGAACAGATGCAATCTATATGCCTTGGTTTTTGTAGAATCTGTTTTGAATGATGTGATGAATTTCTATTGTTATTTAGATTTTTGGAGACTTTTGTCGGGTCACGGTCCATGTACTCTTCTAGCTCTTTCTTGTACAAAACACATGCATGACCAATTGTGTTATAAACCTTACCTGTCCCATATAGATTAATTGTGGATATCTTTACTATGATGTCTGTTGGTCTGTTAGAGGGTGGTGGATGCGGTTGAGTGTCTCTTTTTTCTTTGTTTTGTTTTTTTAACTTTCTGTTTCCTTGTTTTTTTGCCTTCAGTCTTTGTAGTCTTGTGATGTGAAAACGTGTCTTTTTTTTTTATAAATCAAAAGTGTATTAAAAGGAGTATAAGGTATACTCAACCCAACAGTAAAGTAAAACCAAGAGTAAAGTAAAACCATGTATATAGTAACCTGTCCAGCAACACAAACCCTGAACAATGACACCAAAACCTGCTACCCGAGAGTAAAACCCCAGCCCCAACAACATGAATGCAGGACCAACATGTTCTTAGTTGCAGAACCAAGTAGAAAGTGCACAACCGTAATAACATAGCCAACCAAAAGTCCTACCCGAAAGTGAAAACAAGACAGGAAACACACAAAGAAAAGAGCGGACTGAGTCCACCAAACAATAAGTTATGACTTACTTTCATGCGCGCAACTTAAGTTTTTTGGTTTTAGTGACCAACGATTCAAAAATTATTAATACCTTGCTTTACAATTGATTTTATATAGGTGATTCATTGACGGGAAAAGGCAAGAACAGCTTCAACTCAGAGATTGAAATTTCAAGCAGGTGAAGATGGATTATGTTTATGGACCCGGAAGAAACCATCTCATTGTTCCACGGCCTGTCAACATCCCGGAGCCAGTCCTTCGGGCAATGAACCGAAACAATGAGGACTACCATTCTCCAGCAATTCCAGCAATGACAAAAACTCTACTTGAGGATGTCAAGAAGATTTTCAAGACTACTACTGGAACCCCATTTCTTATCCCTACAACTGGTATTGTATGTATAGACATGACAAATTGTTCATTGTATTGTGTGGTATAGTTTTAGTGATGTAAAGTCTATTATATTGCCTTACCTTAGTCATCAAGATGGTCTTAACTTAACTAGAATAGTTACCTTATTTACATAATGCATCCTAATCAACAAACAACCATTATCATTGAAGCTCAGGTTATTCCTTAGATTATATCACAGTTTTGGGATATGATTTGTAGATTGGAAACTTTTGAACCAAATGAAACTTGACATCTGAATTCTTAGACGATTTTGTAGAATACTACTTGCACTTAGTGTTATTTTAATTTGTATCTTTCTTGTTCCTTGTTTGTGTGTGTGTATTTTCACTATTTTGGAAAAAAACTCTTAGAAAGTAATGCTTTCTGCATTTGTTTCAGGTACTGGTGCATGGGAGAGTGCACTGACCAACACATTGTCTCCTGGGGATCGTATTGTATCCTTTCTGATCGGCCAATTCAGCTTGCTTTGGATTGATCAGCAACAACGCCTCAAATTTAACGTTGATGTTGTAGAAAGTGAATGGGGCCAGGGTGCCAATCTTGACATTATGGAATCAAAACTTGCTTCAAATACTGCTCACACTATAAAGGCAATTTGCATTGTTCACAATGAGACAGCAACTGGAGTCACCAATAACTTGGCCAAAGTGAGAAAAATTCTTGGTAAGCATGTCGTCTAATGATGCCTGTTATTATGTCTACTTGTTCCAACATCATAGATTCATATGTTATCTTGATGTACTTTTATATGTTGAACATAACAAAGTCTTATCCACCTCATCATGGAATAAAGCTGCTTTTAACTCAAAAGGCTCCTTTGAGAACTAGTAATATTAGGAGGATAGCAGTAGCCAGAGTAGGATATTATAGTTGACATTTATGTAGACTTGACTTCCTAATTTGATGTGTACTTTGATATGTGTGCTATTACATTTATAAACGATAGTTTTTCTGGTCTATTCTATATTTTGTCACAAAATGGTTCTCACATTGTATTTTGCACACTCAAATGAATACCAGCATCCAGCCCTTCTTCTTGTTGATGGAATGTCTTCCATTTGTGCTCTTGATTTTCGTATGGATGAATGGGGAGTAGATGTGGCCCTGACTGGCTCTCAGAAAGCCCTTTCCCTTCCCACTGGGACAGGTATTGCCTGTGCAGGTCCTAAAGCCCTCGAGGCTTCAAAAACTGCAAGATCAGTTAGAGTTTTCTTTGACTTGAATGACTACTTGAAATTCTACAAGTTAGGAACCTTTTGGCCATACACTCCTTCCATTCAGTTACTGTATGGTCTGAGAGCAGCTCTTGATCTGATTTTTGAGGAAGGACTTGAAAATGTTTTTTTAAGGCACAAACGTTTAGGCACAACAACCAGGTGAGACATTTTTGTTTCCAAAATCCACATGGTGTTGAACCTTTGCTATTCATCTCATCCTGCCTAGTTTATGTCATGTTTTCATTGCTATTTCCCATGTCTTAAGAATAGGTTTTCTACGGTATTTGAACTCTGCTGTACATCCAAATTTTTTTTTATTGATATACTCCTCTTCATGACTTGAGTTTGTTTTGCAGGTTGATGAAATTTGGTTTTAATGATCATATTGCTTGTTCTGAAGTATTTTATGGTGTGGTGATTTTTGTCAATTAATTGAATCATTTGAGCATCTTTGTCAAGTTTGGCTTTAGCCTAGATATACTACTTTCTCCCTACCCATGTGCCACAGCCTTGCCATAGCTCAAAATCTCAGATTTTTATTCAAAAACCAAACTTGGGTTACATAATCTTCATAAGTACCATAACATAATCTTGGCTGATTATATGATTCTAACTGTTAGAAATTTGGACTAAATCTTCATAAGTACCAGCATTTGAAAATGTTACATAAATTTTAGCATAAAACATAAATCTTGATACTGGTCCAACTTCTTTGTTAATGTTAATTAAATTATTGAAGAGTTTTCTATAATTTGTGTTGTTCCTTATTTGTGTGTTTCTATTGGTTTGGTTGTAGTGAATTTGCTGATATATTTGATTTGGAGCACTTCAAAAGTGTTCTTGCCAATGATGTGAGAGTGGTTTCAGCATTGCCATCAACGCACTTGATGACAAGGCTAGTGGAGGGAAGCCCTCCCCTTCATGTCACTCCCAGTTGGATCCGGTCGGGCTATCTCAGAAGAGTAAGAGTTTATTTATCTTCTTGTGTTTTATTCCTTGAGCCTATATTTAGCTAGCAGTAGGCTTTAGCTTCTCCAGATTGAGTCCTAAACTGTTTCCTATATATAATATAATATAGTGTTTGTATGGTTCTGAAATAATTTCACATATGGTCATTTCATCGATGACGCCAACGTTACCAGTACCATAACAAGAGTTGTTGTGTTGTAAAGTGTAAGCAAGTAGTTAGAGCCCTCCATATCAATTTAATGACAGCAATATTATGTAGCCAATGTATTAGCTTGTATTGAACTGAGGAAAGCTTTGATTTGTCTAGAAAAAGTGTGATGTGAATGTTGTTCTTGTGAAAGCAAAGCAATAAAAGAAGAAAACAACACTCACCCCTCGGAACTTTATTTATATAATAACAATTGATAGCAGATTGTGACTGTTCTCACATTATCTTTCAGGTTGCTTTCAATGCATTGAGGTTTGCAAAGCCAGTTTAGGAACTTGGGAACAAGATTGCAGAGAGAATGAAAAGCAAGGGACCCTACCTTGCGCTTCATCTACGAATGGAAAAGGATGTTTGGGTGAGGACTGGTTGTCTACCTGGTCTTAGTCCTGATATGATGAGATTGTAAACAATGAGAGGAGACAAAGACCAGAGCTTCTTAGCATTATTCTTGGACTTGGCAATTGTATTGTAGAGCTGCAGAATATAGAAAAAAGAGAGCTCTTGCTTTTTTTTTGGTGGGGTTCATTCAATTTGTTACCGTGAATTGTGTTAAAGTATATTACTTAATTAATTGGTTATATATGCATGATTTTGATATTCGGTTTGGTTTATATATATATATATATATATATATATATATATATATATATGCTTACCAATATGTAAGCTTTGTACATTAATTATATATGTGTATGTGTGTGATGTACCTAAATGTAGTGTTACTGTGAATTGATGAGGGATGGTTGTGCATGTGGGAAATGTAGAAAAATAGTGAATAATGAAGGAAAAAAAGGGGGGGATAGGTAGCGTTTTCTTGAAAAAACGCTGTCTAAAGTGACAAATAGACAGCGCTTCCTTGAGAAAGCGCTGTCTAAAGTGTGTAATAGATTGTCTTTAGACAGCGCTTTCTCAAGGAAGCGCTACCTATTCCTACTTTCAGTAGCGCTTTCTTGAAAAAACGATGCCTAAAGTGACAAATAGACAGCGCTTCCTTGAGAAAGCGCTGTCTAAAGTATGTAATAGATTGTCTTTAGACAGCGCTTTCTCAAGGAAGCGCTACCTATTCCTACTTTCAGTAGCGCTTTCTTGAAAAAACGCTGCCTAAAGTGACAAATAGATAGCGCTTCCTTGAGAAAGCGCTGTCTAAAGTATGTAATAGATTGTCTTATTACCAACTTTAGACAACGCTTTCTCAAGGAAGCACTATTCCTACTTTCAGTAGTGCTTTTTTAAGCGCTATTGAATCTCTCCCACCTTCAGTAGAGGGTGAATAGATAGCGCTTCGAAGCGCTACTAAAGGCAAAAAAAAAAAAGCGCTACTGAAGCCCTTTTCTGTAGTAGTGTCACATGTATTGTTCGTGTATTCTGGCATGGTTCTCTTCACACCATAGTCTAGCATGCATCTCCCCAAATGCGTACATGCTAAGAAACCATCAATCAGAAAACTATGAAGTATAGACTACATAGTCCACTCATTTGTTTCTTGATACAGCCAATTGTAAACTGATTAAAAGATAATCTTCTAGCAATTTACCCAAGTCAAACTTGCTGCATATATCATATCCATATACCTGATTACAATTCAAGTCAAATTCCTTGCCTACAGATTCCATGACTCTACAAATATCTATTAAATAATAAAAGGTTGTCCTTATATGGAAGGATAACCATATCCTGATGAATAAAAGAAAGAAAAGAGCAGAATAAGCAGTAGTGAATCCCATGGTTACCTCCTTTTAATGTTTCTATCAATGAATGTGGCATAATGTCATGTCCTGTTTTGTGGTCTCTGTTGCTAGTATGTGAAGACTTAGCTTTTAGACCAAGTTGTTGAATAATACACCTCTCGCCAATATTTTACACATGCTCTCACCGACAAAATTATCTAGGGAAGAATAATTTTCAGAGTTTGAAGGTATCTTAGTAACACAACTAAAAATAAGTCTTCTATCATAATTTTCCTCAAATATTGCTAGCTATAAGCCAATGATTAACAACATTAAAAACATGTATTTGATAATTAATCATGACTTCTGAGTAATCATATAGATTTATCTATCAATAAGCCATGCCTCTTGGCACATTCAATAGATAACTATTTTAGTCGAATAATTAGCAGAAACAATAACTTGAGACAACTAAAAATAAAAGTAATCAAATCAATCCCAGATTCCAGACAAATGGGCAGAGACAAATAACTTGAGAAGGTTTTTTTTTCAACAAACATAAAACCCTAACAACAATGCAAAACAAATTAACCAATCCAGAATCAAAGCAATTCATAAATCCATTAAACATAACATAACCAATATGAGAGATTTGGGGAGAGGCATACCTGACTGCTGAACCAACTAACAAAAATGAAGAGCAACAGGAAGACTATGATTAGTTCTAAAGCAAGCATACCAAAATGAATAGAATCAGTTTACATGAATAGAATCAGTTGATATGAATTTCTGATGTAAAAAAACATATATTAAAATAATAAATTTCTGTTGTAGTTTAAGTTTTAAAAAAAATTATAAAAACATTTAGATCTGAGATTTCAGAATAAAAACAAGTTACCTTTGAGATCTCAGGGATGTCTCAGCCCAACCTCCATCTCTTCCTTGAACGCCGATGCATGTGAGTGTGAGGAAGTTCGAAAATGCGCTCCATTCCAATGACTTTGTATATATGCGGAAACTGTGAGAGATGAAATGTTAAGAGAAGTGTTGAATGGGAGAAGAGCAGAGAAGGAGGGGCGAAGAGAAAGGTAGAGATAAAAGTTCCACCTCCTTCTTCATCTTCTGCGCCTGAGAAAGAGAAAGGGAGAGAAATGGTGGTATTGCTGAAAGAGGAAGATAGAGAACGCGTATGAAAATGGGGGAGAAATAAAAGAGAGGGTAAAATATTTTTTTGAAAAAACAAAAGTACATGTTCTCATAAAAGGGACCAATAGACCTTTTATTTACAAAAATGTCACAATAAAGCATCCATTCTGATTGGTCGAATTTTGCTAAATTGTTTTGACTGATTTTGAGTGATGAATGTGAGATTGCCACGTGTCAAAAATTACTCCAAATTTGAGGTGGAAATGTATCATAAATAGATACCATAAACATACTATAGTACATTAAGTATAATGATGAAACAAAGAGCACCGAGTGATGATGAGGAAATTGATGAGAGTTTTGAATGTACTAGTGATCTTTACCCGTGCGAAACGCACGGGTAGTTTTTCAAGAAAATAAATAAATAATGCTATAATATCTAATGTTGGTTTTATTTTAGACACTCTTCATTTTTAAATATGTTTATATCATGATGATACACTATAAAGGCCTATCATATGAGTTGAAATTATAAATTTTTTCATAATAAAGAGGCTGTTCATATAAAGTCCAATCTTTGTCATCAATAAATATTTACAACCTTTTGAATCATTGATTTAAGATAATTATACATAGGATTGAATTGAAACATCTAAAGAATTGGCAACGTCAAAGATTATTAAAGGAATACACTTCAGTATGATAAACCATGGAACTATTTTTTCATTAAATTCAGTTAACATACACAAATCATTAAGATTTTTATAATTGGATAAAATACTTAACAACCAAAAAAAAAATAATAACATCATTCATAATATATTATATTTTTTGGAATACCTCACTATAGACAACATTTTTCACAACAGAGCATGGTTCACCATCACCATCAAGAGTCAAAATCTTAATACCTGACTTACTTTTAACTCTATAAATAGCAACATGTAATTGTCCATGAGAAAACACTTGTCGTGGCAAATATAAGCCCACATGTGATAATGTTTGCCCTTGACTTTTATTTATTTTCATTGCAAAGCTTAGAATGAGTGGAAATTGCCTTCGTTGAAATTGAAAAGGAATTGAAGGATCTGAAGGGATCATGTTCATCCTCGGAATATACACCTTATTGCCAACATGTGTTCCCGTAGAGACCTTGCAACCAATAACATTCGAACCTAACTCATTCACAATCATTCTTGTCATATTACACAACCCAGAAGATTGATCAATATTTTACATTAACATAACAGGGACACCAACTTTCAACACTATCTTGTGAGTTGGTAATGCAGAACAATTTATTTGGTTAAGAAACTCATTAGTTATCCATTCAGGATTAATCCCATTAGTTTCTTCCATTCTACAAACACTATCATCACTTAGATATTCATTCTCTTGACTAGGTAGTAATGCCAAAACATGATTGTTGACTTTGTGTACAATTTCCAAAGTTGGGACTAATATTGCTCTATCTTCAAAGAAATTATAATTACTGATGTTCTCCATCAAATTAGGATATGTGGAACAAACAATGCTTTCAATATGGTCCGAAGAATTTGGAATCAAAAGTTCTCTTGGAATATCAATCTCAGCTTCCCCATCATTATCATCACCCAACTTCCCATCACCAATATCAAGAATCCATTTTGCAAATCTAGTAGTTTCATCTAAATCAACAACATCCGAGTTACTTTGCAACCTCATATTTTATGTTAACTTCAAAACTTTACAATGTTTCCATAATATAGATGAATTAATTGTAGACATCACAACATCAGCCCTACCTGCTTTAGGAATAACAGGTAATATTTGTCTAAAATCACTAACAACAACCTTTCCTCCGAAAGGTTTAAGTGAATTATGAACATTAACAACATTCATGATATCTTTCAAAGTCCTGTCAAAAGCCACAAAAGCCCATCTATTGACTATAGGAGCTTCATCCCATATTATTAAACTCGCTTGACGAAGTAGGTCAGCTCTAAAACTATTCTACTTAATATAACAGCATGAGTCCTCATTTAATGCCAAAGGGAATGTAAAAAGTGAATGGGCTGTCCTACCACCAGGTAAAAATAGAGAAGCAATACCGCTAGAAGCAACATTAATAACAATACTACCTTATGACCGAAACTTTAAAGACAATGTTTTCCACAAGAAAGTTTTGCCAGTACCACCATAACCATCAACAAAATAGAAGCCACCAACTCCATTAGTAAGTGCAACAACAATTTCATCATAAATCAATCTTTGGACATTATTCAATTGCACCAAGCATTCGACATGTTTATCAAACATATCCTCTCTGCAGTCATAATCAAGCTCCCTGACAACGTAAATGTTTGTAAAATCTGACAGTTCTTGGGTTTCCGGATAAGGCATAGTAGCAAAATCCCTTAAAGACTTTCCATGCATTCGCAAAATTTTTTCAATCTCAACTAAACACAATGTCTTTAATTGGTCTTGATTCAAACATAAACCTGCATTCAAAAGGACAATATGTATATTTGTATATACAAATTTAGATATTAAAAAAATTTTGAAAAAATATTGATGGCTCTAAATTTAAAACCAAATTGATAAAGTAACAAACAATTGAATTAGAAATTATTTTTAAAAAAATAAAACCACTTTGAGGAAATAATTGTTAAAGGATAAGAAGTAATATTACCTGCATATCGCAATTTATGCCTTCTATCATATAATATTACATCTGCCAATAGCTCCCAAGTCTGTTCCCAGACTTGTAATGGGTTATCCATACTGTTAGACAACAATAAAGTGACAAAAAGCCTCCTAATATATATCCCAGAAGACAAAGTCGAAACCTCACGAATACCATCAACAAACTCCTTGTCATCAGATAATAATCCCAAAGCAAAGCATGCACCTTGAAAAGTATCATATATATAACCATTAACAGTTTTCAAGCTATCATAACTGGTACAACCCTTTTAAATATTGAGCAGTAGTCTCATGTAATAAGACTCTCCTGAACTAGGGGGAACAAAATTTAATCGACCAATCATTTGTCCCTTTTTCCTAGGATGCCACTCTCTTAATTCTTGATGGTAAAAAAACTTTGAAGGAAATTCTGCATAAGTCAAATCCATTCCCATAGTATATTTACTGTTAGCTTCCATCCAAGCTTGGAACATTGTTTTCATATTTTTACCTCTCTCAAGAACAGTTTGAATGTTATCCTTGCTATTAAACATTAGATATTGTTCTTTAGGAAGATGAAAAGTTAGTCTTTGAACTGGAGGCCATCTTTGATGGATGTCAAAAGCAAAAAGTCTCCAAGCAGACTCACGAGGAGAGAGATAACGACAATCATAGTACTCCTTGATCTCGTCAATTACTTCATTATGATCTCTGTTAGAAACCCCAGAAGTCATAGCAACAGTCACACGATCGGGGCCCTTGTTAACATATTTGAATAAATATTTTGTGCAATCAGACATATTGCAATATTCAATATTAATATGGGCTCGGTACCTCATCAATAATTTAGGATTTTAAGGCACCGCATATCGATTATCCAATTGAACACCACCCTTTGTAGCAGTAATTCCAGTATCTCTTTTTCTGTAAATTGGATATCCATCATCATCAAAGGATGTATTATCAACAAACTTCTTCGGGAAGTACTTAGAACATTTACAATCCTTCATGCAAGGAGAGTTACCATTTACATTTTCACAAGGTCCATGAAGCATAAAATTTGGCACAACTTTATGTAATTCTGGGAAAATGATTTTGTCTGGCAATTCAGATGATATCACCGAATCAATAAAGTCAGTATTTTGTAAATTATCCTTATCTTGTAACCACAATATTATATGCGCATGTGGCAAACCTCTTTTTTTTGGAATTCAATAGTATACATGCCTACAAAATAACAAATATCAAATAAATCAAATTAATTTGTACATAATTTAGTTAAAGAAAAAACTGAACCACAATATAGGTTATATGGAATTATACATGCCACTACTTTTCCAAAGAAATCCCCCTTCCTAAAATCATTCATTAATTGTTCGAGCTTCATGTGAAACACTCTACATGCAATATCAGGACGATTTGATGCAGTAAGTCCATTCGAAGTAACAAAATCATGCACTTCATTCCACTTCGGGTTACATGTGAAAGTTATAAATAAATCTGGATAGCCAAAACTCTTACATATGGACATAGCATCTTGACAATTGTTAAACATGTATCGACGACCACCAGTAAATGAAGATGGAAGGATCACTCGCTTCCCAACATATTTTTCTTGCAAATCACCTCTTTCAATAGCCTCCTCAATGCCTTTCAAAAAGTCGCCCCTTATAACATCTTGATTTTCCCTAATAAATGACAATCTCTGTGCTTCAACCATTGAGTAAGAATCAACAACAAATTGTTGAAACAACCTCTTACTTTTTAACAAAATTGTTTCCTCAAAACTTCTTTCCATCAATCTGATTGCAATAAACTCTCTAACTGATACTCGAACCCTTGGTTTAAGTGCAGTAGATGTATTAGCAGTTGATAAAGGAATATATTCCTGATAGCCATCCTCTCCATATGGGAATAATAACGGATACTGTAATGGAATAAATGACTTGTGAGTTTCTAAAATACGTTTGAATTGACCACCACGTTTATGTAATATGATATCCCTGCCACATTCATTAGAATCATAGTCACCAACAAATAGACCAACAACTTCATCGACAGATGGCAAGTTATACATACAGGCATCCACATGTCGATTCCGAAACAATCTCAACGAAACATCAGCATTTACATCCTCCTCAGTAACAAATCCCTCACCAAAGTCGGGTCTAATCTTTTTTTTTTTCATTATCAGACCTGTAAAAATTTATCATATCCTATCGTTAATCTGTATGGTTTTTCAATTTAAAATAATTAATGCCATATACATATAAAAACAATATACAATTATGTTTTCAGATATTAAGAAATTTATACATAAAAAACAACACACTATATAGCGAAAGGTTACAATTCACATTAAATAATAATATATAATGGTGTAAAAAAAAATATGTATGATAAATAATAATTTCAAGAATAAATACATTGGATATCTAAAATGAGACAAACGATTTGCCACTTCATTTTGTGTATTGTATATATCAATTGTGTAAATTTTGGAGGCTCTCCTTCAATTGGCAACAAACTTCCGATACGATGATAGTTTTGGCCTCCAAGAATAAATTGTGGAGGTCCACTGTGACACCCTAACCCAGGTCATCACATGGTTACCCGTTTGTGGAAATAAAACTTAATTTGCTGGTTACTTTCGGAAAATAATGTTTTCTCAACGTTCATCTTTTCAAAATATGGTGATCAATTTTTTTTTCTTTCTTTCTTTTAACCTCACAACCACAACAACATAATCAAATCACACTTAAATACATAATGTATATAAGTCATACAACTATACTACCTCATATGTCTTCACACCTAGATCCTTATCAGATTTATTCTCCTAAACACCATATATCCAAATAGGACCTAAGCTGGTCGTAACTAATGAACACTACCGCCAACCTGGAGCAAGACCAAAGATGCCTTGAGCTAGACAGCCTTCTCCTTCTTGTAGAAATCCTACCCCTTTATGCGTCTCGATATGTGTTGTAAGGGTGAGACACCAATATATGGATTTAACACGATAACTAAATACTCGCACAAAAGAAGACACATACACATATACATAAACATCTCAATTATAGCATACAGTTTATCAGTGGGTTTCACACCCCAAACATCAACGTTGAAAAACTATGCATGGACACTTCAAAACATCATCTACACATTCATACCTAATCTCCGGAGATCCCCAACGTCATTTAAAATGAGCTGATCAGGCTCGATTGTCAACAGAGGCATGTCGATTTTTGCCAACAGAGGCATGTCGATTTTTGCCAACAGAGGCATGTCGATTTTACCATAGCCCACTGTCCGGAACAGTGAGAACGTCGATTTATGGATTTTTCCATTGCACGTCGATTGCCCAAGGCGTAATGAATTTCATTATACGTCGATTGCCTAAAGGCGCAATGAATACGTCGATTACATGAATATCATAAAATACCCTGATTTCATTGTACGTTGATTGCCCAAAGGCACAATGAACACGTCGATTTCAGGAATATCATAAAGATACCATGATTAACAAATACGTCGAGACATGAATATCACCAAGATATCATGATTAACCTCGTAAGCACGTCTGCCAAAATGCATGCAAGAAAAACACTTTGTTCTCGTTGTTTTCTTTGTGTTATATCTTTATTTGTCAAAGCTCTCAAAAGCTTATGACCCATCATCGTTTTAAACATCTTTACAACTTTTATTAACAACACAGGACCTCATAGCCCGAGTGCTCAATCACGAAGCCCTTAGACCTTGCAATCAGTCTTAGGTTCGTGGTGATAGAAAACTTCATAAATCTTTTACCGTCGATTATTACGTCGTAAAGTAGACACACCGTCTACCTACTAGACACCAAGTCTATAACCTCATAAGAACACTAGTACCCCGACGTCTCGGTTACTAAGTTCCATATCGTCGTTTCGCCGTCGTGAAAAACAAATCCAAAAATAGGATAACGTCATAAGAACATTAGTACCCGACATCTCGGTTACTAAGTCCAACTGTACTTTCAACACGGTTGAATCAACTTTTGATTTTTCATAAATTCTTTTTCCAAGGTAGAAATTCATTATAAAATCCTTAAATCATAAAACTTAGTTTCTCACAAACCAATGAGTCACTTGAGGTTTATTCTCCTCAAAATATGCACTGCCGATACAAAAATACTTGCAGTCTACACTTTTCCAAATTTGCCGTCAAATATTATTTTTAAGGCTTTTTAAGCCAAAACTTAACTTTTTCCACTTAATTAATTTTCTAAAATCATGATTAACTTATTTTCACCAATTAATTTCATAAAAGAATATTTTGTAATATTCCGGGTTTTCTTATATAAAATCTAGCAGTGCTAAAATATTTTCCAAAACTCCTCATTTTCCTCAAAATAAAATTCCTTTAATATTATATATCAATATTTTGTCGTTAAAACATTAAATATAATTTGCGTAGCTTCTTAAAGCTTTTATCCGATTAACTTTAATTGAGCACTGACCACTGTCAGGCTTCTCACACATCAACCAACAGTTATATCACAGATATTTCCCAGGCAGATCATGCATCATAGCAACATAATATACTACTGCAGATAATTAAATCAATTAAAAGCAGATCAATCACCGATACACAGATAAACAACACAGCGTAAACAGCGTAAACAAATAACCACAACCACATATAAATCACATCAACCACAATACAAGCAAATAGTTATTGAGAAAATCCCTCAGGTAAGCTCCCCTTACCTCTTGAAGACTCGAACTAACAGTTTCAAATAATCTTCCGATTTGATCTGGTTTCCTCCGTCGGCTTTAGGTCAAACCAACCCGATGGATTCCTTCATAACGAATTGCAACTAAAATAAATCAAATCAAACAAAAACATACTTGACTCATGGAGGTTAAGGTTCGGCCTCAACAACTTTTCTAGGTTAGGAAAGTTAAAATTTTGTTAACTTAGGGATTAATGATCCATAAGTAACTTAAACATGATTAAGCACTTAAACCAAGATTATGAACCAAGAACATGAACTAAAACTCATCTAGTTCCAAGAACTAGGGTTTCGGCCAAGGGCTGAGTTTGGGGTTAGAAATCTCTAAAATTTCCAAACTCTTGGATTTAATCAACATACAAAACCTAGAGTTGGATTCAAGTGTCACAAACAACTTTTGAATCATAAAACCATTAAGTGCTCATACCTGGGGTTTCGGTTTTGATGAGATCAAATAGGATTAGGTTTGATTTTTAATCTTCTATATACTTGAATACAAGAACTATCAAGATATAATCATGAATCAAGACATGAAAATGAAACAAAACCTAAGAACACAACTTTACCCTAGGTTCGGCCATAACCAGAAATCAAGGAAAGAAATTTCTCATGATCTTATGCTTCTAGATGATGAAAATAGAGATGATTATAAGATCATAACAATTGGTTTCATGTCAAAAGGATATTTCTAGAATTAGTTATGAATTTTTGAAGTTAGCTTCATAACTTTGAGTAAAATAAAGAACATGTTGATCTAAGCCATGAATCTACAAAAGTTGTGAAGAGAAATGACTTAAATGACAAGAGAAGAGATTGTTACCTCTTGATGATCCAAGAAAAGAAAGATTTGGATGATGTTCTTCACAAATTTCTCATGGTGTTCTTGAGAAACTTAAGGAAGAAGACGAACATAGTTAGGGTTTAGAACAATTTTAGTATTTTGGGTAGATCTCTCAACATACTTATCCGTTTTGGATGATCTTTATGTCGTTGGAAAGAAGAGAGAAAGATGAACAACTTTAATGTTGACAGTTTTTCGAGAATCAAAATAGAAACTGGTCATAATTGCTAGGAAAAATCTGACGAATTATGAACACTTTGAAGAAAAAGAACATGGAAATGGAAGAAAATTGCTTAATGAAAAAGACAACACACTTAATGAAGAAGGAACCACACTTAATGAAGAAGGATTGGAGCCGTGGGTTTTTAGGTAAGGTTTGGTCAACTTTTCCAATGGCATTTGCTTGCAATTGTCATAAAAAGACAAGGGCAAAATTGTCATTTCATAGCAAAATTTCACTTTGCCATAAATGCGCCATTATGGCCATTATGACTCAGATAAACTCGTCATAAATACTCGTCAAGTCGGTCAAATCCATCATCTCTGCTACGTTGCCGACTCCTTAGTTCATCTGACGCAAGTTTTCCTAGAGATATCTCGACGTATACGCCCGCAACAAATATAATATTTTAATTTTTTTACCAAAATTTTCAAAACTTCCATTATTGTAGTAAATACGATAAAAACATTTTTCATCTCGTTCACGACTCAAAATTAGGTCTTCTGAGCAGTAAAATTTTTCTTGTCGGTGAAAACGCTTGACAAGGGTTCAATCTCGAATTTTCAACCCAAAACTTTATCGTTACCCTAAGATATAAAACATGACAGGAAAATAACAGTATTTCGTTCAAAACAATTTTCTAAGTCTCGGATAAATATATATATTTATATATTTATTACAGATATTATAAAGTAGCGAAAATCGGGGTGTTACATCCACTATCTGTAGTCAAGGGTCGTTGAACCTTGCCTCCCAATGAGGTAAATACAAACATACTATTGTAAGAACGTATGTTTTCTAGAAAATGAGCACTTATTGAATCTAACCCAAGAATCAAGTTTCAAAACAAATCTGGTGATCTTTTCAAATATTTTAGAATAATTTTACCTTTCATGCAACAAATTGAGAATGCAACACCAAAAGATTTTTATCATTTCTTAGCACGTTCTTCAAACCAAACCAAAGCTTGATCCACAATATTGGCAACAAAAATCCATACTCCCAAAATCAGAATAACCTTGCATTTGATTTAAAATAAAGTAAGTACTAAGTAAATACAAACACAAACAAACACAGTAGAATAATTTAGTACCTTCATTTTTACCTTCAACAAATAATCTATTCACATCAACATCAACATTGGGTTCAATGGTTAAAGCTTCAGCATCGATTCATCAGATTAAAAACCATTGAGTGGAACACAAAAAGTAAAATGATTTAGTTAAATATAACAAAAAAAATCCAATAAGATAAATAATTTAATTATCAAATGATTGGAGTTCATGTAGGTGGGAATGCATCAATTTTACATATGCACAATTTATTTTATAGCTAAAAACTCTTTTACGGTAAAAACCGTTTCCAACAAAGTAACAAAAGACTTATCTCCATTGACAGATACAAATAAATTTTCCAATGGAACTAAAAATAGGAAATGAGATTAAAACTTTGCATTTTAAACAGAAGTAATAGTTTAAAAGTATTATATAATCACAGTAACTTAGAAATAATAAAAGGTTAGCTAATTAAACCCTAAACCTCACAACTTTTTGTTGCATAAAATTACACAATCAATATATGGCCTAAATTACGTGGGATGTTGATTATTTCAAAAGAAATAACATGCAATGTGTATGGTTAACAAAAACATGTATTCTCTTGACAACGCCTTTTTTTCTTATCCCTAAGCAACAACATTCTCCTTTTTCTAGCATCTTTTCCCACAGGTAAACTACTCCCTTCGACATCAATATGGGCATCGATGGTTGAGACTCCAGCATCTTCAATTATAATACATGAAGGTGAAAAATAAATAATATGATTAAATTAATCATAACAACAAAGTCGAAATAAAACAAATAATTTACTTACCTGGGAAAATACATAAATTAGGATTCTTTCTTCTACAATAAATATCCGTAGGTATAACAGTTTGTCGTAGTTGATGTACGTCAGGATGCATCTGATTTTGAAAGTCAGGATCTATTTGTATAAAAAAAAATTGTTATATTCAGCAACAATAAACAAAAGCACAACACTCCTTCGAGAGTTGTAAAATGAATTCGCAATAAACTATAAATTAGGGAAATGAGTTTTAAGTTTTGCAGAAGTTAACCAACTAAATAGTTTGTAAATAGCATATAATCCCACTAAAATAGGAATATTAGATGTTAACTAACACCCACCATTTTCAATAGAATGCAATGGGTTGACAGATGGTCTATATGGAACATCTTTTTGAGTTCTAGACGCTACTTTAAGCCCATTATCTAACAGTTGTCCTGCATTAAATTAAAAAATAAATAAAAACATTGCTTATATAATAAGTGATCATGTTTATTTATAAAATATTAGCTATGAATATGATGGTTAACAATAACCTGAATTCTCCTGACAATGCATTTTGTTTTTCTCCCTACGCAAATACATTCTCCTTTGTCTAGCATCTTTCCCCATAGAATGACATTCACCTTTTAAGTCAGCGCCTTCAATACTATTCATTATGTGTATCTAAAACAAAATATAATCAAGTTAATGTTATGTGAGTCAAAATAAATAAATTTATTTAAATATTGCTAACCTAATAAATGTTAATATTTGCTTTTATTAAAATTAAAAACAATACCAATAACAATGAATCAATAAATGTTTGTCTCCCAATATGTTCACACAAAAAAAAAAAACTGGTTTGAAAATAAGAGACGTCAGCAAATTTTAATTTGTAATATTTGATTGATTAGGTACTTTGTTTATAGTAGAAATCACATAGGAATTACTAATTTGTTTTAATAAATTTAATCGTTGTAACTGCAACAAAGAGTCAGCCATTAAGTATAAAATATGGAAATTATATTTATTAAGCAAATTATTTGTGTTAAAAAATTTAAAACCAATTTTTTGGCCATTTGTTTCAATCTGGAAAACAATGGGGAACAAAATTGATACATGGATGTTTCTCGTTGGGAAGAAAAACCCAAATAAGTTATGGAAGCAAGATAAGGTAGAGAAAACATTTTTACAAATATGTACCACAAGTGATCTAGTTAATTTTGTTACACAGTACATAATAAAAAAAGAAGAAGAAATAAAGTTTGATTTATGGTGAGGGAAAAATCTATGAGAAAAACCATTTTGCCATAACAATGATGAAAGGGTATCACAAAGTTTGCTACTAAAGCAAGTGCAATAAACATCAAAAAAGACAATATTACCCAATAGATAGTAAGAAAATGAAAGAGAATAATACCAAAAAAATAACTCAATACCTCCAAATAAGAAAGTACCATAAGGCGCAATACTATCAAGCATTATACTTATTGATCTAGAAACTTTTAAAAGGAAATATAACTAATAAACAATAATAAGTGATGATCAGAAGCTTACATAAGGAAAGTAGAGGCAGATCAGTAATGATAAAACATCAATATGGAGGCATCAATATGGAGGAAGCATAATATGTCAGGTGGAAGAGAATTGGGTTCATGAGTAATGGCATAGAAGTAGATAGATTTGGCAAGCTATGACTCTAACAGCAACAATATCAAGAGGAAATAAATGGCAATGAAACTGGAATGCAAGCTATATACACTGGCATTGTTCATTCATTTATATACAAATAGAAGCCGCTGCTAGCTACCATATGAATGAAGTAAGCTAGCCTACTTAGTGACCAAACTTAACTTCGCAGTCTTTCATCCCTTCATTTATTCCACTCTTTGAGTGTTATCTGAAAGACTTGTAAAGTTGTATTAAATACTCAAAACCTTTTACCTTTTACTGTTTGAGCCTGAAGAGACTAGGTGAGAAAATAATACTTGTATGAGAGTGAGCCTGAAGAGGCTAGGTGAGAAATGAATACTTATTTGAGTGTGAGCCTGAAGAGGCTAGATGTGAAAAGAATACTTGTACTGTAATCTGATCAGTTATAGTGGAAACCTTAGTGCTGCCAAGAACTGGACATAGCCCTGTTGATTTTTGGATGAACCGGTATAAAACTCTAGAGTGCTATTCCTCTTCCCTAATCTCTTTAATTTATTTAAGAGTTTATTTATTTAAGATTTTAATTTGGGGAGTTAATATTGTGAATATCAAATCTTATTTTAACCTTCTCTGTGTGCTGTAACACCCCGCTTTTCGTTAAGTGCCTTGTTATATGTTTGTTTGGTTGTTTAAGCTTTGGGTGTTGGCTTAGAATTGTTGATTAAGGGCTAAGTGGGATTTTCAGCTTAAAAGTTCCTTCCTGGTGCATGAGCACGACCATGCTCATGACCAGCACGCCCGTGCTTGGGATCAAGCGCGTCTAACTGACGTTGAGTTGAGCACGCCCGTGCTCAATAAGGAGCACGACCGTGCTCAAGTGTGAACCGTGTCTCAGAGATGCTAAGTTGAGCACGACCGTGCTCAACATGGAGCACGACCGTGCTCAGCTCTGAGGTCTATAAAAGTGGCACAGTAACCGAGGGTTTCGTGTTGACACCCTACTTTTGGTAGCAGCAATCACCCTATTGCGGCTACTTTTGTCTTCTTCCCTATTTCTCTTTACCCCATTGCTGTGGTGGAGTTTTGGAGACCTTTGGGAAGCTCTTGTTCATTTGTGCCAGTTATATAGGTAATGTCCCTTCCCTTTTAGGTTTCATTTTTCTTGGTTTGAATTGGAAACTAATTTGGTTGAAGTTTTGTTTGACCAAGGCTTGGATTCAGACTGAGCCGCTCGAGGGGACGTAACAAGTTTGCTGTTTGGGGCAGTCGTTGTTGGAACCTTAAAACCAGGTATGGGGAGAAGGATAGTATGATCATTAGGCAAGAGGGTAGCGTAAGATGAGGGGTTCCCATGACCCCGTGGTTGTTGTATGATAAATGCTACGTTTTAACATGCCTATGTTATGAATGCTTGTCATATGTTGTTGTCCTGTTTACTTGATTATTTGGTATGCCATGTTTAATTAGTTGTTTGATATGGATGATTATGCCATGTATGTTGATGGTTTGGCATGTGTATACCCTGTTGGTCGGATGTTGGTGGCTTAAGACCAAATTGTTCAAAGAACCCTTAATTGTTTAAAATAGGACTTTTGTTAATACGATGATTAAAGGACTTAATTCCCCAAAAATTTGGTTATAAAATATGAATGATTAATTAAGGTGAGATTTATGCCAATGGTTTAGTCTATGACACTAGGAATGGATCAAAATATTTTTTAAGAAGTTTTGTCTAAGAACTTAGTAAGAAACCTGCCTAGAACAGTACGGCCAGCCCAGGAGCATGGTCGTACTGAACAGGGAGCACGCCCGTGCTACCACATTGGTGCAGAAAAGGGATTCCACATCGGTTATTTTTGGATTTTCATATCGGTTTTCAAACTGATGTTGAAAAGACCGATGTGGTTTATTGCCACTTTTCACATCGATTTTAAAACCGATGTTTAAAGTACATTTTTAACAGCGGTTTTTACCTAAACCGATGTGAAAAGTTCATTTGTCAATGGGTAAACTATTGGAAATATCACTTTCCGCATCGGTTTTAAGAAAACCGATGTGGAAATTAGACTTTACACATCGGTTTTTACAAAACCGATGTGAAAATTTCAATTTACACATCGGTTTTCATGAAAATTTCCACATCGGTTTTTTTAAAACCGATGTGTAAAGTCTAATTTTTTTTTTGAAACTGTTATTTACATTTCTATCATTCCTTTCCCCTGTTTCAGTAATAATGCAGATCAATACCAGAATAACATACTCTAAATATTCTCAACAATCACTTTTGTACAACAAAAACACAATTAATATATACTGCATTTATTACGAACAATACATATGTACGTTCAATTACATTCAGACAACAAAGATAATTAGAAACCAAAAAGCTACATGATATATTATAGATTTCATATCAAAATACATATGATCAGTCAAAAGTACACTATAGCTAGTACATGATAAGTTTTTAAACTAACTACATATATATATATATACAAACTATGGTTGGTACACTTCAAGAAAGAAAGTTGCCCAACGCCCCCTTATGTTGTTGATGTCGGAATCAGATAATGGAGTTGGATTGTTGAATATCTGCAAGTTTAATTGGACAAAAGATTATATCTTTTAAGTAATAAACTAACATAAAACATATAACGAGTCTATAACTGTTACTTCTAATTGTTATCAATTAACATTTACCTCGTGCCATCTTTCAGTGATCCTGGAGGAGATAATTTCCAACATCCACTGCATCACATAGTATCCACATTCCTATGATCCATGTTGTATACGTGACTACGTACAAATGAAACCCAATTAGAATATGAGGAATTAAATAGAAATCAATAATTATACCCACTGCATTTGATGCATTTGAACTAATAAATATCTTACGCTAGGAATAATCCATCTGATAGCCCGACGCCTTTCACCACGCAACATGTGGTTTGCATTAATAGAACTATCATGACAAAATAAACATTAATTAAAGTATATCTAAGAGATTTCAGATAATTAAAACAACCGCATTACTGATTATAAAGTATTTTAATGCTTACGTTTCGATGATCGTCTTCAGTTCATTCGCCGGCTTATTTCCAATTGAGCAGAAGAAGACCGCGACGTTCATCCTAGGGTACAAGATCAACAGTTGCCAATGCTTGCTGTATTTGCGGAACAGTTAGTGACTAAGTCATATATAGTTATAATTAAATAACTGGTACTTACTTATTGAGATAAGGCGCAAGGTAGAATTGATGATCGTCTCGGGCAAGTATATCACGTATGGTGGTGACCCGGTCTTCTGATGCTAGGAGAACATCACCCTGAATGAACATCACTGCACAAAGTATCATACACATGTGCGCACCGAAAAGACTCTTGCCCAACATCACGGATCATGTCCTCTAGTCCATCGTCCATTTCCACGTCATCAACTTCCTCTCTATCCGACACCCTCGGCCTGTCTAACGATTCACCATGACATATCCATGTTGTATAACTCTTGAAAATCCCCTCACAAATAAGATGATCACGTATCTCCTCAGCTTCTAGTTGTCTCTCATTCAAACAGTTAACACAAGGACAATAAAACCTTTCGTTACCACTATCAGGAGCATTTGTTTTTGCAAACTGTAGAAAATCTTCCACTCCATTCTCATACTCATCACTTTTCCGTCTAGCATTCATCCAACCGCGATCCATGACTAAACCAATAACTTCGTACTTCGTCTAACATATTCATCAACCACTTCTTATGACAGGGTATGGCCCTATCCCATTCGAGAAGAAACTTTTTCAACATTCGGTTAACAGTTAGTCCTTAACTCTCATGCTCATAGTCGACAAAATTTCGGCAGCATTTCCCTTCGGTCTCCGACGTACACTACTTGAACGTAATGACATCCACCACGATAAAGTATGCACCCGGAGAACGAAAGGAAATGTATCAATCCGAACTTTCATCAAGTATATAACATTAGAATCAATGAATAACTATTTTAACTGAATTAAGAAAAAGTTTTTTCCCAAACTGTCCAACTTTGGACAATTCAAGATCCAACACAATGAGCGGTACATTAAGCACGTACACGTGTGCTCATTAGTATTGCATCTCAAACGGGAAACTAAGGCTTTACTAATTATGTAGCTTGCATGAAGATGGGGCTTGAAAAGTGAAGAAAATGAGCCAAACAGAGCCCATCACGGCCTAGCCGTGACAATCATCATGTCCATGATCGAGTAGAGCTGAAAAGAAAGAATGGAAAAGTCAGAACTGGTCACGGTCAGCCCGTGATTTCCATCACGGCCGTGACATGCCAACTGAACCAGACCCTCACAGGCAAAACTGATCACGGCCTAGCCGTGATGGTGGTCACGGCCGTGACAGACCAACCAGTGAAGCAACCTCCAAGGCAGAGCCTAGACATGCAGTTGTACATGGATGAAGTTCACCATTAGCCTCACAACAACCAGGTTTTCACAGACACAAAATCAAAAATCTAAAAAATCTCAAGAATCTGAAAAAAATCACAGATGTTAGGTTTTCGTTCAAACCTTGTTGAGGCGAAACTCAGTATTGAAGAACAAAATCACAGAGGAAGAAACGAAATCTCAGTCAGATCTGCAGAGGAAGAAACGAAATAGAAGAGGAAGCTAAGTCAAAAGAGAAGAAGAAGACGAATACCTGGCGCAAATGGAAGAGGAAAACGCGAGTGGAAGAAGAAGAAGAATACCTGGACCAAATGGAAATTACGAGTGGAGGGAATGAAAAAAAAAGGAATGAAGCAACCTCCAAGGCAGAATCAGTCACGGCCTAGCCGTGACAGGCATCACGGTCGTGACGCGTGATACCACCACTGGTGTTCCTTTTTGTTTATCACTAACACACTCATGTCTCATGACAGAGCCTAGACATGTAGTTGTACATGGATGAAGTTCACCATTAGCCTCACAACAACCAGGTTTTCACAGACACAAAATAAAAAATCTAAAAAATCTCAAGAATCTGAAAAAAATAACAGATGTTAGGTTTTCGTTCAAACCTTGTTAAGGCGAAACTCAGTATTGAAGAACAAAATCACAGAGGAAGAAACGAAATCTCAGTCAGATCTGCAGAGGAAGAAACGAAATAGAAGATGAAGCTAAGTCAAAAGAGAAGAAGAAGACGAATACCTGGCGCAAATGGAAGAGGAAAATACGAGTGGAAGAAGAAGAAGAATACCTGGACCAAATGGAAATTACGAGTGGAGGGAATGAAAAACAAAGGAATGCTCTGTTCTTAATAGCAAGCACAGAAGGTTGTTGGCGGTGAAGCAACCAAACGTGATTTCTGCTTAGTGTGCTCGTGAGTGTGAAGCCTTCGTCAACTAAAGCCCTCGTGAGTGTGAAGCAACCAAAACAAAGGTTCCAGTTGGTGTAAGGGTTGAAGAACCCTTTCGAGGAGTGAATGGTAGCAGCGATGAGTGAAATCAAAGAACTGGCGCAAATATTCAAAGAAATCAAAACGAAAAGGAGGGAGAGTGAGCTCACAGGCATGCAGATGAAAAGGATAGATGAAAAGGTCTCTTATATAGCAGCGCGAAAATGAAAAGGAGGAAGAGGGAATTAAAAATGACAGATAACAATACACATCGGTTAAAAAAAATCGATGTTATAAGGTTTTACACATTGGTTATTTTAAAACCGATGTTAAAAGTTATATTATTTATTTCCTTCATTTTTTTATTCGTTTTTCCACATCGGTTTTTAAAAAACCGATGTTAAAACATACATATTTCCACATCGGTTATTACAAAATCGATGTGTTAAATTATGCATTTTTAAATTTTTTTATTTTTGGTTCAATTTTCAACATCGGGTTTTTAAAAACCGATGTTAAAACCTTTATAACATCGGTTTAACATAAAACCGATGTTAAAAATTTTCAATTTAATTTAAAAAATGCCACTGCCTCCTTTTTCACATCGGTTTTTTTAAAACCGATGTTAAAACCCCGATGTTAAAAGTATATTTTGTACTAGTGCCAGTTTGAATTCTCGAACATAGGCGTGCTTTAAGCACGACCGTTCTCAACAGACAGCACGACCATGCTGAACTTAAGTCCAGTGCGCCAGTGCTGGGGGGTATGCACGCCCGTGCTTCCCCAAACAGACCAGATGCTAATTAAAGGGGTTTGGACCCCAATTATCCCCAAAAATGATATGATAATATACCAATCAAATGATGAAGATTAGATAACTTAATTAAATATTAATTAAGATAATGAAAGACGATGAGTTGATTAAGCCGGTGTCCAATTGGTTGCCGCACGCTGATGAACTTTGGTGCTTTTCAGTCAAAGTGACCTCGATGCTTTTCGGTGGAGGTGTTGATGAGTTGTACCTTGGTGCTTTTGGGCCAAGGGGGCCTTGACCCCATGAGTTCTAAGATGTTGACGTTGATGATGATATACTTGGGTGCCTTTATTGGTCCAAGCGGAGGTGGCGGTTGCCGTTGTTTGTTATTGTGTTCATGCATCGCATTGGAGATGTTAGTTGGGGGAAGTTCAACATAGGGGAGGTCATCCGAGAGTTAGGCGATATAGCCATCCACGGTAGGTTCACCCAAGGTTTGGTGGACCGTGGCCCCCCGTGATGATGCATCCAAGGTTTGATGCATTGGAAATCCAAGGGGTTCACTACTAGAAATCCGTCTTTTTCGGACAGATTCACAGACGGATTTCAGATGAAAATTGGACAAATTTCCTACAGATTTCGGATGGATAATTAATTCCGGACGGATTTCAGACGGAACGACACCCGTCCGAAAAAGCCTCGTTGGAAATTATAAAATCCGTCCCAAATTCTGTCCGAAAATATTTACAAACGGATTGCAGACGGAATATGGACAACGTGCAAATCCGGATTTTGGTTATTGTTTGGACGAATTTTGGACGGATTTATTTTTGTTTTCCAACGGATTTGGGACGGATGTTGTGATTTTATTTGGGACAGATTTCTCACGTATTAAATAAATAAATTTATCCAATCATCTTTTCGCACGGATTTAAGACAAACGTTTATCCTTTTGAGACGGATTTTGGACAAATTTAATAAAAAATATTTTTTTATAAATGAAATTGACACAAATTTATAAATTGGCTTAATTTACTTTTGAAACAACACTAAGATGAGATATCAAAATCATTATTCAAGTTTTAGTTTCACACAGATTGAGATAAAACTGAATTGAAAATTTTGACATATTTGAACAAATTTCAAACAAGACATTAACCTGTGAAGAACAATAAAGTATACCTGATAATGTTTTTACCTAACAGTCAAGAACAATCACATAAACTAAATTCATATAAGTGTTTCATCATTCTAGTTCTAGTACAATAAAACAAACCACTATGATCAAAGTACTCATTGAAGAGATATTTGTTCCTATAGAACCTAGACCATATAATGTCCCTTTTTTGCCTTTAGGAACTACTTCTTTCCAAATAGTCAAGTCATCTGGCATATTTTGGCTTTCACAAGACAACCCGTCACCATCCTCATTTAAAGACAATGATAATTCTGAAAGCTCTGATTTTCTCTTTTTAAGATTTCCCTACAAAACATTACAGTTTGACTTTTGTTAGTCATTTCACTAACAAACAATTTTGAACTATGCATGCAACAAAAGTTATAGAAAAATTAAAGTTAACACCACATACCATGGCATTCTCATATCTATTATCAACCCAAGTATTGTCCTTTTTCAAATGGCATTTAGCAAACACTTCTTCTATGGAAGGTTTGACTTGTGTAGCTACCTCCTACACTTTGTCATAACTTCAATGAGAAAATTCACAATAGTTCATAAAATTAAATACTCAAGCAAACAATTTCAAGTGTCTTACCATTCTACGTGCATGCTCACCCATAGATATTTGAAAGGTTTGATGCTCATTACACTGAAAACTAAACTCTTTGAGACTTCCTAAGATAGTATAGATGCTCATTTTCTATAGGAATTACTAACAGAGAGTCTAGACACAAACAGATTTTACAAGGGGATGTTAACATCAAAGAGTATTATTTTCAGTTTTTCACAACCACATACATCTATAGATTCTTACCATTTCCTAAAGTAAAACTCACTTAATGATTATTTAAAAAAAATACCAACAATCCCTCATAGAAAGTAAAATCAGACTAAAACTCAAGCAAACAATTGTCTTCACTGACCTGCAGTAAAAACCAAATGCAAATGCTCATCCTCTCTCATAAAGGCAATTTGATAGACATTAAAATAGGATACCTCATGGCTCTAAATCATCAATGCATAAATACATTCCACAAACTAAAAAATATTAAACTGATCAACACCTGAAGGCTTAAAAAAATATAAACCTTTCCAACATCACAACAGTAACAAAATTAAATAGAATTTGTTTTATGCAAGTCTTTTAGATAAGCAATAAAGTAACACCCAAAAAAATATCACTAAACATTGGTCTAATAGAATTGAATCATAACAGAAGCAAAAAAGGACTTAAATGAATCCAACAATTAACAGTCAAATAATCATAATTATAATACCAAACAATCCATTCTCCAGAAACAAAAAATACAGGCACCACACTCCTTTTAAGGCATAGGTATTGAACTACCATGAAAAATTATTCACACCCCACATAGAAAATTAACATGGCCTTACTCTTTAGTGATAGCGAGAACGTTGTCCACCAATCGTTGCATCATTGGGTTACTCAAAGTTCCGTTTTTTTTTCTTCAGACCTCTCCAAATCCAAAATCTATGGAATATATGGAAAAATCAATAAAAATGGAGATACCGATAATCGAATCAAAACAAAACAACACAAAATGGAATCAGAAATTGGAAATGGAGGTTCATAGAATTTTTAAAAATCTAAATCAGAGAGTTCCTAAGATAGTATAGATGCTCATTTGCTATAGGAATTACTAACAGAGAGTCTAGACACAAACAGATTTTACAAGGGGATGTTAACATCAAAGAGTATTATTTTCAGTTTTTCACAACCACATACATCTATAGATTCTTACCATTTCCTAAAGAAAAACTCACTTAATTATTATTTAAAAAAATACCAACAATCCCTCATAGAAAGTAAAATCAGACTGAAACAGGTTCAGAGAGGCCATAGCAGAACAATCTTTGATATTCAAAGGGAAGGAAATTCAAAATTTGAAATCAATTTGGGGTTAGGGTTTCAACTTTCAAATTAATTTGGGGGAAAATCAATCTAAGAGTGAATGAGTAAAATATCACTCACCAAACAGAGAAGGAGAAGAGGTAGAGTGGATGGCCGCGCTCTGACTTTCTCCGGCACGGCGGCGTTGATGACGACGACGCGGCAACAACGGCTGTTGAAGGTTTCTGTAACAACCAAGACTAAAAGAGAATGGGTAAGCTTCAAGGAAGGACAAGGAAGACTGAAATGAACATAATAATGGTGGAAACCACCATAAACGGCGGTGAGGAGCGCTTACTGCGGTGGGGCGATGGGGTTCGATGCAGGACGGCGACCGGACGCGCGGCTCCGACGACGGTCTAGTGGTGGTGGGCGCGGTGAGGTTTCATAGTAGCAAGAGAGGAGGAGATGGAGATGGAGTTGGAGGGAGGGAGGAAGAAGAAGAAGAAAGGAAAGAGAAAATAAAAAAAAGAAGGAGGGGTTCTGTCGTGCAGGGGAAGGGAGGGACTTCGGGGTTTTATTTATTTGTTTTTCAAGTATTTAGTGATTAGGTACCAAATAAGGGATTGAGATTAAGTTTCGAAAAAAGGAAATAGTATTACTCATTAGATCTAAAAATAATGAGTGATAAATATATACTTTTAAAAATTAAAATAAAGTAAAGATTGATAGTTAAATTATCAACTAAGAAAATCAACGGTCCAATATTTAATCTCCCATTAATGTTAAACTAATTTATTTTCAAATCTAAAATTAAATAGAATGAAAATATGAAAATGTTTTTCTCTTAATCATATTATTTAAAACATTTTTTTTGTACTGGTAATAATAATGATAATAATGTAAATTATTGTCTAGTAAGCGTGCATCCATTGAAATAAGTCAGTGCTAATGCACCCAATAAAATAATTTTAAGAGAGTAATTTAATTACTCAAACTAAACCGGTACGGATTGCTTTAATAGGGACTGATTTCATTTTATTAGTCTAAATATGTTTTTTAATTTTTTTCATAAATCTTGTTTACTTGTAAATTTATTAAGATCAAATATTTTAATCATATTTATAAGATAAATTATTTAATCTTTTTTGAATAAAAATATAAAAAATAACAAATCCGTGTGAAATCCGTCTAAAATTTTCAGACAGATTTCAGACGGATGTAAGATAAATCAACAAAAATATAAAAAACAATAAATCCGTGTGAAATTCGTCTGAAATTTTCGGACAGATTTCAGACGGATGTAAGATAAATCAAGAAAAATATTAAAAAAAATAACAAATCCGTGTGAAATCCGTCTGAAATTTTCGGACAGATTTCAGACGGATATAAGATAAATGAAGAAAAATATAAAAAATAACAAATCCGTGTGAAATCAGTCAAATTTTTTGGATGATTTAGACGGATGTAAGATAAATCAAGAAAAATATAAAAAAATAACAAATCAGTGTGAAATCTGGCCAAATTTTTGGACTGATTCAGACAGTGTAAGATAAATCAAGAAAAATATAAAAATAACAAATCCAGTGTGAAACTGTCTGAAATTTTTTGGATGATTTGACGGATGTAAGATAAATCAAGAAAAATATAAAAAATAATAAATCCGTGTGAAATCCGTCCGAAATGTTCATAAAATTTCAGACGGAAACATTTCCATCCGAAAATTCCGTCTGAAAATTCAAGTTTTCTAGTAGTGGTTCACCCATGGTTTGGTGAACTACCGGCGTTGGTGCTTTTTGGTCAATGTGGATATGTAACTCCGAAGTTGCTCTTCCTGAGATAGTTTGGATCCACATGCATAATGGAGTAGTATATATGATGATGATGATGATATATATATATATATATCTGATGAGATGATATATATATATATATATGATGATGATGATGATGATATTATGTTATATGTTGTTGCTATGCCATGATGTATGTTCATCTTGCTTCCTATCTCCATGCCGTTGTGATTATATGTTTTCTTACTCCCCATTTGCTGTTTTCCTTGTTTGGCATGTATGGTTTCGTGCAGAGGATGACGAGCAGCCAGGAGATGAGTGACTCTGAGGAGCCGCCACTCATAGTTATGACTTTTTTTAGTTTAGTTGTTCAGTTTGTTTAGTTCATTTGTTATTCCGATGATGTTTTTTCGGAACGGTTATACCAGCTCTGTATGTGATATCGGGGTTAGGTCTTTGTTTATAATTTATCATGGTTTTGGATCTATGTCTTTTTCCTTTTAAACTTGGTTTTATTTTTCCGTGTTTGTTGAACTAGTTCATGTGGGACCTTTCTACCCATGAACCCTTTTAATAAAGAACGTATGGTTTATGTTTTATCTTTATCTTTTATACTTTTTAGCATGCGGGGTAGTTGGGTGTCACATGTGTGCGTGTGTACTGTTCTGAAATTAGACGAGTCACCCGTCTAACTTTCCTTAGCTTTATTTTTGCTTGTTGTGCCTATGAAAATAATTTTCAAAGTTTCCTAAAAAGTTGGTAAATACAATTTAACCCCCTTTTTTGTGTTAACTTTGGTTATTTCATTACTTACATGTAACTCACGTACGCTAGGTCGCTTAGGGACTTTTGTGAAGTGCATTTGTTGCCGAACTTAGATTCGGGAGGTGTTGGAATGTTATTATTAGTTGGTATCAATTTCTTATTTATTGGATTTATGAATTCAATTTCAAGGTTCAACCTTATTTTTATTTTGCTAAGTCTTGGGCTTGAAGTTAATGTAACAAAGTATTGTGGAATTCCAAAATGAAACGAATAGACCAAATATTGGAAAGTTAAATACTTTCAAATTATCCATCTTTTGATGTTTTAAACCTATGGTTTGTACTTTATTTTCGATATCAAATGTTAATTTTAAATATTGTTATATAATTAATTTTAGCCTAGTATGCTTTAATTAATTTTAAGTATTCAAATGAACTTGTCTTTGAAAAGAATGTTTTGGTTAATGGTCTATTCAAGCCCAATTCTTAACAATAACTCTTTTTAAATTGATACCGGCGATTTGGGACATTAGTTTCCGCCTTGTTTGTCTTCGGACAACATTACAACCTAATCATAGTCGTTGTCGTTCTGATAGTATAGACACCTATTTATACGCGATTAGGGGATTGTGTGGGGGCCACAGAGACCTTGTGGATAGTCAGGCGTAGATCCTGCCAATGGTTCAGTGTACAGCTGCACTGCACCGGTGGAGACCTGGACAACAGGGCTATCTTGACACTCCACCGAACTAACTATTATTCAAATGTTAAAAACTCTCGTGTGAAAGTGTCGAGGAGATGGCTGTTAGCGTACTCCGATTGTGGACTTGTGCACCGAGTTGTTTACCATTTTTACCTGAATGCTATATCAACGGAACTTTTTGACAACAATAGTCTCCATGGAGCAAAGTTAGGTCTAGTTCTAGGCATGCATTCGAGTCTCGACCTTTTTTAAAAAACTATATATGTATTTTATAAGTGTGTCCTTTGATATATGTATATCCACTTGAATGCTTGTTTGTTTACCTGCATGCACATATGTACATTGCTAGCCTATTGTAGAATCTTACCTCCTCTGTTTGTATATCTTTTCTTCTGTTCCTGGTTGGTAATGTTTAGTATCATCCGAAAAGTGTAAAAGAGATGAGGAATGACAAGATGACGAGAAGGGATAGAAGATACCTATGAAGATGTCAGAGCTTCGTTGTCATGTGTAATATGTTGATTTTTCTTTTATGTGTAGAGTTGATAGTTGTCTAAACTATTTTTAAAATGTTATTATTTTAATTATGGTAATCGTGAGAAAATTTATAAGCTTACTTACTTTTCGAAAACTCATTGTATGTAATTATTTCGTATACTTATGAAAATTCATTTGCAATTGTTGTATCTAATTATTCTTAGTTTCTAGTGTATAAATGAAATTTACTTCTTTTTCTCATGACAATTGATGTAAGACCAGCGTTCAAATTTTATTTGAGAAAGTTTTAAATTTATCAAATGTTTATCATGTATTATTTTGACGTCATGCAAAGTTCTAATTTTTAAAAAGGTTATTTCGAAAATATTTCTAAAAATCCTCATTTTATTAAGTTAATCAAACTTAAATAAAACATGGTGTTACATTGTCTCCTTCAACATATTGCACTTGATCTCTAGAGTAAGAGCCAACTGAATTCGTCCTCAAAACCTTCCTCTGTATCTTAATCCAGTCAATCTTAATCATGGTAGCTCCTCCTCACCAAGAGGTCTTGAATGGTAGTTTTCCAAACTGTAAAATTTGTCTTCTCATTGAATAAATGAATCTCAAATTTAGGTGTATTTCATGCCATACCCATAACTTTGATACCACTGTTGGAAAAAATCACACACCATGGTCGAGAATAGGAACACACACAAAACACATCACAAAAGAGAATAATGGGACACACAAAATTTACATGGTTCAACACTATTTACTTAGGTCCACGGAAATACTACTCCAGTAAAATATTCACTATCTCAAAATAAGATTACAAGTTTTGTGATAGCTTGAAATTTTACCCTAAGATGTATGCCAAACTACAAACCTATAAGTACCACACTCAAGAGTTATAAGGAATGATAAACATTCACTCAAGAGACACTCTCGCTAATCAAGTGGCAACTCATACTTGATTCACTCACTGCTCTTGGATGCTCCAACACTTCACAAAGGCTCCCTTTATATTGTGGTGGAATGTGACTTCTTCCAAGAATTTGTAATTGACTATAGTGAACAGCCCATTTTAACTGGATTGCTTTTGATTTTTACTTATATTTAGAAAAAAAACCCAAAAAATGTATAAATAAAAAATCACAAAAATATTTTGCCTTTCATTTATTTAGTTTTCCTTATGTTTGTCTTTAAAATTTAGAAAATATTTTTTAAAAAAAATCATAAAAATATTTATGTTCTTTATTTATTTATATCGTTACTTGTAGATTAATATGCCATTTTAGCTTATCAATTAATAAAAGAAAATAAAAATGGAAATAAATGAATAAAGTAAAATATATTGATCATTCTTCTTATTTATTTCATGAGTTATGATATTTGAACAAAAATTTTGGACACCGTATGTAACACCATATATATTTATCTCTATCTTTCACTTACTTTTTTATCTTCTTTGTATACACGCTTATAAAAAATATACCCTAAAAACCAAGGGGTACAAAAATCATTTCTCTTCCATTGTCTATTCATCGTTAGAGGCAGTGGTAAGCCAAGAAAAATTATAGGAGAAACTATTAAGAAAGATTTAGAGGCCAATGATTTAACTATAAGTATGATTCATGATAGAATATTATGACGCCATTTGATCCACGTAGCCGACCCCACCTAGTGGGATAAGGCCTTGTTGTTATTGTTGTTGATAGAATTCATTTTGAGTTTATCTTATAAGCATATAAATAATAACAAACAAAAATAATATAGTCATGGTGTTTTCAATTCTTGGGCCCGAATAAGGTCCACTTCCATCTCTAATCCAAACGCATGACCCGGATCCAACTCTATTCTTTCACCCATTAGAAACATTCCCCTTCTTCATCACCCAAAATCCAATTCATTATGGATAAATTATGGATACAGATATGATATTTGGATACAAGGTCCAGACACCATACGGTTGATATCGTATGGCTGATCATCTTGAGGTTTATGTTTCAGCTTCATGATGTGCCTCACTTATCTGGTTAATCAAGTGCAGATATCTAGTTAATTCATTTTTTTATCTGATTAATGGGTTATCCTGAAACTTAACACCAAGTCTTCCACAACCCATCAATTATTTGGTTAATCAAGTGCAGATATCTGGTTCATATATTTCATTATCTGCTTAATGGGTCATCCTGAAGCTTACAATGATTTTCCACAATCATGTAATTATATGGTTAATCATGTGTAAGTATTTGATTAATTCAGTTCACTATATGGTTAATGTGTTACCCTGAAGCTAGATCACTACAAGAATAATGTTGATTTGCGACGGATTATTTGCGATGGCCTCAAAGCCGTCGTTAAAATTGTCATCTGCGACGACCTTTTCCGTTGTTAAAAGAAACGGTTGAATTTTCAAAATTTACAACGGCCTTGGGTGATTTGCGACGACTGATAAGCCTCTAGCTCATCTAGTTTTATAGCTAGTATGACCAGGGTTTTGTGCAAATTACATCCTATTTTCACCCAAATTAGATTAGATTGTTCTCAAGCAAGGTTTTGAGTCTCTAAAGTAGTTTTAGGTTAATTTACCCAGTTTTGAGTCAAATAATGTACTTATAGTTATTTCTTTGTTTTCAGGTTAAGTAGAAGTTGAGAGAATAAAGAAACAGGGGATTCGCCTCGCGAGAGTTTCCCTCGCCTCGCGAACCTGAAAGCCAGCAGAACAGTGAAAATGACATCCTCTCTGGTTCGCCTCGTGAACAGCTCTTCGCCTCGCGACCCTGAAGGCTGACTGTTCCAGGAAAATGCAAGGTTTCTGTGTCGCCTCGCGAACACTTGACTCGCCTCGCGAGTAATCCAACCCTGGAAGACCAGAAGCTATCACGGTTTAACCATGCTAAAGGTCACGGCTGTGACAGTTGGAATTTGAAGAGTCTCGCCTCGCGAGTAGTCCTTCGCCCCGCGAGAAGACCAAACGTTGCTGACTCTTCATGATATTCGCCTCGCGAATGATGTCTCGCCTCGCGAGTGGGCTAAATTTCTGAAGAAGTATAAAAGACTGTTCTGTGCAGATTGGAAGATAACTTTGGCTTCTCCATTATTCTGTTTACATTTTTTTCTGTGTGTTTTCGTTTTTTTATGGAGAACTAAGTTCCTAGGATTAATCTATTGTAATCGATTTCCACTACACTTGAGGTTCTTGTATTTCCTGTTTTGTATGCTTTTCCCTTTTCAATGCCATGCTTTATATTTCTGTTTGCTTAATTCAGGAGTATATTGTGTTGTGTTGATTTATTTCCAGTGATATTATGTTCCTATAATTAATCGCGTCTGCTTAATTCGCGTGTGTACGTTTCGTGTTCGCTTAATTCACGAAGGGCTTAACCCCGTTTGCTTAATTCGGGAATAGGGACATGTATCTGTAGTAGTGGTTTCGCTTGTAAATTGTTGCTACAACCGGGAGGGGATTAGAATCCGCTTAGGGCTTGGAAATTGCATGAACTTATGATAGTTGGGAAATCGAAAACAATAGATTAATCGTTTTTGGCCATTTGATAACCTCTTTGAACTGCCTTGTTTTATTGCTATGTTTGCATTGTTTTAATTTCTTTATTTGCATCCCAATCCAAACCCCCCCCAAAACTGATTTTTTGTGAAAAATAACACTTTAAGAGTCCTTGTGAGACGACATCCGAGTTGTCGCCCTAAACTACAGTTTTAAAACCCGCTCGTCCTTTTCGGCACATGCACGACAGCGCGACCAAAAATTGACGCCGTTGCCGGGGACTCTTATTTGTTATTTTTCCATTTTTTTCCCTTTCTTTTCTTTCTTTTATTTTCTGTTTTTGTTTTGAATTGGTCTGGCTACTAGGTCTAATTGCCCTGAATTGTGTGATTTTGATCCGAAAATTGAAAGAACACTGCACACACTTCGTAGAGAATTTCGGGCTAGCACTAGTAGTGATTCTAATTCCAAAACTGTTTTTGAAAACATGGGAGACCAAAGGACATTAAGACAGCTTGCTGCCCCTGATGTTAACTATAATGGATTGTGTATTTCATATCCTGGTGCTGATACTCCTTTTGAACTAAAATCTGGTTTCATTCACTTGTTGCCAAAGTTTAATGGTCTTGCAGGTGAGGATCCACACAAGCACTTGAAGGAATTCCAAGTTGTATGCTCCACAACCTCGAGATCAGAGGGAGTAATTGAGGATAGCATCAAACTGAAGGCTTTTCCGTTCTCACTCCAGGGAACTGCAAAGGATTGGCTGTTGTATCTTGAGCCCAACTCTATCACCACTTGGAATGATTTGAAGAGGGTTTTCCTAGAAAGATATTTTCCTGCTTCAAGAGCTGCGTCAATAAGGAAGGAGATATGTGGCATCAGGCAAGGGAATGAGTCGTTAGCTGAATATTGGGAAAGGTTCAAGCATTTGGTATCCAGTTGCCCACAGCATCAGATTTCTGAACAGCTCCTGATCCAATACTTTTATGAAGGATTACTGCCGATGGATAGGAATCTTTTGGATGCTGCTAGTGGGGGAGCGCTTGTTGACAAGACCCCAGCTGCTGGCAAGCAACTCATTGAGAATATGTCACTGAATTCCCAGCAGTTTACTACCAGAAGAAATTCAGTTGAGACAAGAGGTGTGCATGAGGTCCATGGTTCATCTTCCAACCAGGCCGCCTGACCGCGCTGTCGCCACGCGCCAAAAAGAACGAGCGATTATTAAAATAATGTAGTATAGAGCGACAACTCGAGTATCGTCTCTCAAGGACTCTTTAGTGTTGTTATTATTAACAGAAAATCAAAAGTTAGTTTTGGGGGGGTTTTGGATTGAAATAAAATAAAGAAAACAAAACAATGAAAACAAAGCAGTTAAAGAGAATAGCAAATAAACTAAAGACGATTAACCTACTGTTCTTGGTTTCCCACTATCATTGGTTCATGTAAATCCAAGCCCTAAGCAGATTCTAATCCCCTCCCGGTTGTAGCAACAAATAACAAACGAAATTCACTACTACGGATGTATGTTCCTATTCCCGAAATAACAAACGGGGTTAAGCTCTCATGAACAAACGAACATGAATGAACACACGCGAAATAACAAACGCGATTAAGTATAGAAACATAACATCACCGAAATGAATCAATACAACACTATACATTCCTGAAATAACAAACAGAAACATATAGCATTGCATTGAAAAGAGAAAAGCAATAAAAACAGGAAATACAGAACCTCAAATGTAAATGGAAACCAATCCCAGTAGATTAATCAAGGAGACTAGTTCTCCATTACAGACTTAAACACAAAAGAAAAGAAAGGAAAATAAACTACTACTACTAACTACTATCTATCAAAGACTAGCCAAAACTGGCTAACTCTGACTTGCCCACACTATGACTCTGACTCCTATTTATACAAATTCTCTCAAGACCTCCTCTTAATATATGAATACTCCTTTAATTCACTTCAACCTCTGCCTCTTAGCTTTCCAAAGCCACTTAATTTGCTTAATTATGAATTAAGATGAGAGAGTTATGTCCACATTCAATTCATAGGGCAGCTGAAACGCCTCTGACTTCACATGGATTGGAGCCCCTCAAAACGTCTCTGTTTGGAATAATGGTCTTCATGAGAGTTAAAGCTCTGTGTTTGATCTTTCATTTGCCACCGGTTTCAGTTCCAAACGACATCTACAGCCCAAGTTATGGCCCAATCTTCATGACCAGTTCAGGTTCCAGTGACAGCAATTATGTTCTAACTTCAAGGCCCAATGTGACCCACTATACATCCAATTAAGCGTCTGAGTTCTTCATGAAAGTTGTTGGGCTTCCTTTTAGCTTTCCTGTTCTGACTCCTGCGTTTATGTTTTTATAAGAGGGCAGCGCGTCACGGCCGTGATGGCTATCACGGCCAGGCCGTGATCGCTTCTGCCAAGGGTGTACTCCCCTTCTTGCTCTTCTTATTGCCCTGAAAACATAAAATAGCAGTAAGTGCTTTATTGGGCTCAAAATCAACTAAATTAACATAAAAATACTTTACAGACTCAAAATGCTGCTTAAAGACAATCAAGCCTAATTTGGGTGAAAATGATATAAAATTAGCACAAAGCCAAGGTTTTTCTAGTTATAAAACTAGACTAGCTAGAGGCTGATCAAAATACCCCAAACTTAAAATTTGCTTGTCCCCAAGCAAACTAAAACTCAAAAACTTAAAAAGACTCAAGACCTGGCAAAACATGGCAAGCTTAAGGATTCAATCAACCTTGCACAAATTTCAAGCAATATTTCAAAAGAATTTTTCTTCCAATGTTCCCCCCTTTCAAGCAAAGTAATCCCCACAATCATTTATTCTAAACAATTGAGAATTTCATCATTCAAACAATCATTAATCTAGGCAGGGGATCCAAGTTACACACAAAAGAGAGATCACCATATTCAAACAAATGCCTTCCTCACAAGGGAGATTTATGTTCACTCAATCGCTCAATTTGTGTCAGGCTAACAACAATTCACTCAATTTCACTTTTAAGAGCACTTCCCATAAATTTGATTTTCATCTCTAAATGATTCCCACAGAAAACATGCAAGCAACATCAAAAGGTCTTTTATGGGTTGTAATGGGGCCTGGCTAAGGGTAGGATATACAAAGGAACTAGACTGAAGACCCTAGGAACTAAGAGAGCATGAAACATTTCACACTTTGAAATTCACTCAAGTTCCTTTTCTCATTTTTCTTTTATGTCTTGGGTGACTACAACCTTTTTATTTCTTTTTGGCATTTTTGTATTTTTTTTCCTGTATATATATATATATTTTTTTTTTCATTTTTACACTTTCTTTTTCTCTGTTTTTTTTTTCAATCCCAAACAACACATTACACCTTGCAGCCACCCCAAACTTTAGTTTCTTGCACCCATTCTAAGATTACATGCTCTCCTAATCCTAAGATCGGGTTAACATGGTTTTCCAGATTTTTGGGCTTATAACATTAGGTTATCAAGAATTAACAGGCTAATAGGCTCAAAGGGGCTAAATAAGGAACATGCATTATGGATGGTTATTTTAGGCCAAGTAGCTATTTACAAAGAAAATGCCTAAATCATCTGAAGCAAACACATAATCATGCAAACCAAAAAGAGACTCAAGCAAATTCAGGAAAGTGCAACTTAAAAAGTGATTTCACACAGTTAGAAACATGTTGGAGGCTCAAAACCTCACCTGGACGTTTTTGCAAATTGCTTGACAGAGATTCTATCCCTAGTGTGTGCTTCCTATCACCCCAAACTTATCATAAATCATGTCATCATAACAAAATCCCAAAGTTCAGTTTTCAATCTCATGGGGATCACTTTTCAAAAAAAATTTCATATCCTAGGGGGAAAACAGTCAAAACATATTATGCAATCCATCTATGCAATTTCAATCAAATCCATCAAACTTGCCAATACTAGACTTAAACACAACTCCTGAGCTTCTCAAATTATTCAGGAGCTTTATTCAAAACAAAACAGAATTAAAGTAAGGAAAAGAAAATTAAAAAGGAGAAAGGGTTAAGAAAACTCATTGAAGGGCGGTTCCACCAGGATCCCACTGCTTGTAACATAAGTCCCACGTGGTAGCCAAAGGACTGAAATTCATTCCAAGCCTCCCTAACTTGCAGCTTTGATGCGGAGGTGAGCACTTGACAATTATAATAACTCCACCCAGTGCGGCGGACTTCTCACTACCTCTCGGGTCACAGATGACCGCTTTCTCAACAAAGTCTCCCCAATAGAAGTGGGGCTCAACCTCTTGGACTGGCCATGGTGCAAGATCCAAGGGCTTAAACTCCATCACTGGTTCCTCAGGGGAAGGTGGCAAACAGTTTGAAACGGTTACCGGTGCTGCTTCAACTTCTGCAATGTCTTCATCCACTGCATTAACAAATTTTTCACCTGCTATACACGCAGAAATTTCAGCACACACCAAACAAAGGTTAGAGTTAGTACATATATTACAAGAAAATGAATCAGAAAAATCCACAATGTCTGGAAATTCTTCAATTAATTCATCATCCACCCCATTACTCTCAACACATTCAATTGCTTTAATTGCATCATCTACTCCCAAAGGTTCTTCATCATCCTCAAGCACGGGGAAGCAGATGTCCTCCTGATCCTCCTGATCCTCCTTTTCTATATTTCCTGAAAAAAATAAACCTGCAAAACGATCTGCATTTTCTATTTTTCCTGAAAAGTATAAACCTGTAAAACATTCTACACACAAAGCAGTTCCATCACAATAACAAGCATTAGGATCAGGGGATTCAACACATAAACCATCATCAACAGAAACATTATCATTATAATTATTTTCAAAAATATTTTCAGGAATAACCATCTGTGAATCCTTATGTTCCTCAAGGGGCTGTGGAGTTAGCATTGCAGCTGAGTTGGTGGTAACTTGATCAATTAGAGCCCACAACTTCCGAGATTCAGCTTGGTCCCTCTGTTGGGCTTCAAGATTACTTGCCTCCATTGCCTCCATCCTCTGTTGAAATTCAAGATTGTATGCCATCCGTTGATTGTTCTCTTCCATTTGTTGTAGCATTGAAGCAATCTCATCCAAGGTGCTCCGTGAAGGTTCGGAAGGTGCAGAGGTGGTCACTTGGCTAGGATAGTATGGTGGTGGCTTACTAAAATTAGGATAATACATGCAAGGTGGTGGTTCATAATAAACATTAGGCAAATATCCATACATGTAATTATCCATGGCAATCAAAAATCCAGACAAAGCTGACAGAACTAATTAGCAAAGAAATTTTTTTTTTTTAAATTTTATTTTCTGCTAATAACAACAAACCAGAGTCCCCGGCAACGGCGCCAATTTTTGACCGCGCTGTCGCCACGCGCCGTCGCCACGCGCCAAAAAGAACGAGCGATTATTAAAATAATGTAGTATAGAGCGACAACTCGAGTATCGTCTCTCAAGGACTCTTTAGTGTTGTTATTATTAACAGAAAATCAAAAGTTAGTTTTGGGGGGGTTTTGGATTGAAATAAAATAAAGAAAACAAAACAATGAAAACAAAGCAGTTAAAGAGAATAGCAAATAAACTAAAGACGATTAACCTACTGTTCTTGGTTTCCCACTATCATTGGTTCATGTAAATCCAAGCCCTAAGCAGATTCTAATCCCCTCCCGGTTGTAGCAACAAATAACAAACGAAATTCACTACTACGGATGTATGTTCCTATTCCCGAAATAACAAACGGGGTTAAGCTCTCATGAACAAACGAACATGAATGAACACACGCGAAATAACAAACGCGATTAAGTATAGAAACATAACATCATCGAAATGAATCAATACAACACTATACATTCCTGAAATAACAAAAGAAACATATAGCATTGCATTGAAAAGAGAAAAGCAATAAAAACAGGAAATACAGAACCTCAAATGTAAATGGAAACCAATCCCAGTAGATTAATCAAGGAGACTAGTTCTCCATTACAGACTTAAACACAAAAAGAAAAGAAAGGAAAATAAACTACTACTACTAACTACTATCTATCAAAGACTAGCCAAAGCGGCTAACTCTGACTTGCCCACACTATGAATCTGACTCCTATTTATACAAATTCTCTCAAGACCTCCTCTTAATATATGAATACTCCTTTAATTCACTTCAACCTCTGCCTCTTAGCTTTCCAAAGCCACTTAATTTGCTTAATTATGAATTAAGATGAGAGAGTTATGTCCACATTCAATTCATAGGGCAGCTGAAACGCCTCTGACTTCACATGGATTGGAGCCCCTCAAAACGTCTCTGTTTGGAATAATGGTCTTCATGAGAGTTAAAGCTCTGTGTTTGATCTTTCATTTGCCACTGGTTTCAGTTCCAAACGACATCTACAGCCCAAGTTATGGCCCAATCTTCATGACCAGTTCAGGTTCCAGTGACAGCAATTATGTTCTAACTTCAAGGCCCAATGTGACCCACTATACATCCAATTAAGCGTCTGAGTTCTTCATGAAAGTTGTTGGGCTTCCTTTTAGCTTTCCTGTTCTGACTCCTGCGTTTATGTTTTTATAAGAGGGCCGCGCGTCACGGCCGTGATGGCTATCACGGCCAGGCCGTGATCGCTTCTGCCAAGGGTGTACTCCCCTTCTTGCTCTTCTTATTGCCCTGAAAACATAAAATAGCAGTAAGTGCTTTATTGGGCTCAAAATCAACTAAATTAACATAAAAATACTTTACAGACTCAAAATGCTGCTTAAAGACAATCAAGCCTAATTTGGGTGAAAATGATATAAAATCAGCACAAAGCCAAGGTTTTTCTAGTTATAAAACTAGACTAGCTAGAGGCTGATCACCGCCCTTGAGAATAGATTGGATGAGCTGACTTCTTTTGTAAGGCAATTGGCAATAGACCGGGTTCAGCCTGCAAGGTTGTGTAGCATGTGCAACTCTCCTGAGCACCCTTATGATGCATGCCCCATTCTAAAGGAAGGGTCATTTTCTGATTTGTCTCAAGCCTATGCAGTCCATCCCTATAATCCAGGCAACGGTCAGAACCAACACAACACTCCAGACCTCTCCACCAATAGGTACCATCTCAACTGGAGGAATCATCCTAATCTGCGGTATGGGAACTCATCCCAACAACAACCGATGGCACCCCAGAATCCTCCTCAAGTGACCACTTCTGCACCTTCTGGACCTTCACTGGAGGACATGTTCAAGCAAATGACTTCACAATTGACTTCACAAATGAATGCACAAATGACTACACTTTTCCAGCAGCAAATGGGACAGTTCCAGGCACAGTTCCAGGCCTCACAGGCACAGTATCAGCAGCGAACAGATGCTAGCATTCAAGATTTGAGGACACAGATTGGACAGCTGGCCACAACCATGAATAACATACAGCAAGGTCAAAGAACAACCCAGCTGCCTGCACAGCCAGTGATAAATCCCAATGCCTCCAACCCTAATGTGAGTGCCATATCTCTGAGATCTGGAAAAGTTGTTGAGGCCACCTCTGAAAAAGATGAAGCAACTGTTGAGGTAACTCTTGAGCCTATTGTTGAAGTTGAAGTTGAGAAGGTATACAGACCACCAATCCCATTCCCACACAGATTACAGAAAAATAATAAGATTGGTGGTGAAGACAAAGAAAGGGAGATTTTAGATGTGTTCAGAAAAGTAGCTGTGAATATTCCCCTTCTAGATGTGATCAAGCAGGTGCCCAAGTATGCAAAATTTCTCAAGGATCTATGCACCAACAAGAGGAAGATGAAGAATAATGAGAGGGTTGATTTGGGAAGAAATGTCTCAGCTCTTATCCAGTCTAGGCCTGCACCAGAAAGAGTTGCTACTTTAACCCCTACTCAGGCACTACCACAGAAGTGCAAGGATCCGGGCACATTTACGATTCCATGCACTATTGGGGATAGAAGATTTGAAAATTGCATGTTGGATTTGGGAGCCTCCATAAATGTCATGCCTACCTCCATCTTTAATAACCTTGATCTTGGGCCCTTGCAGTATACAGGTATTACCATCTAGTTGGCTAACAGGACCAGTGCCCGACCCATGGGAATGGTAGAAGATGTGCTAGTGCAAGTTGATGATTTGATCTTCCCTGCTGACTTCTACATCCTGGACATGGCAGGAGAGAAAAATTCCAGTAGATCACCAATAATCCTGGGCAGACCATTCATGAAGACAGCCAAGACTAAAATTGATGTTGATGATGGGACCATGTCTATGGAGTTTGGTGATATAGTGGCGAGGTTTAAAATCTTTGATACTATGAAGCAGCCCCTGGACGAGCACTCTGTTTTCCAATTGGAGTTGCTCTCTGAGCTTATTGATGATACATGTGATGACTTGGTTTCTGAATTTCCATTTAATTCTGGCTTTGATGATATTTTTTCTTGCCCTGATTGTACTAACACTAACCATTGTGTGGTGTGTGCTGAGATTGCTGCATGTTTACCAGGTGATGGATTAGTCAATGAAGTGCATGAGGAACGTGCAGAAGATGAAGCAGCACCGGAGGCCCCCCTACCTATCTGCCACCTCCCCCTGCGAAGCCACCAGAGGAAATGGATTTTGCACCATGGATAGTTCAAGGGATTGAAGCCAAATTTTATTGGGAGGACTTTGTTGATGAAGCGGTCGTCTTTGACCCAAGAGGAGGTGATGAGTCCGCCGCATTGAGCAAGGTCACCATCATTGTCAAGTGTTTACTCATATATCAAGGATGCAAGTTATGGGACCATGGAATGAACTCTACCTCTTTGGCCTTAGGCTACAAGAAATGGGATCCAGGCGGAAGCTCCTACACTGCCACTTGATCAGGGAGTTCCCTTTCCTTTCCCCCACTCTGATTTTATTGTTATGTTGTTTCATTGGGGACAATGTATATTTTAAGTGTGGGGGAGGGAACTAGTTGTAGTAGTTTTGTTATGTCTTGTTTTTTTTTCCTTTTCTTTTAAAGCTCCTGAATAATTTGAGAAGCTCAGGAGTTGTGTTGAGTCTTTTGTTGGCAAGTTTGATGGATTTTGATTGATTTTGCACAGATTGATTGTATGATTTAGGTGATGATTCCCCCTAGGCTGAAAAATTTTTGTTTTTGAAAAGTAATTCCCATGTGAAATTGAAAAATGAACTTTGAGATTTTGTTATGATGGCATGATTTATGATAAGTTTGGGGTGATAGGAAGCACACACTAGGGATAGAATCTCGGTCAAACAATTTGCATGAATGTCCAGGTGAGGATTTGAGCCTCCAACATGTTTTTGACTGTGTGAAACTCACTTTCAAGTTGCATTTTCCTGAATTTGCTTGAATCTCTTTTTGGTTTGCATGATTATGTGTTTGCTTCAGATGATTTAGGCATTTTCTTTGTAAATAGCTACTTAGCCTAAAATAAACCATCCCTAATGCATGTTCCTTAGTTAGCCCCATTGAGCCTAATTAGCCTATTAATTCTTGATAACCTAATGTTATAAGCAAAAATCTGGAAAAACCATGTTAACCCGATCTTAGGATTAGGAGAGCATGGAATCTTAGAAAGAGAATGGTTGCAAGAAATTAAGTTTGGGGTGGCTACAAGGTGTGATGTATTGTTTGGGATTGAAAAAAAAAAGAAGAAAAAAAAAGAAAAGTTTTAAAATGTTACAAATAAAAGTATTAGAAAAAAAAGAGGCTGTAGTCACCCAAGGCAAAAAGATGAATGAGAAAAGGAACTTGAATGGATTTCAATGTGTTGAAGTGTTTCATGCTCTCTTAGTTCCTAGGGACTTCAGCCTAGTACCCTTGTATATCCTACCTTTAGCCAGGCCCCATTACAACCCATAAAAGACCTTTTGATGTTGCTTGCATGTTTTCTGTGGGAATCATTTTGAGATGAAAATCAAATTCATGGGAAGTGCTCTTGAAAGTGAAATTGAGTGAATGTTGTTAGCCTGACAAACTGAGCGATTGAGTGAAACACAAATTTCCCTTGTAAGGAAGGCAGTTGTTTGAATTTGGTGATCTCCCTCTTGTGTGTAACTTGGATCCCCTGCTTAGATTAATGATTGTTTGAGTGATGAAATTCTCAAATTGTTTAGAATGAATGATTGTGGGGGTTGCTTTGTTTGAAAGGGGGGGCATTGAAGAAAACTGTTTTGATGTATTGCTTGAATTTGTGCAAGGTTGATTGAATCTTTTAAGCTTGCCAGGTCTTGAGTCTTTTTGATTTTTGAGTCTTAGTTTGCTTGGGGACAAGCAAAGTTTAAGTTTGGGGTAACGGCCAAGCCATCGCTAATGTACCTGACAGTTTGTGACGGCTAGAGGCCGTCAGTAATGGATCATGTTTACGACGGCCTTGCCATCGCTAATTGGCATTCCATTTGCGACGGCTTGAGCCATCACTATTCCGTTTAATATGCAAGTTTAATATGTAAGTTTGCGGCCGAGCCGTCGCTAATGTAACTTACAGTTTGCGACGGCTCTGGCCGTCACTAATAGGCATTCACGTTTGCGACGGCTTAGGCTGTCGCTTTTCCGTCGCAAGGTTTTAATAAAAGCCCAACCCGCCCCACTTTCCCTTCTTCAACCTGCAGCCTTCCTCTTCTCCCAAAACCCTAACGCCACTCAGCAGCACTTCACTGCCGTCGCACCACCACTGGCCTCGCATCGTCGCTGCCGTTCGTCCGTCCGCCAGTCCTCTTCCCCCCTTCTTGTCATTCCCTCTTCCCCATTCACATCCGACCTCCCCTTTCCTCTTCTCCTTCTCCTTCCCTCTTCCCATCCCGCCGCCGCCTGCTGCTACCACCGTTCGACCAGCCACCGCATGCCGTGGTGAGTTCACACGTGACAACAACACAAGACAACAACACTGTACCAAGTAGAGCGCAAGATGTTCCGACCAGCAAGATGGAGAAGTGATAAGAACAAAGTCAAAGCTATTTTCAAACTCCACTTCCATGTCACTCAGGTAGCTATTTTATAATAATGATCAATTTTCGGCACATTTTAAATATTAATTAAAAAGGGTGTAATTTTTTAGCCCTTATTAATCATATGGGGTGAAGTCAGAATATTGTGGAATGCAAAATGGGTAATGGTGAAAGCCTTAAAGTTGAGATTTTTTAATTTGTAATGCAATTTATTTCAGATGCTACAATCTGGGGTGGAGGCTTTGGTATTGTCTATAGTTCCAGGGGACATTGGAAAACCAAGTACGAGATTAGAGAAAGTTGCGGTTCATGGTGGAGTTTGTAGATGGGAGAATCCTGTTTATGAAACAATCATGCTTGTTCAGGAGCCTAAGACTGGGAAATTTAATGAGAGAATATATAATTTTGTGGTTTCAATGGTATTATTTTTTTTTCTCTTTCAATCATTAACTGTGTTAAATTAAGTAGTTGGTTTATGTCACAATGTGATCTTGATTATGGGTTATTTTTCTTTGTAGGGATTATCAAAAGCTAGCTTCATTGGGGATGTTTCAATAGAGTTTGTCTTAAACCCAACTGTTTTTGGTGATGGCGTTTCTTCTTGTTAAATAACATTTGCAGAGAGGAAGAGGAATGTAAAGATGGCAAGCTAAAACCCCATGATAGGAGCTTGAGGACCTATTTAAGCAATGGAGATACAGAAGAAATTAATTAAAAATAATTCATATTTTAAATAATTAATTAATAAAAAATTAATTAATTAAATTATTAAATTTTAAACAAAATATGTATTGCAGTTTGCGACTGCCTGGCCGTCGATAACTTTTGGTTATTTGCGACGGCCTGGCCGTCGCTAATGTCTAATGATTTGTGACGGTTAGGCCGTCGCAAATTTGCAACGGCCAATTAAAAAATACCGGCCAATTAAAAAATACCGTCATAAACGGTTTGCGATGACCCTTTATGTGACGGATTGTTGGCCATCGCAAATCCGTCACAAACACGTGTTTTGCGACGGCTTTGGGCTATTTGCGACGGTCTTTGGCCCTCGCTAATTCCAATTTTTCTTGTAGTGAATGACCGGTTAACCATATAATGAACTAAATTAACCAAATATTTGTACGTGATTAACCAAATATTTACACGTAATTGACCAAATAACCAAGTTATTAAAAGAGAAAAATATTTATAAAAAAAAATCCGAAAATTGCACTGTCGTGTGAGTAAGAATTTGCATGGGTAGCTTCCCAACTTCGTGTTATTATTTTGCCAAGTTGCGATTTTTCTTTGATTTGGATACGCATAAAGAGAAAAAATGTGAACCAACTTCCTGTGTAGGGACAATTGTTGCAAAACATTAACAAAACACTATCGATCTTGGGGATTTTCAAAATTAATTAATAATCTATTATCCTTAAAGTTAATCAATACAAATGGGAAAAGAAACTCTTATATGATTCTAAAGAAGTATCAAAATAGTTGTGTGTTGTGTGTTGTTTGTAATTATTGTCAAAAGCATGTGAGTGAAGAGGATGAATGGTTCATTTTAAATATTTGATAAAATACCTAATCCACCAGAACAATTTCTAGTAATGCCTTTCTTTCTTTTCAGGAGAATTACCAAACTCTAGTTCATTTCTATTAGCATCTCTGACATCAACAAATATCCTCATACTTCTTAACTCAAATTAATATAAATAATATAGACAGACCCTATGTTCTCCCTAGCATATCAGGCAAGAAGGATTTATTGATGCTGCAAATATTCCTTCTCTATCTTCATCATCTCCTCCTCGAGTACTATATAAGTCGCGTTATGATATTTGAGCATCAAATTTTAGACACCGTATGTGATATCATATGTGTTTATTTCTATCTCTCACTTATATTTTATCATCTTTTATATACACACATCTTGAAAATACAACAAATTACGGTGTCCCCAATTTGTTGTTCAAAAAACATTCCATCTTGTTGGGAAAAACCAGAGATAACAATCTCTAATGAAGAAAATATTTTCCCCCTTCACGTGTGCAAATAAATAAACACAACAAAAATATTCTTCCATAGGATAATATCAATGGTGGAAAAATAAAGAACAATGACACCATAATTTTTAATGTGGAAAACTCCCCAATGTAGGGATAAAAACCACGGGACCAAGTCAAACAAAAAATTTCCACTATAAATAATAATGGGTACACCAAGTTTTCCTAGAAATACTAGGGAACACCAATTCAACAATACTTCACCTAAAAGGTGGATATCACCAAGCAACAAGAGAGAAACCTCACAAGAATGAGTATAACAACCTAACTCAAAGAGAAGGCAAAGCAACAAATAAAATATATCAAACTGACGAGCTCATTGGTAGTAACAACATACTAAAATTTCAGCGAAAACGGAGCAAGTTTGCTATATCACCTTCTACAACAAGAACCCTCTTTTTCTTCCTCTTTTTCTCTCCGGCGCTCTTTCTCTATCTATCATGCAGCAACCAAATTGTTTTTCAACCTAGGGATTCAAATCCCTTCTTCAATTGCCACATGGGCTTGGTCCCATTATTAACCTCTTTTTTTTTATTTGCCATTTTATCTAGTGGGTCCACTTAGGAGGGAACCCATCCAACAAATATCCCCCTTCCGGACTAAGTAGGAAGATACTACTCGACCAAGCCCGCCTTCTTTCTACAGCAAATCAACTTTGTCATAGGCAAGGTCTTTGTCATCATATCTGAACTATTTTCATCAGTATGGATCTTTTCAAGTGAAAATGCCTTCATCTCTAGTGCATCTCGTATCCAATGATACCGCACCTCAATGTGCTTTGACCTGGAATGAAAAGTTGGATTCTTGCTGAGATGGATAACACTCTGGCTGTCACAAAATAACACAAACTTCTCTTGCTTGAGGCCCAACTCTTGTAGGAATTTCTGCTTCCACAAAAGTTCTTTAGAAGCTTCAGTAATGGCAATATACTCAGCCTCAGTGGTAGACAAAGCAACACATTTTTGTAATCTTGATTGCCAAGACACTGCTCCTCCTGCAAAGGTCATCAAGTACTTAGAAGTAGATTTTCTAAAATCAACATCACCAGCCATATCTGCATCTGTGTAGCCATCTAACACAGGTTGACCACTCCCAATGCATAAACACACTCTAGAAGGGCCTTTGAGATATATGAGAATCCACTTCACACTCTACCAGTGGTCTCTGCCAGGATTAGAGAGAAAACGGCTAACAACACCAACAGCATGGGCAATATCTGGCCTTGTGCATACCATAGCATACATCAATCTACCAACCGTGGATGCATAAGGAACCTTCTTCATCTCTTCTTTATCTTTCTCACTTGTAGGCATTGCTGAGAACTCAACTTGAAATGACCTGCAAGTGGAGTACTAACAGGTTTGGAATTGCTCATGTTAAACCTCTCTAACACCTTCTCAATATACCTCTGTTGAGACAACCACAATTTACCATTCTTCCTGTCACGAGTAATTCTCATGCCAAGGATTGCTTTTCAAGACCCAAATCCTTCATAGCAAAGGACTTGCTCAAATATTTCTCCAGACAATAAATCTTCTTAGTGTCATGACCAACAATCAACATGCCATCCACATATAGCAAGAGGATAATAAAATCATTATTAAGGAATTTCTTCCCAAACACGCAATGATCTGAAGTGGTTTTATTATAACCATGTTTCTCCATGAAAGAATCAAATTTCTTGTACCATTTCCTTGGTGCTTGCTTGAGTCCATACAAACTTTTCTTCAATTTGAACACAAGCTGCTCTTTTCCTTTGACCTTTAAGCCTTCAGGTTGCTCCATATAAATTTCCTCCTCCAAATCACCATGAAGGAATGTTGTCTTCACATCAAGTTGTTCAACCTCTAGCTTCAAGCTAGGTGCTAATCCAAGCACAACTCGAATAGAGGACATCTTCACCACAGGTGGGAAAATTTCTTCAAAGTCAATACCTTTCCTCTGATTGAAGCCTTTCACAACCAATCTTGTTTTGTACCTTGGTCGGGAGCTATTCTCTTCTGATTTTAAGTTGAACACCCATTTTTTCTTGAGTACTTTCCTACCCTTAGGCAACTTCACCAATTCAAATGTGTGATTCTCATACAAGGAATTCATTTCTTCTTGCATGGCCTTCAACCACTCTTCCTTGTGCACATTTACAATAGCCTCTTCATAGCTTTCTGGCTCTCCACCATCAGTGATCATCACATACTCATGTGGAGTGTATCTTTGGGAAGCATGACGCTCTCTAGTAGATCTTCTCAACCGAGGCTCAACTGGTGGCTTAAATGGAACCTCTTCAACTGGTTCATCATGGTGAGGTGTAGGGTCATCAGTTTCATTCCCATCATCTACCCGTATATCTCCCCCATCAACAAAAGTTCCAGTAGGAGGTTTAGGCACAACATCAATATAACTTCTGGTAACCGGTTTCTGTTTCTCGGCTTTCTCAAAATCTTCAATGGTTTAGTCTTCAAGAAATATCACATCCCGGCTTTTGATAATTTTTCTATCAGCTGGATCCCAGAGACTATAACCAAACTCTTCATGACCATAACCCAAGAAGACACATTGTTTGGATTTTCCATCAAGCTTGGACCTCTCATATCTTGGAATGTGAACAAAAGTCCTGCAACCAAACACTCTCAAATGACTATAAGAGATATCTTTCCCTGTCCATACTCTGTTTGGAACATCACCATCTAGTGGCACAGAAGTCGAAAGGTTGATCAAATCCACTGCAGTTCTCATTGCTTCACCCCAAAAGGATTTGGGTAATTTTGCATGAGAGAGCATACACCTGATTCTGTCATTAATGGTACGGTTCATTCTCTCTACAACTCCATTATGTTGAGGCGTCTTTGGAACTGTCTTCTCAAGCCTGATTCCATGTTCTTTGTACTATTCTTCAAACGGACCCCTGTATTCACCACTATTATCTGCTCGGACACATTTCAACTTGCATCCTTTTTCTCTTTCACCACTTGCATGAAAGTGCTTGAAGACACCAAGTACCTGGTCTTTAGATTTCAAAGCAAAAACCCACACTTTTCTAGAGTGATCATCAATAAAAGTAACAAAATATGAAGCACTACCAAGAGACTTAAAATCCATAGTGCAAACATCAGTATGAACTAAATCAAGAACACTTGGCCTCCTATGAGGACCAGAACTACGAAATGAAATTCTATGTTGTTTTCCAACAAAAAAATGAGAGCAAGTATTTAAAGGTGTACCTTTCATAGGAAGATAATTTTTCCTGGCAAGGATGTTGAGTCCTTTCTCACTCAAGTGGCCAAGGCGCATATGCGACAAATCAGAAGAAGTATCTTCAATTGCATTCACTTCCTCCTTGCTTAACTTTCCAGGCATCCTGTAGAGAGTAGTGAAGCTTTCTTCTTTTGCCACTACCAGTGAACCTTTGGTGAGCTTGCATATGCCACCACCAAAGTAAGTATGATAACCCTCAATGTCCAAGGCTTTAACGAAATCAAGTTGAGACGGATATCTGGAACATGTCTGACATTCTTCAATTGCAGCTTGCACCCAATGCTAGTTTCAATCCAAACATCTCCCATACCAACAATTTTACATACCCCTTCATTTCCCATTTTAACTGTGCCAAAATCACCAGCAGTATAAGATGAGACGAAATCACGCTTAGGAGTGACATGGTATGAGACTCCAGAATCAACAATCCAACTGGAATCATCGCATGCTAGATTTATAGAATTATCATCACAGACAATGTAAACATCACTATCAGATGTAACTGCAGTTGTGTTTTTATCATTTTTCTTCTCTTTGTCTTCATCTCTTTCTCTTGACTTCTCTCTCTTTAAGAACCCGCATTGTCTTTTGATGTGTCCCACATTCCCACAATGATAACATGTCACTTCTTTTCTAGTCCTGGACTTGCTTCTTGACTTGCTACGACTGTCAGATTTTTTATGCTTATGGAAATGTCTGGTTTGGCTTCTCCCTCGTGACTCTGCAACTAGTGCTTCTAACTGAGTGGAGGTAACAATCAAACCACGCTCCTTTCTTCTAGCTTCTTCATTCAACATGCTCTCTTTTACCATTGACATTGTCAACTTCCCATTAGGAGCTGAATCAGTCTGTCACAATCAGAACTTCCCAAGTGTCAGGCAAGGAACTGAGCAACAACAAGGCTTGCAACTCATCATCTAATTTAATATCTGCTGCTGTCAACTGATTCACAGTATTTTGAAAAATACTCATATGCTTTGCCATTGAATCCCCTTCTTTGTATTTCATATTCACCAGCTTTCGGATCCGAAATACTTTATTTTGCACATTCTTCCACTCATATAGCTCGGCCAACTTCTTCCACATTTTCTGGGCATCTGTTTGTGTCTACATGAGGATATACACTCAAATCCAGCCACTGCCTAATCAAAGCAACTGTCTTTCTATTCATCTTCTTCCAATCACTTTCATTTTTATCCTTGGGTCGAGCGGTGTCCCCCTCAATGGGATCATACAAGTCTTTGCTGTATAACATATCTTCCATGAAGGTCTTCCAAAGTGTATAATTTGTAGAGTTCAGCTTAATCATATTTGCCCCTTGATTTTCCTCCATTTAAATGCATAGTACAGAACAACCTAAGCTCTGGATATCACTTTGTTGGGAAAAACCAGATATAACAATCTCTAATGAAGAAAATATTTTTCCCCTTCACCCGTGCAAATAAATAAGCACAACAAAAATATTCTTCCACAGGATAATATCAATGACAGAAAAATAAAGAACAATGACACCACAATTTTTAACGTGGAAAACTCCCCAGTGTAGGAATAAAAACAACGGGACCAAGTCCAGCAAAAAACTTCCACTATAAATAACAATGGGTACACCAAGTCTTCCTAGAAATACTAGGGAACACCAATTCAACAATACTACTTCACCTAAAAGGTGGATATCACCAAGCAACAAGAGAGAAACCTCACATGAATTGGTATAACAACCCAACCCAAAGAGAAGGCAACACAATAAATAAAATATATCAAACTGACGAGCTCATTGGTAGGAACAACATACTGAAATTTCAGCGAAAAGGGAGCAAGTTTGCTATATCACCTTCTACCACAAGAACCCTCTTTTTCTTCCTCTTCTGCTCTCCGGCGCTCTCCCTCTGTCTATCGTGCAGCAACCAAATTGTTTTTCAACCTAGGGATTCAAATCCCTTCTTCAATTGCCACATGGGCTTGGGCCCATTATTAACCTCTCTGTTTTTTTTTCTTTGCCATTTTATCTAGTGGGTCCACTTAGGAGGGAACCCACCCAACACATATAAGTCCAGCCCAATCAATCCTTCCTCGGACTGGGATTCCTTCCAATTTTCCCTGTTACGTAATCCCCCCCCCCCCCCCCCCGGGGTGTTTCTGAGAACAAAGTTTACAGCAATCCAATCCAGGACATGTGGTATGATGTTACCAATAACTATGGCATGTAAGGCGTGAATGTGGAACCCCTGTTTCAAGTTTATTAAAGTAGGAAAAGCTGTAATTTAACTACGACATATCAAATTCATGTAAATGGCATGAGAATCTTATTTGCTGCCCGAGCCCCCAATTGAGAACTAAATTAAACCAAATATCAAAGAAATGTGTCCAAACTCATAAAAAGTATCAGCATTTGATAAATACCAAACAACTTTTAACTTAAAAAGTAGCTTTCTAGTTACTTAAATTTAAAAATTATCAAACAACTTCAATTTTATTTTTAAAGCTCTTATTTTTATGTTTAACTTTAAAATAACTTATAATCCCAAAAATAACTGGATCAAACGCTACCACAGTTTACATACTAGGTATTATTAAAATAAAAATTTTAGTATTTTTGGAGAATAATTGTTTAAAAAATATTTTCAATTAGGAGAATGCTAACCAGCACCCTTAGGACATTGATTAAGGGATCAAGAGGGACAGATTTGTATGGAAAATTGATGTATTTATTATTTCGAAAAGTGTTACACTTATATTCTCAATAGAAGCTTTCCTTTCATGATTTCCTTAACCAATATGCTTAGGACACTCAATATTAACAAAACCTTTCGATTATAATCCAATGTAAAACATTCAATAGTAAATATTATAAGGGTGCTAACCAGTGCCCTTACTGGTTAAGGAATGTAATTAAAGAATATGTTTTCGTTGGAAATCTACTATATTGTGAAATGGTGTGTTTGGTTTAAATTGAGGACAAACAACCCAAAATCAAGTATTTGACATTTCAACAATATGCTTAATTAAGGTCAAAGACATGATATATTCTCATATTTTCCAATACAGTCAAAATCAAATTTATGTTCCACGTCAAAAATAAAAAATAAAAAAATTATGTTCACAAATTTGTACAAGTACATATATTAATTAATAAGCGACTTAAATGATCAGGAGCTCTTTCCAATCCAAACAGGCCCTATGTAATATACAATATATTTTTAGGCCCCTTACTAATCAGCATTTTCCATTATGTAATATATACCATATTTTTAGCACAGGTGTTGCCATTTTCTTTGACAACGCCCTCTTCGATCCACATTTTCAGCAGGAAACAAATGATCAGTCAAAAATGATTGCGTCTCTCAGCTTGGAAATTGCTATTTTTTACTTGTTCTGATTGATCACCCTGCTTCGTCCTAGATGAAGATGGAGCCATTCAAAAAAAAAAAATTGTAGACGACAATGGGAAACAGATAATAATGAATGCTAATAAAAAATATGAAATAATTAAAACGTAAATTTTTCAGTTTTTTAATGCATTAAATAGTTTTATTTTTATTAAATGTGAGCTTACATTATTTTGAGAGTTGGGCTAAGTTGCATCAAACCGTCTTGGTTTGGGCTAAGATACACCACCCATTGCACAACTCATGTACCAAATTTTGGGTCAATCAAATGATCACATGGACTGGTCAAAATTTTAAAGTTTGCGCATGTATAAGACACTTGTTACCAGGGACGGAGCCACGTTAGCATTAGGGACGGAGCCACGTTAGTATTACCCGGTCATAAGAATCATCCAGGACATTTAGTGGTGAGCAGCCTCAAAATATGTGTGTATATATATTATCATCTAGTGGTTCATTGCGAGTCACTAATATATATCGAAAAGTTTAGTGTAAATTCAATTATGAAATAATTTTTTTATAAGTACAAATATAGATTATTTTTGTGACATGTATGAGAGGCGTTTGATAAATTATTAATATAATTAACATTTTAAATCATATAATTATGAATATTTTATATAAAATTTTATGTGTATATATTTGTTGGATGAACTTTAATTTTATTAGATGACCCCCTTATGATTCAAGTCTGTCTCCGTCATTGCTTGTTACACAAACCCTTAAATATTTAATCCTCCATATATTTGACATTTGAGATCAACTTTTACTTCTGTCCATGCATTTTTTTCAAAGAACATCATGAAGGTGACTTCATTTTGAATTTACGCGTCTAGCTAGGGTCGTAATCTTCTGTAGAGATTTGGATGAAAATTATGGCATATTTCCTCATCATGGCACGTCTTATTCTGAGAAAGCATTTTTGGATGGTCTAATTCCACCCCTGGACAGTGGAGACATGGGATAGTTGATTCTCCTTGATCAAATGGCCTACAGTAATAATGGAATACTTATGAATTTCTTATTTTATCGTTTTATGGAGATACACCGATTTCATGCCCACAGGTTTGATGCTTATTGCCGACAAATACGCCAAATAGCACGCATTTGCCAATAATATGTTTTGTCTTTTGTTCACGGGTATTGGCAAATAGCAAGATGTTTGTCCGCAGTCTTTATAGAAATATTTAAGAGTTAAATAAATCAAAATGTGTTGAAGTCATGCGTTTACATTGTCCTACATTATAACCATATAGATTTAATTAGGTTAAAATTAATATCTGTATATTCCTTCCAAATATGCCAATGAATTCTCTTGTTACATGCACAGGTTGAACATCGTCCAATCAATCAGTTCATTTTTAATACTTAGGAACAAGGTTTTAATTAAATTGCAGTAGCGATGGTATTGCATTTATCACAATTGCAGATAATTGCCTAAAATAGGGTCGATGCGGCCATAATTTCGGTCGTGTTCCGGTTTTGGAGATCTCGAGAATCAATACGTTACGACTCCAATTGCAGTTGTATATCTTTACTTAAAATCCTGCTTAGGAATGAGTTATTAATTGTAGGAGTATTCTCCTCGAACTAGAGAACCTTCAAACAATGGAGAGCACAAACTTAAACCGAGGTCAATGTTTTCTGGATGGAAAACTCAAACTGGAGAGGTGAAATTAAATATTTGAGAATTGTGAGTTTTACACATTGCCTTGTTTCTTATGTTGGGAAAAAGTAATACAACCATTGGTCAAAAATCAAAATGGTTGAAGTGAATTGATTTCCACCATGATTCAAGTTTGAGATCAGCTTATGAGGCGAGATATAATTAATCTCAGATAGAATATACAAATACAATTGAAGTTAGCTGTCATCTTATAATAGTATTGCATAACATGATGCTCGTGTTATTTAATATGCTGCATGAACACTTAACTGATCTTGTAAAACAAAGAATATATTTTTTGTGATAAACAAAATGGCGAGGGCATTCCAACCCTTATACAATATACACAAAGAATACAAACCACTGCCTAGCTAGGGATTACATGAATCTCTAACGGAGGAAATTCTCATCCAAAGAAGAACCATCTTAATGGGATTATAAAAGCGGATACATACAAGACAGATACCCAATAATGATTGGTCGTGTATATATAATGCGTAGAGTCGTATAGAATAATTCAATTTTGTTTTATCAAAAAACAAAAAATTCAATTTTGTTTAGAGGAATAGCATTGATAGCAGGGGCAGAACCTCTGGAAGAATGAGATAGCTATATATGATTACACTAAAAATATATTTTTTAAATATATCATGCATATAATTCTTTTAACGGTTTCTTTAAATATTGTTAATTATTTATTTTTTTATTAATAACATTTTAAAGAGTAAACAAATAGATTAATTGAAAACCTTAATCTGAGGGTTAGTCTTACAGATTGTATGTAGAGATACCAAATCAAAAACCAAATAAATAGATTAATTGATACACGACAACTTGCATACATAATATAATAATAATAGTAAAAAGAAATGAAATATGACTTTTAAAAGTTTTACACACACGATGATAAAAATAAAATTAGGTTAAAGATTTAGGGTTAGGGTTTAAAAGTCCCAAAAAAAGTGTTGGAGGTTATGTTTTGGTTCTCCATAATTTGGTCGTTGTGACTATACAGGAATGGGATCATCTTTACGCAAGGGAAGCTTGACTTCTCTAAAGTATTTGATCTAATAGGTTTTCACGGCTTGAAGCTGGTGTTTTGTATCAAATCTGGGCCTGCTTTTCATATGTTGATTGGTATAATAATCCTATTTGTTGTTAGGAAGCTTGTAATAATCCTGGTGTTCTATAACTCTCTTGGTTGTAATGGGTTAGAGTACCCATTCTCGATCTACTTATTATAATTTTTGTTGCTTATAAAAAAAAGGTTAAAGATTATAGTATAGTGTGTAAAAATATAATGTGGATAAGTTTGCATCACTAATAAAATTAATTTTAATAATTACTACTTATAACCCACTCAATTGTTTTTACTCTTCTCTTAATGAGTTTACCATTTATCTATTTATCTCTAAGTTCTTACTTGTGTGTGACTTATTCACTTCTCATTTTCTTTTCACATTTCTTCTCCCCTTTTTTTCATGATCTGCCCCAACCTTGATAAAATCAAGAGAAGTGGTAAAAGTTTTTTCTTTTGATTTTTATATTTATATTTTTTTATTTCAAGAGAGACCAAGTATATAATCATTATAAATCTTTTAATTATGGGTTAAGTTCAATATATTAATTTTAGAAAGACATATTAATTTTTTTTATACTTTTTTTGGCCCCCTCGAAAAATAATGGCTAACTCCACCCTGAATGATAAACTCAAAACAACTTGGCCAAACTTTATTTGTGGTAAGGATCAAACTTATGATTACCATCTGGTGACAGAGACTCCTACTATAATAAGAATTATTTCTCTTGAAAGCTTAAACTATTAGAACAACCCATATATATATATATATATATATATATATATATATATATATATATATATATATTAAAAATAATAATTTTTTTTAAGAAGGAAACTCAATGCATTTCATTATTAATTAAAAGAGCAATACAAGGCGTAACATGATAGAAAACCTGAGGACTAGCTAACAATAGAGTCGCCTGAGCTAAAGTATGGGTTACACTATTTGCTTTTCTCCTAACAAAACTAACATCATAGTTTGGAAAAGATAAAAGAAGATTGTGCTATTCGTCTATAACGGTACCAAATTCAGACAAATCCTTCCTAGGGGCATTAACACTATTGACTACCACTTGGCAATCAAGTTCAAAAATCATGTGGTGAGCCTGAAGATTTAGACTTGAAATCCACGTGATAGCTTGAAGCAAGACCAAAGCTTCCCCCTCCTTGACTGGATAGAGAAAAGGAAAAGATTCTGATCTTGCCAAAACAAAATTTCCACAATCGTCTCTGATGCACATTCCTATGTTTGTCTTGCCATGCTGAGATGAGAAGCATGCATCAATATTGCACTTATAAGTGCTCGGTGGTGGAGGAGACCACACCTGATGTAAGCTGGGATTTTCCACGCAAGCATGTACTGGGCGCAAAGCATTAGCACTTGACCGGCCACTCCAACAGGAAGGTTAGCGCACGCTGACAAATCAAAGGAGCCACGTGATCTTTATTTTCCCACAGCTTATCATTCCTAGCTTTCCATAGGCTCCATAAGGTCATAGCAAAATTGGCTCTGTTATTGTGGTCCAAGGTTGATAACATGCTAAAACATAGTTCAGAGAAGGATTGAGCAGAAATCAACAAAGTATTAATGAGATGCCACATTTGTTGGTACTACCAACAAGCCTGACTAACAGGGCAAGAGAACAGTAAATGCCCAATATTTTCCATGTCTCTATCACAAAAAACACAAGTGCTAGAGCATGAAATACCTTTTCCTTGAAGCCTAAGCCGAGAAGGGAGACACTCTCTACAAGCTCTCCAAAGAAAGATTTTTACTCTGGCTGGGACCTTCAATTTCCATATCAAGTCCCACTCACCCTCCTTTCGCAAATGGGAACAATCAACAAGAGAATTAAGAGCAAGTTGATAAGTTGATTTTACCGAGTAGCACCCATCAACACTTGGACCCCAAATAATCTTGTCTACACTTGCTGAAGAAAGTAAAGGAGTTTCCAGAATTTGCTTGGTAGTAGTGTAACATCCCTGGCTGCTCTATGGATTGACGACTGTCCCCACAGATCAACACAGGTCTTTTCAGCATGCTTTGTCCTCACTCACACACTTCCTGAGAAAACTTCCCAGGAGGCCACCCATCCCAGAATTGCTCCAAGTCAAGCACGCTTAACTGTGGAGTTCTTAAGTGATGGACTCCTGAAAAGAAGATGCATCTTGTTAGTATAGGTAGTACCAATCAATTCATATAAGCCTTCCTCAACTGCTTAGTCCCATACTTACACAATCTCAGGATCCCTCTCATTCGGGTGTGTAATCGGTTCATTCATGTCTCCCTCCACCTAGAAGCCTACCAGGAGCCGCTCCTTGTCCGTGCCTTCTTGCACCGCGACCACTCACCGTCCTCGTCGGCACCCGGGTGTCACATGCCCACCAGCTTCCGCTTGGTTCGTCCCCGAACCACACCGCACTGGGAGAGGTGCCGCTCTGATACCATTTGAAACATCCCTGGTTGCTCTATGGATTGACGACTATCCCCACAGACCAACACAGGTCTTTTCAGCGTGCTTTGTCCTCACTCACACGCTTCCTGGGAAAACTTCCCAGGAGGTCACCCATCCCAGAATTGCTCCAAGTCAAGCACGTTTAACTGTGGAGTTCTTAAGTGATGGGCTCCCGAAAAGAAGATGCACCTTGTTAGTATAGGTAGTACCAATCAATTCATATAAGCCTTCCTCAACTGCATAGTCCCATACCTACATAGTCTTAGGATCTCTCTCATTCGGGTGTGTAATCGGTTCATTCATGTCTCCCTCCACCTAGAAGCCTGCCGGGAGCCGCTCCTTGTCCGTGCCTTCTTGCACCGGCGACCACTCCTCGTCCTCGTCGGCACCCGGGTGTTACAAGTAGCATGAGGCAAGATGGTATGTATGTAAGGCGCTTTCCATGCTTGAGTCGAGTGATACCAGAGGTCTCTAACCACCATGTGTTGCCCATTGTGTACAACAAATCAGGGCAGGGAATACCCCTACTGGACCGCAACCATGGGGAGTTCCAAAGAGGGATGTTATAGCCATTGCCTATTCGCCATCTCATACCTTCTCTCACTAGGAATTGGGTTGACCAAATGCTTCTCCATGCATATGAAGGATTATCGCCCAAAGTAGTCTCAAGGAACTTCCTAGTGAAAAATATTTAGCTTTGAAGATTTTAGTCACAAGAGAATTGGGTTCCACCATAAATTTCCAAGCTTGTTTTCCTAGCACGGCTATGTTAAAAGCATGTAAATTGCGGAAGCCCATACCTCCCCACTCTTTAGGCATTGATAATTTGTCCCATAAAAGCCATTTAATTCCTTTAGAATCTCTATTTGTCGAGCCCCATAAAAAAGAATTAAGCATTTTTTGAATTTCATGACTAAGAGAAGGCGGGATGAGATACATAATCATGCAATATGAAGGAATAGATTGGGCCACAGCTTTAATTAAAATTTCTCTACCTACCATGGATAAGGTTTTTCCTTTCCACGAGCTCACCTTCTTCCAAATGCGATCTTTGACATAATTAAAAACATCCCTTTTATTCCTTCAAACAAAAGATGGAATACCCAAATATTTTCCAATATCTGCATGCTCGCGGATACCAACAACATTAGCTAAAAAAGCTTGAGAATGAGCCGGAACATTTTGGCTAAACAACAAAACTGATTTCTCCAAGTTGATAGCTTGCGCAGAAGCTAGCTCATAGGAAGTTAAGAGCCCTTTCATATGATTCAGTTCTTGTGCATTAGCTCTCATGAAGATAAAACTATCATCCGCAAAGAAAACATGGGTAATAATAGGGGCTATTCTACAAATTTTGACTCCATGAATAAAACCACCCCTTTCAGCATTTTTAATTAGAGACGATAACCCCTCAGTACACAAAATATATAAGTAGGGAGAAAGGGGATCACCTTGATGGAGACCACGCCCCGAAAGATCAGACCCGCTTCCACATTATTCACTAAAACCGAGTACTGAACTGAGGAGACACACATCATCATCTAGTGGATCCACTGAGGTGCAAAACCAATTTTTAGAATGATAGCCTGGAGGTAAGCCCGACTAACCCTATCATAAGCCTTGCTACCATCAAGCTTTAGAGCCGCATCACCGCTGGCTCCATTCCGTTTGCACTTCATGTAATGGATTACTTCTATAGCTATTAATGCATTGTCCACTATAGATCTACCAAAAACAAAAGCAGATTGCTCTACTGAAACACATTTACCAACAACCCGAGCCAACCTGTTAGCAAGAGTCTTAGAGAGGATTTTATAGACAACATTGCAAAGAGATATTGGGCGGAAATCACCCATTGAAGTAGGCTCCTCACATTTTGGAATAAGGACAATATTGGTGCCATTGATTTCATGAGGAAGAGTACCAACCTGCAACCAGTTTCTACAGGCCAGAGCAACATCCTTACCACATAAACTCCAAAGTATTTGATAAAAAGCTGCATTAAAACCGTCTGGACCGAGAAACTTATCAGGGTGCATCTCGAGGACTGTTTTTCTAAATTCATCATTAGAAAACAGAGCAAGAAGAATATCATTATCACTATCAGATAGCTTACTTTGGACTAAGTCAACCACAACATCAACTTCACTAGGCTGGTTGGCAAAGTGGTTTTCAAAATAATCATTAGCCAGGTTACAAAGCCTTTCTTGGGAATCCACTATATTATCATTATCAACAACTAGTTTAACAATGGTATTAAAATTCTTCCTAGTGGTGGCTGAGGCAGGAAAAAATTTAGTATTAGAATCACCTCCCTTTAACCAGTGGGCCTTGGCTCTTTGTCTCCAATACGCTTCCTCCTGTAAGAGTAATTTAGATAATCTCCTCCTTAAAGCGTTGAAATGAATGACTGAAGCTCTATCTGTTTTTGGGGCAATACTGCGACTCCAGCCTTCAAATCCGACGCACACTGCAAGATCTTCCATGGTAAGTTTGTATCATCAACCGAATCCTAACCTCCAGTTACCACCTCTTCTAAGCCATCTTCCATGAGCCATTGATTTTCAACTTTGAATCTCCTGTTAGTGAACATCATAGGCTGGTTACTAGTTGAGAGTAAAATGAGTGAGTGATCCAAAATTGGAGCCACAAGATTAGATAAGCTAGCTTTAGGAAAAACAACCCCCCATGAAGTATTTATCATAGCCCTATCAAGTCTTTCTTCAATTGAATTATCATTCTCTCTACTACGCCATCACGTAAAAGGATACCCCTCCAAAGGAATTTTAGTCAAGTTACAATCCAATATCACATTACAAAAACCATCGACCATCCATTGAGCCTTCTCCACTCTCCCTTGTTTTTCATCATTAGCAAGAAGGTCATTGAAATCACCAATTATGCACCACGGAAGGTCAGACATGCCCGCCAGAGAACGAATAATATTCCAAGACTCTCTCCTCCGAGTATTTTCAGGACAATCATAGAAATAAGCCTCCATCTAACTCCACCAGCCTCCTCAACTTCCATGTCAATAAAATTAGTGGCATAATTCTTAACCTAGACCTTTAAAGGATATCTCCAAAGAACTGCAAGACCCCCACTTCTACCTTCTCTATCTACACAAAAACCACAAGAAAATCCCAGCTTTAATCTTAACTCTTGAATTTTCCTTTCATGGACCAAAGTCTCACAAAGATACATAATGTCTGGTTTGTGAGATCGGGTAAGGTACTTTAGAGCTTGAACTACGCGCGGGTTACCAGGCCTCGGCCAGTTCAAGCGATAATTATCATGGCTCCCTGCGCAGCCTGGGGAACCAACCCGCCGATAAAAAAGGTACCATAATTTTATTAATTTCAGTAACATCCATAATAGTTGCATCCTGGAAACTATTCATGTGTTCTAGCGAATGGTTGTTCACTTGTTCTAGCGCATATCTGTTCACATGATCTATCGCATGGCCATGCACAAGGCTCCTTGTACGGCTTCGTTTCCTCATATCGGTATCTTGCGGATTTTTCGTTATCACCGCTTCATTATTTGGATAACCAATATCTTTGGTTATGATTGCACGCTCCCGATTATTAGGGAAGCTGGGACCACTTGTGGATACTTAGATGACTATCGAGATCTTCGTTGCCACCGAATCCAGAATATTTGTTATCGGTGGTAAGCGCACCAATTTCTTGGATCATCTCTCGCCCACTGCGCCGCCCCCTCTCTTGTTGTCCACCCTAATTTTCGGCCCCCATTGTTTGGTACCATCATCCTCCTCCATGTCAAAGATCTTAGCACAAACTTATCAGAATGGCCAAGAAGACCACAAAGAAAGCAGAATGTACCAAGTCTTGCATACTTGAATTTTACTATACACCATTCTCCACCAGCTTTCTTCACTTTCTTCTTCTTCTTTAAAGGACTACGTACATCCAGCCTGACCTTGATCCTTATATAGGTTCTCCAAGCACCAGAGTTGTTATTCACATCATACCCCACCAATTCTCCTATAAAGTTGCCAAGATGCCTCCCCAAAAACTCAGACATTAAACCCACTGGAAGTCCATGAATCTGAACCCATAAGTTGGCATGGAATAAGGAAACCTGTTCTGGAGACTCTCCTGGTTTGATCTTCTCTAGGATAAGCAGATGATTATTGAAGTTCCAAGGACTGTCCGAGAGGACCCTCTGTATATCCAGTTTATGATAGAACTGAAAATATAGAGCCCCTTCTCCTGCTCCTTTATATTCACTCCTTTCCCCGGCTGCCAAACATCTGCCATTGTGTCCCTCATACTGGTGAAACGGATAGATCTATTAGTTAGAAATCTTCCTACCAAAGTTAACACTCCTCTATTTATCTCCACCGGATCTCCCTAGCTTTCAAACACCATGCTCCCATCCTCCAATAAAGACATATTTTCGAAGCTTGCTTCCATGTCAGCAGCCATAGATATTGGATATTACTCAAGTTAGTTCAATTAATGCAATGCATCATTAAGTTAGTTAAGTTAGTTATTACAGCTGATTTTGTCAACAGCTCAATTAGTTAGCTCAGTTAGTTAGTTGGTTGTAAAGATAGCATAGCAGCAACACTTGTATAACAGCTGAGGAATCAGCTATTGTTGAATGAGAGTTTCATTTTTCAATCATTTCATAAATCGTTTTATGGTATCAGAGCTCTCTTCTAGAGAGCTATGCTGTGCAATCGCCTTTTTCTTCTTCCTCAACTATCTTCCATGGCCGAAATGAACGAAAATGAAGAAGCGGTTCAACCAGAACCACCTCCAAGAATCGATCTAGTGTGTGATCCCTACTACCTGCACCCTGGAGAAAGCCCGAGGATGATTCTTGTTTCGCCTCCTTTGGATGGCATGAATTACAACTCTTGGAGCAAAGCCGCAAGAAGAGCTTTAGTATCCAAGAACAAATTCAAGTTTTTCAATGGAGTAATTCCAGAACCTGATGTTGATAATCCAAAGTATGAAGCTTAGGAGATGTGCAACACATTGGTAATTTCTTGGATCACAAAATCTTTAAACCATGAAATTGCTCAAAGTGTAGTAGAATTTGAAAATGCTCAAGAAATTTGGGATGATTTGAAAAATAGGTTTTCCAAAAGGAACTATTTTAGAACTTCTAATTTGCTACAACTTGTTCACTCGATGAAACAAGGAGAAAGAACAATTTCATGTTACTTTACTGATTTCAAGACAGTGCGGGATGAATTGGAATCTTTTAGGCCAATTCCATCTTGTACTTGTATTGTTAAGTGTAGCTATGATCTTATTAAAAGCATCAAGAGACAACGAGAAATAGAGTATGTGATCTACTTTCTAAAAGGACTCAGTGAACCATATGGTGTTTTAAAAATTCAGATTCTTGCAATGGAGCCCTTACCTCCTATGACAAAAGCATTCTCAATGGTAAAACATCAAGAATGATAAATTGATTCAGAATCCAAAATTCTGTTAAATAGTGCTGATTCCAATCAAAATTGGAAGAGTCAAGGTAGAGGTAATGGTTATGCTGGAAGAGGGAGAGGAAGATTAAATGGAAGAGGATCAAATGGAAACTCAAACAAGGTTTGCACCTTCTATGGAAAGAGTGGCCATACAATTGATACGTGCTATTACAAGCATGGATTTCCACCTAACTTTAAGTTTAAGTTCAAGAATGCTGCAAATGTCAACAATGTTGCATCAGATGACATTGATTTGGATGAACTTTCAACTTCAGATGCTCAATTGGAATCTTTCCCTGCTATGGACCACAAAGAACCAAGTGTTACCTCAGTCCAGAACAGTATGCTCAACTTGCAGTCTTATTCCAGAAATCCTCCACACAATCTCACAGTGTGAACCAAGTAAGCCAAGCCAAGGCAGGTGAGTCTTCCACTCACTTGTCTCCACAAGTCTCAGGTAATGCATCCTGGATATTAGATACAGGTGCTACAGACCATGTTACCTTCTCACTCTCCTATTTTACTTCATATAAATGCATTAGACCAATCACTGTCAAATTACCAAATGGTGCAAGCACTGTTGCACAACACTCAGGCACAATCATATTTTCTGAAAACCTTTACTTGCATGATGTTTTGTACATAACAGACTTCAAACACAATCTAATTTCTATCAATAAAGTTGCCTCTTCTTTATCATGCAAGCTAACCTTTGATCATTTTTCTTACAAAATACAGGATATGAGTACCTTGAAGATGATAGGGCATGCTAGAGTTCAGAACCATTTGTACATCCTTGCTCAACCAAACAAGCCTCTCAAGTTTATCCCTTCCAATACTGTAAATTTTACCAATATTGTAATCAATACTATGAATTCAAGTTCTTTTGACCTTTGGCATTTTAGACTAGGTCATCCATCACACAATGTTTTACAGAATGTATCAAGATACTTTCCATATGTACATTTTGATTCCAAAAAAAATTGTGACTCTTGTCATCTTGCTAAGCAAGTTAAGCTTCCTTTTCCAAATAGCACAACTAAGTCTGTGAATGCTTTTGATCTTGTTCACATGGATATTTGGGGACCATTGAGCATACCATCTATCCATGGTCAAAGATACTTCCTCACCATTGTTGATGACTTCATAAGACACACTTGGATTTTCTTAATGAACCTAAAATCTAAAACATGAAACTTAATTCAGAACTTCACTTCTTTAGTTTTAACACAATTCAATAAAAAAATAAAAGCCATTAGAAGTGACAATGGCAAGGAATTTTTGCTAAACCAATTTTATGCTAGTAATGGCATCATTCATCAAACCTCTTGTGTGGAGACTCCACAACAAAACTCAGTAGTAGAGAGAAAACACAGGCACATCCTCAATGTTGCCAGATCTCTCTTATTTCAGTCAAATTTGCCTAAGTCCCTCTGGTGCTATGCTGTAAGTCATGCCATATTTTTAATAAACAGGCTTCCTACACCTATTTTATAGAACAAATCTCCATTTGAGATGTTGTATCATAAACCACCAACTTTACTTGATCTAAAGGTATTTGGAAGCTTGTGTTTTGCATCAACATTGACACAGAATTGCACCAAGTTGGATCCAGGGGCCAGAAAATGTGCCTTCCTTGGTTCCAAATCAGGAACCAAAGGCTATGTTTTGCTTGATCTGCATACAAGAGAAATCTTCATCTCAAGACATGTGATTTTTCATGAGCATATTTTTCCTTTTTCTTCATAATCCACTGTACAAAATGACATTTCCCAAACTCCTAACAACAAAACCTTTGATTTTCTCAATTTTGATGACATTCATCCTAACCATTCAACTCATTCTCAAACCAACCAACCACATCAGCCAATTCAACCTCCACCTGAACCAACTACAGAGAACAATCCTGACCAATTTAGTCCACCCATTGCATCCTCTGTTCCCAACCTACCCTTCCCTAAACCTATAGCCGTTGATCATGCAAATTCTAACATTCCTATGCACCACCAACCCTTAAGAAGATCTACAAGAACCAAACACTCTCCTGCTTACCTACATGACTTCCATTGCAATGCTCTGACCACTATGTATGCTCCATCATCCACAGGTACTAAGTATCCTTTATCATCTGTTCTTTCATATAATTCCCTTTCTCCTTCACATTTACACCTCACATTCTCCATCACCAATAATACTGAACCAAAAACATATAAACAAGCCATCCAATCCAACCACTGGATAAAGGCTATGCAAGCTGAGTTACTTGCTTTGGACCAAAACAACACTTGGTCTCTCACTGATCTACGAGCAGACAAGGTTCCAATTGGCTCTAAGTTGGTTTATGGAATCAAATATAGATCTGATGGCAGCATTGAAAGATACAAAGTCCGGTTAGTGGCTAAAGGCTATACACAAACAGAAGGATTGGACTACCTTGATACATTTGCACCAGTAGCAAAGCTCAATTCTATCAGACTCGTCTTGGCCCTTGCAGCATCTCAAAACTGGTTATTACATCAACTTGATGTCAATAACGCTTTTCTACATGGTGATTTAGATGAAGAAGTCTACATAGAGGTTCCCCAAGGTGTCCAATGCACCAACCCAAACCAAGTATGCAGACTCCACAAGTCACTATATGGCCTCAACAAGCAAGCAGGCAGTGGTTTGCTAAGCTTTCAAGTTCTCTCCAAGCCTTACAATACACTCAATCACAGCATGACCATTCCATGTTCTACAAGCACAATGGTTCCAATTTCACAATCCTTCTTGCTTATGTTGATGACCTGATACTAGCTGGTAATGATGCTTCTGAAATTGCTGTTGTGAATCACTTTCTGGATGCCATGCAAATTCAAGATAAAGGACCTAGGCACACTCAAATATTTCCTTGGCTTAGAGGTTGCTCGATCCAAAACTGGCATCACTATATGCCAAAGGAAATACACACTCGACATCTTGTCAGATACTGGTCTCCTAGCATCGAAGCCAACTCCTACTCCAATGGCTCGATCAACCAAATAGTCCAACTCAAAAACTGAACCCTATGCCAACCCTGCTGAATACAGAAAGTTAGTTGGCAGACTCCTATATTTGACTAATACAAGGCCTGACATAAGCTTTGCAGCCAACAACTTAGCCAGTTCATGGCTTGTCCCACCTTGGATCACTATAAAGCAGCCACTAGAGTCCTAAGGTATCTCAAAGGCAACCCTGCTCAAGGCCTATTTTATCCATGCACCTCCTCTCTTCAGTTAAAGGCCTTCAGTGACTCTGACTGGGCTACATGCTCTAACACAAGGCGCTCAATCGCTGCCTACTGTGTCTTTTTGGGTGACTCACTCATTTCATGGAAGGCAAAGAAGCAAACTACAGTTTCGCGTTCTTCATCAGAAGCTGAATATAGGGCACTGGCTGCCACAGTCTGCGAAATTCAGTGGCTTACTTACTTACTTCAAGAGTTGTCCATTCCATACATCTCCTCGGCTTCTCTATACTGTGATAGCCAGTCAGCTCGCCACATAGCTGCCAATTCTGTGTTCCATGAACGCACGAAACACATTGGTATTGACTGCCACTTGGTCAGAGAAAAACTCCAAGCTAAATTGTTTCACCTGTTGCCAATCTCCACCAAAGAACAATCGGATGACATCTTGACTAAGGCATTGGATCCTTCCCCATTTTAGTGTCTCCTCTCCAAGCTGGGAGTACTTAACATACACTCTCCAGCTTGCGGGGGGTATTGGATAATACTCAAGTTAGTTCAATTAATACAATGCATCATTAAGTTAATTAAGTTAGTTATTACAGCTAGTTTTGTCAACAGCTCAGTTAGTTAGCTCAGTTAGTTAGTTGGTTGTAAAGATAGCATAGCAGCAACACTTGTATAAAAGCTGAGGAATCATCTATTGTTGAATGAGAGTTTCATTTTTCAATCATTTCATAGATCGTTTTAATAGAAACAGGGAACACGCTCAAAAAGAAAAGACGCAAGAAGCCACAACGACTGAAAACTCTCAAGGGTGAGAGAGAACCAAGACTCAACACACTAATATTTTTATAATAATAAGCTTTTAACTAAAATTAATATTTTTTTTACATAATACGATAATATGTTTACTTATGCAATTTATTTTAATATATACATTATTAAATATCTTAAATTTCGCTTTTCCAACTTTTAAATTTCATAATTTAATTATACATATATAATGTCTAGATTTACACTCAATATATAATTTTATCTGTGCAATACTCTACCAAAAAGATTTACACTCAATATAAATGATCACTCATAGCCCATTACTTAGGGTTTTTCCCAATACAACCCCTCATGCCTCATATTATTGAGCTTGGTATGTGGATAACATGGTGTGTGGTTCAACAATGGATCTATGATAACTCTAATACTATATTGGATTTTGGGTCTAACTCAATCCCAAAAACTAGCTCTTGGGATTGAGGATTGTCCGTTACTTATAAGCTCTTATTAGATACTATCTTTAGTCAATGTGAGACTTGAGTTTTTCCCAATATAACCTGATGGATGTGGATAAGGTCAAATTAATTAAACCCAGCACATGATCACCCATCTCCAAACAACATATGCTGTTAGGTGAATTCACAATATTGATTTTAACCTCTATGTGTGAATTCCTACTTCCTATGCACTGCAATTACCGGTTTACTGCACCGGGTCAAATTTATCATTCCCAGATTGTGCTTACTATCAGTGACAATCCATCTCAGGTTTCAAGGTTTCTATTTTTTGGACAAAGTGACAATTGTTTTGCAGCTTTCACATGTCCACTGATGATCAGCACATGATCTTAGGACTTCAGCTCATTATAAATCGCATTTTAATTCAAACAGCCTTCAAATGCACAGTGCAAACAATTGTAAACTTATTTCCTACGTACTGAAATAGGAACTGTTTTTACCTGTTACAGCTTGGGTCATTTTATTGCTATTATTTATACTTATATTTTAGTCATCTTGTTGATTAAAAATAAAATCATCTAACATAATCCAAATTGCTTCGGTTTCAATGTCAGAATTAATCCAAACCAAATCATAGCTAGCGAATAATTTTTTTACCTTAAATCAACTCAAACCTATTCGCAAATGACCCTGCTCAAGGATATATATAATAAGGTATATTTCCATATAGTAATAAGAGCAATCTCGAGCCCTTGTTAACTCATATTCAAATAAGGAAAATGACAAATAATCCCGCAATACCTTGTGCTTCATTATTCTTTTGAAACTTTGACAAACTATTCCAACTTTCATAATGATATATGCATGAAATGATTTAATCCGAAAGCTAGCGAGTTGACAACTAACCACACTGCAAAATGCAGATAGTTCCAAACTTTATATATATATATATATATATATATATATATATATATATTTATTTATTTATTTATTTATCTCCTCCATCCATGTTAAGCTGCCAGCTTATGCTGGTCCAATTTCCACCCAATGGGCTAACTCATTCACATGGCCCTCCAAATAAATCAATTATTTAAACCTTAAAACTCAGAAACACACCAACCTTTCCCTATAAAACCCCCTTCACATTCCTCTCATCACTTCCATCACTCACACACCAAACAAAAGTAACACTAGTATTCAAAAAGTTACTAACCTTCAAAACTTTTGTGAAATGGCTTCCAAGGCTGCTCTTCTCCTTTCTCTCAACATCCTATTTTTCACTGTTGTTAGCTCCACCCATGTCCCATGCCCACCACCCCCCAAAGGTCCCAAACACCCACCATCCTCATCAAACCCACCTTCCTCAAAGCAACCCAGTTGCCCCAAGGACACCCTTAAGTTTGGTGTGTGTGCTGATTTGTTGGGTTTGGTGAACGTGCAACTTGGGAAGCCACCAAAGACCCCATGCTGCTCACTCATTCAGGGTCTTGCTAATCTTGAAGCTGCTGTTTGCCTTTGCACCGCTCTCAAAGCTAACGTGCTTGGCATCAACCTCAATATTCCCATCGACTTGAGCTTGATACTTAACTACTGTGGAAAGGGGGTCCCCAAGGGATTCGTGTGCGCTTAAATAGCCACTTTACCTTAAGTTAATTACTTAATTAATAAGTACGTCATAAATTAAGTTCTATTTGCTATATTCATTATTCATCATGATGTTTGTTTGGACACTGTGATTCTCATTGGCTTGTGCCGTTTTGCCAATGAACATTTCTGTCATAGTTGATTATTATTATTATAATTATGATTTGTGATGGTTGGAAGGTTACTCGCCTTCCGCCCTCACTCCTCTGTTGTATTCAATCTAAGTGAAATTTCTACTAATAAAATTCTATATTGAAGCATGGATTCAATGAAGCCGCTTTTGAAATTATATATATAGGCTGTAGAACTTCGTGCAATAAAGAGGTAAAGGCTGTCGAGTAAAAATTTTCTTCATATTATTTTTTTTTTTTAAAGATAGAGTACTTAGTATTGAAATAATAAAAACTCACAAGTATTCTTGAGAAAGAAAAAGTTTTTGCTTTCACCTCAATTATAACATTAAAAATATAAGATAATTATAACCGATATAGTTAAAATGGTATATAATAAGAAGAAACGAAGAAAATTCATTTAATTGGGAAAAATTGCATTCCAAGGATCGATCTAGCTAGAATGAGAACACATATAAAGCACACCAAAAAAAAAAAAAAATTGGAATACACAAAATTTATGTGGTTCAATACCATTTACCTACATCAAGTGAAATACTCCGACACAATATTCATTTGTCAAAATAAGAATACAAGTTTTGTGAAAACTTGAAAATTCATCTCCAACATATATACAACCCTACAAATCCGAGTAATCCACTCAAGAGTTACAAGAAATAGTAAAAACTTAGTCACAAGAGACACTTTCATTTATCAAGTATATATCACTTACACTTGATTTACTCACTGCTCTTAAATGCTCCGACACTTAACAATGTTCCCTTACCCTACTAGAAAATTGTTATTTTCGGACAGATTCACGGACGGAATTTGGACACTTTTCCTACGGATTTTGGACGGACAATTAATTTCGGACGGAACATCCCCCATCCGAAAAAGCCCCGTTGCAAATTAAAAATTCTGTCCGAAATTCCGTCCGAAATTAGTTCCAGACAGATTTCGGACAGCTTTCAGACAAACGCAAAAAATCTGAATTTTGGTTATATTGGCTTAATTTCGGACGGATTTCAGACCGATTCAATATTGCTATTCATGCAAATTCTGGACGGATTTCAGACGAATGTTATGATATTATTTGGACAGATTTCCCACGGATTAGATAATCATATTTAAATAATATTTTTTGATAAACAAATCATGTTTATTAATAAAAAAGGGCCAAACTTAAATAATTATGCATACCAAACTAGGTACTTGGACTTGGAATCTAATATAATATAATAAAAAATAATTATTATTAAGATATCACTCTAGACAAGTATCAAGCTTCAAATAAACAAAAACACAAAGTATCTTGAAATACAAGAATGACATATTAAGATTCAAAGCATTAAAATATCATTACAAACATCAAAGACATAAATTTATTCCTCATTGTTACTTTGATCACTAAACTCTTCATCTTCATCTAGCACATCATCCATCATCTCCTCCTCATCATCATATCATCGTCGTTGTCATCTAATCATCGTCGTCATTGATTAATTCGTGGCCACCATCATAAACGAGAAGGATGTTACTATAATGAAATAAAAGATAATGAGTCCTTCCGAGAAAGCATTCATCACACTGTACCAAGATAATAGACATTATAACTAATTTAAATAACAAGATAGAAAATATGGATATTCAAACCATTTGGCTTGTACTCACATAATGGACACCATCACATTAAGATACTCTCTACTTTGAAACATGCTCGCTAATCAATTAGCAACACATGACAAGACAAAATGTTCAATTTTTTTCTCTTCCAAATTCATAACTTTTGTATAAGACCACAAAGTTTCAATTTCTGATCCTATCATTCCAACACCCATTTGCGTATTCAACATTTGCATATTCAATATAGCTTCCCTATATAGCTGAGTAGCTGACAACTATGAGAACATACACATAAATTAAATTGAGTTTTGTAAATATATTCTATAGGACCTCTGCCCTTTCTTTCTCTTTCACCCAGTATTGACACCACTACACTCCTAATCTCATAGTACACACTGATCAAAGCCCAGAAAAGGTGTGAGGCCAGTACATATGTGTTAGCCTCAACATAGAAAGTTTCAAGATCTTTCTAAGACACGTGTATTAAATAAGTAATGATGATATAAAAGAAGCAGCAAATAGGAAGGGGAAGAACCAACCCAAAGCTACGTAATTATATACACTTGTAGAACAAATGTGGGGATGTCAGGAAGATATTTGGGTTTTATGTAACAAACACCAGTTCTGGCAAACCAACAACAGCATGCATCAATCCAACATTAAACCATAAAGCCAACCTAATATAGATCATGCACCAAAGGGTACAACAAGCATGAGGCAAACCAGCAACATCATACATCAATCACGAGACAATGGATTAAAATGCAATTTTAAATATTTAATCCCCTTCGCTGTGATTAGTACCTCATGTGGTCTGTCAGGTTGTATGTAATGCTGATGAGTGTGATTTTACCTTATATTTCATGTACATTTCTGCATGCATTTTCATATAGTTTAGGCATATTTAGTTTGATTTTGTTAGTTTTTACCTTGGAACGGGTTAGGCGGTGTTGTGGTGTTGTTTTGCAGGAATTAATGATAAAATGCTCAAGATTGACCCTGATGGAGTTTGGATGAAGACAGAGCTTGAAAAGTGAAGAAATCACTACAAGAATTTTCGCTATTTCCCATGGCCTATGGCCCTGGGAAATCCATAAAATCCGTGGGAAAATACACATTTCCCAGGGATGACCCACGGATTCAGATCCTTCGGTTTTCAGCTGGTCGGAAACGTTTCCCACGGGTATGCCCTGGGAAATACCCCGCGGTCACACCCTTGGGAAATTTCCCACGGACTACTCCCTGGGAAAAGTTTCCCACGGAAAAATCCCTGGGAAACGTTTCCCACGGAATTTTCCTTGGGAAACATTTCCCAGGGTTTTAACCTTGGGAAACCTATGTATTTTTTTTTCTGATTTCCAAAGGATCACCGCTGTTGGCTGTTGTGAATTCTATCCCCATTGCCACTGATCTTCTACACCACCACCACCACCACCCCCATCACCACAAACCGACACCACCACGAATCATCACCGCGAAGCCCCACCTCACCGTTCACCGATGCACCACCACGTCACACCAGAAGCGGTCTGGATCTGACCCACGCGGTTCGGATCCGTCACGAGCCGTCACCGCCACCAACCACCGTCGCGAAGCCCTACTTCACCGTTCATTGAAGCACCGCCCGCCCCGCTGCGTCACACCAGACGAGATCTGGCTCTAACCTTCGCGGTCTGGATCTAACCCATGTGGTTCGAATCCGCAGCGAGCCGCCTACTAGCCGTCGTCGTCCGCCTTCGCCACACCGTCCGATCATTCTGTCATCACTGTCGCGCCACATGTTCACCTACCAGCACTGATTTTGCAAACTTCTTTGGTTTGCTGGTTCTATTTGGGGGGTTTTCTGGGTTGTGCAAAGGGTATGGTGGAGGTGGAGGTGGTGGTAGTGAGGGGAGAAGAGCAGTGGTGGTAGTGGGATGAAAACACTCTGGTCAAAGCCCTGGGAAACGGCACCTCAACATATTTCCCATGGCCACAGCCCTGGGAAACGACGCTCAACATATTTCCCAGGGCCACAGCCCTGGGAAACGGCGTCTCAACATATTTCCCACGGCCACAGCCCTGGGAAACGGCGCTCAACATATTTCCCACAGCCACATCCCTGGGAAACGACGCTCAACATATTTCCCACGGCCACAACCCTGGGAAACGGCGCCTCATGTAACATATTTCCCACGGCCACAACCCTGGGAAACAGCTAAATCAGATACCCGCGGCCCAATCCGTGGGAAAACAAGCGGGAGCAGTTGGCGCCTCTGTTACCCAAGGCCCAACCCGTGGGAACCATAGAGAGAACTTTCCCAAGGCTTTAACCGTGGGAAACGACAAAATTTCCTAGGGATTTGTTGCCCTGGGTAATATGCCTTGGGAAATAGCTTAAATTCTTGTAGTGAATTGAGCCAAGCAGAGCCCATCACGGCCTAGCCGTGATAACCATCACGGTCGTGATCAAGCAGAGCTGAAAAGAAAAGGAGCCAAAAGTCAGAAGTTGTCACGGCCTAGCCGTGATGACCATCACGGCCATGACAGACCAGAATTTGAAAGTGCGCCTTTGGCAGAATGCGTCACGACCGTGACGCGCATTAATTGGATCAGAATTTCTATAAAAGAGGCGTTAGGCAGAAAAGAAAGGGAGCTGGGACTGAGAGTTGGATGGTTACAAAAGGGGGGTTCCAACCCTAGAAAGGAGCGGCTGAGAGGGGCTGTAGTGACGGTTGTGGAAAGCTCCCATGGAGTTTCTTCTCTCCTCTTCTCCTATTTCTCTGGTTTTGTTTTTCTCTGTAATTATGTGTAGCTAAACCCTTTTGTTGTTGGGATTAGATAATTGCCTTTCTGAACTTGATTGTATTGTGATTTGGTTTCAATGAAAGTTTCTATTTCTTTATGAGTATTTGATTCTGTGATTAATGCTTTCCCTGGTTTGGCCATCCTTGGAATGATTTGTTGCTTTGATAGACAATTGAAAGATTGATGTTAGAGCATGCTCATGAATCAAATGCCAAGTAGTTCATGAATCTAGACATAGGTCTTGGGGTGCTTGCAATCTTATAAGTCTTAGCTTAATGCAAAATCTCAGGTTGATCCACCTAAGACATTAGGGTTTGATTTGGGATTTTAGGCTCATTCAACCTAAGACATTAGGGTTTGAGTATTTAAAAAGACTTGATTGTCATAATTGAATTAGGACTTGTGTTAGTAACCACTTCATTGCAATCAAGGGAGGATTAGTGTTGTCTAACCCTGACAATTCTATCCTTTTGTTAACCACATCTCTCTTTGCATTCCAGGTGTTTGAGAAAAAGCCAAAAAGATTTTGCTGGTTTTATTTTGTTTATTTCGAATTCTCTTCATACACACTTTTCGTCTAAGTAGTTGCTTGACTTGTGAATTGGTAGTTGGCAACTGATCCTCATGGCAACGATATCGGTCTCACCACCGTATTACTTGTACGACTAGGTATACTTGCCTATTTAAAAAGTCGTATCAAGTTTTTGGCGCCGTTGCCGGGGATTGGTTTTGCCAATATCATTAGTAACAAGGGAGGCAACTACTTTAGACAATTTTCTTTTATTTTATTTTCTGTACATATTTGATTTTTTCTTTTGAGTTCTGTTTGTGCAAGGTGGGTTACAAATCATGGAGACTTATTATTTCCCCACCTTGGATGGAGTTACAAAATATTCCTTTGGGCCTAATGTAGTCTTGGGAGACTACGAGCTCTGGGGATATCAATGCCCTCATGCACAAGCTTATAGTGTAATCATGAAGCATGAGGAGGAATGGGAATGGAATGAGCGAACACCTCTAAAAGTTGCTCTAGAACAACATTCCCAAGGACTATCCATCTCTGAGGCCAAGGCGAGAGCCAATTATGATTGTATCGATGCTCTGATGCAATGCTTCAAAATGCAAGTGGGGGAGATTTGCAAACAGTTAGTACAATACCCACATGAAGCATTGTTTGAGCAGAATATGGTTTTTGGGATAGTTCAAAGGGCAGACGAAGTGGTAGTGGATGTCACCATGCTTGCCAAGCAATCTGAATTTGCTGCAGTAGACAAATATGTTAGCTTACGTGCATGCGTGGACACTGCAAAGTTAGTCCCTTCCACTTGTCTGTCAAACTTCCTCGTGAAAACACCATTTGACCCGAGAGGAAGTGAGTTCAGTATTGTAGAGGTCAATGGAGTTTTCACACACTTGCTAGGAGTAAGTAAGGATAAAGTCATATTGCTTCGGCAATTGCCACTCCACAGACCATGGGATCCGGGAGGAGGATCCTAACCCGTCAAGCTAGTGATGTTAAAGAAGCGCTTATTGGGAGGCAACCCAAGTTTTCTTTTTTATTATTTTTCTCTTAGTTATTTTCATTTTCTTGTTAGTTTTTGTTTTTGAATTTGACTCTTGAATAATTTGAGAAGATCAAGAGTTTACTTTTACTAATAAATTTGCCAAGTGTTTTCAGGGAAAGGAGGAAGGAAGAGCAAGAAAAGAAAAAAAAACAAAGTCAGCAGCCATCACGCCCTAGCCGTGACACTGGTCACGGCCGTGATGAGCTGAACAGAGAGATCAGAAAGGATCACGACCTAGCCGTGATGGAGGTCACGGTCGTCACTACTAGAAATCCATCTTTTTCGGACATAATTTCAGACGAAATTTGGACTCATTTCGGACGGATTTCGGACGGAATGGCACCCGTCTGAAAAAGCCTCGTGGGAAATTATAAAATCCGTCCCAAATTCTGTCCGAAAATATTTACAGACGGATTGCGGACGGAATATGGACAACGTGGAAATCCCGATTTTGGTTATTGTTCGGACGGATTTCAGACAGATTTATTTTTGTTTTCCAACGGATTTGGGACGGATATTGTGATTTTGTTGGTTATTGTTCGAATGGATTTCTGACAGATTTATTTTTGTTTTCCAACGGATTTGGGAGGGTGTTGTGATTTTGTTGGTTATTGTTCGGACGGATTTCGGATAGATTTATTTTTGTTTTCCAACGGATTTGGGACGGAGATTTCCCACGGAAGAATGAAAAGTCAGAATCTGTCACGGTCAGGTCGTGATGCCCATCATGGCCGTGACATGTCAACTGAGCCAGACCCCTTCTAGGTAGAACCCATCACGGCCAGGCCGTGATACCCATCATGGCCAGGCCGTGATACCCATCACGACCATGACAGACCATTTAGTGAAGCGACGTTCAAGGCAGAAGCTGTCACGGCCGTGACGCGCATTCTATGGATGATTTTTGAAAAGCCCTATGTCCAAAGGGGATAAGAATCATCAAACATCAATCATTTTTGAAAAACATACTACTATTATGCTTTAGCATCAAACATCAACTTAGCCTTAGAACAAGCTACAAACAATGGACGGCTAACAAGTACAAACAATAGTATATAAATCCCATTTAAGTATTGCCCAATGCGGACCTATATATAAAAGAGGATCAGGAACAACATCTCAAAAACTGTATTTAAACACTTAATGGAAGTCAAAAATTGGGGTTTAGAAACACAATTGATCAAAGAAGGATGAAATCTCAAAAACTGTATTTAAACATCTATATGGTCCTTTAACTTTTCAGGTGCAAACAGGAACCACGATAAGTCTCATTGTGCTCAAGCCTGCCTCCATGTCTTTGCAAGGGCTTTTCAATCTGCGCAAATGAACATTCAACAGAAATCAGATATCAAGAACTAAAAGCTAAAAGCAAAATAAAGAACTAAAAGCTAGATGCCAAAAACTAAAAGCAAAATAAAGTGAAACAGCAAAGCCTATAAATAAGGAGGTTGCAACCAGCCAAAAACTGCTGCATGTACAACATTAGTGTAACACCCCCGTTGGGCATTACTTTGTAACCACGTGCGGAAATAAAATTAAAAGGATAGTTTGCTGGTAGCTTTCGGAAAATAATTTATATAAATACATAAACGTCTAAAATTGGGTATAAAAATTTGGCATGACTCCATACATCATAGTATAATCATGCTTTCACAGAAAACATTAAAAACCACATAACAGTCATATAACAACTTAATTTAACACCATACATCACAACAGATAAACTCAAATACAACGCACAAATAGCATGCAGTTACCGAAAATCCCTCAGGCAGTCTCCCCTTACCTTTGAAGACAGGTAAAGGATCCTCGTCTTAATGCTCACATTAGCTCCAAGAGTGTAACTATCTACTCCATCAAGCAAGCATAGCCGTGTCAAACGTCTCAGAGAGGGAATCCCACAACGCGTAACAACCAGAAATCAAGAAATCAATTACCACTACAAAAAAAGGTCATTTAGCGACCGAAAATAGTGACCGAATTTTTAGGTTCCTTTTTGCGACCGAAATAGAGACCGATTGTAGGATCTACATGAAACACTGGTTAGAGTTGATTCTGCGACCGAAACAGCGACCAAAATAGAGCGTAGCAGAGATATCGGTCGCTACTTCGGTCGCTAAACAAAGGAAAGTAAAAGTCAGAAATTTATGAATTGTTAGCGACCGAAATGGCGACCGAATTAAATGCAACGGTCAAACTGTGTTTATATTAGCGACCGATTTATAAATCCGTCGCTAAATTTATGAATTCACACTTTAAACTTTATTTATATTTGCGACCGATATTAATTCGGTCGCTAAATGGCGCGTTAAAAAAATAAAATTGCGCGTGTTAGCGACCGAAATTTAATTCGGTCGCTACAATTACAAATTCAAATTAAAACTAACCATATTAGCGACCGAATTAATTCGGTCGCTAAAACTGAAATCCCTAAATTCGACAGAACCTCCTTCTTCCTCATTTTTTCCGTCGTTTTCTCTCTCCCACCCACTGTTTCTCTCTTCTACGGCGCGCGCTCCGGCCACCTCAACACCCCAAGACACCTCCGGTCGTCACCACCGTCATCTCCCCTCTGCTCAGGTAAGCTCTCCTCTACTCCATCTCTCTGTCTCATTGTCTCACTATGTCACTGTCTATCATTTCCCCCCTCATTTCAGGGCTCATTCTGGTCACATTGCTCACACCACCACCACCACAACGCCCTCCCTCACACTGATCGAGGTAATTGCTTCTCTCGTTGTCTTTCTCTACATTGTTGTTTCTGTTGTGTGGTGTGTGTACATTGGTGTTGTGTGTGTGTTTGTTGTGTTGTGTGTGTGTGTTGTGAGTGTGTGTTTGTTGTGTGTTCTGTGTACTAAAGTTTGTGTGTTTAATTGGATTGTAATCATAGGGTAGGTGTGTCTCACCGTGTTTGATGTGTGTGTTTGATGTGTATTGTGCATTTGGGGTGCTCTGTGTGTGTGTCTGTTTGGGATGTTTGTGTGTGTGTGTGTGTGCAGAGATGTGTGTTTAGTGTATGTGTGTGTGTGTGTTTGGGATGTTTGTGTGTGTGTGTGTGTGTGTGTGTGTGTGTGTAGAGATGTGTGTTTAGTGTATGTGTGTGTGTCTGTTTGGGATGTTTATGTGTGTGTGTGTGTGTGTGTGTGCAGAGATGTGTGTTTAGTGTATGTGTGTGAGTTTAGGGATGTGTGTTTTTGTTACTCATCATTTTCATTTTTTCATCCAACACATTTCTCTCTTTTCTCTTAGTTTCTCAAGGTGTCTTGATTTCTTACTCAAGGATCATCACTTAGAGGTAATTTTCCTCCAACCTTTCTTCATTACAATTGATGTTGAGTTGATTAGCTTCATGCTTGTTCTTAATTTTGTTCAAAAAGAATTAAGCTTGAAAATGGTAGAAAAATCATAACTCTTTGTACCCATTGATTTAAGTCTTGAAACTTAATATTGGTGCTTCTATAATCATACTCTTCATGCTTGCCAAATGATTTGATGAACAAAAATTTCTCCCCTATTTTCCCCCACTTGGCCAAACCATACCCTTTTATTTTACTCTTGGATTTCAAAAATTTGTAACTCTTTGCATAAAGGGAAACAAATCTCCAAATTTGATATCTGTGCTTGTTTGGTGATCAATGATCATCCTTCCTTTCTCTTCATGTTTTTCATTCAAATCACTAAGTTGCTACAACTTTCCATATTCCTTGATTTTTATGATTTAAATTCTAGAAAATCATAGAAATGGAATTTGTGAGTTATGACAATTTTTCCCTACTAACTAAGACCCTAACATCTTGTCTATCTAGGATGGACTATTAGATCATATAATTAATATAGTTAATTAGTGGTTAGTTACAAATCAGTTGCTTTATCTTACATATAATATAAGTCACTTTTATATATGACTTGATGTAATAAACTTTCTCATTCAATCAATTACACCTTTCAGTTTTTTCTCTATTATTTTCTATTTTAATGGGCACTGTCATGTTTACTAACATGAACATTGAACAACATGGAAAATCTTCTCTTTGATAGAAAGAAATTCTAGCATTATCCACATTTTTTTTATGGTACTAGATATATAATATATTGATTCGATTTGTGTAAACAGTTAGGCCCGATTTAAGGATAATTTTTAAAAAAAAGTCGAAATCAAAATAAATCGACCTTCAGCTCTCCAATCTTATTATTTTTTATGCTTCATTGATTATTTTTTCGTGAGCACATGCTTTAACACTAGATATTCATGAGATAAATTATTTAGGTATAACAATTTAACATAATAGAATAGTGATTTGAGTTGAAATGAATAATTTCATTTATGCACGATAGGTCCTTGTTGTCATATTCTTCTACCGACTCCTCCACTTATCCTTGCTCAGTTGTGTTTTCTCTCTCAGGTCAGTTCTCTGAACACTCAGTGTAATGTATTATGTGAATTATCGTCTTGTTTGGTAGTGGAGAGTTGAGCTCAATAGGATGTGATATTGTCTGATTGTATGCTGATAATTAATTTAATGTTTATGCATGTGTTTGTCAATATGTGTTGTTTGTTAGTGGAGAGCGGAGCTCAATAGGATGTGATCTTGTATGATTGTATGCTGATAATTTAATGTTTATGCATGTGTTTGTCAATATGTGTTGTTTGTTAGTGGAGAGCGGAGCTCAATAGGATGTGATCCTGTCCGAAAGGCGGGATGCTGGTTGTGTGCTGATAATTTAGAAATTATGCATGTGTTTGACAATTAACTGCTACTTGTTAGTGGAGAGCGGAGCTCAATAAGATGTTTGCTACAATATTTAATCTAAGTTTGTATTGATTTACGCTGCAATTTATATAAACTCAACAATGTTGCCATATTTATAGGTTAATGGTTTTATTTTCTGTTAGAGTTAATAATTAATTTACGAAAGCCTTAGTTTCCTATTTGAGATTCAATATTAATGAGCATATGTAACTTATCAAGGTATGCATGCTCATTGTATTGAATCTTGAATTGTCCAAGTGGGACAGTTTGGGAAAAAACCTTTTTCACACTCGTACAATAGTCATTTCAATGTTCAAATGCCTTATATACTTGTTGAAATCTCGGTCTGATGCATTTCCTTTTGTTCTCCTGGTGCATACTTGATCGCGGTGATTCTGACCGTGCTCGAGTCGAGTAACTTGGAGACCGATGGGAAATGCTGCCGAAATTTTGTCAAGTATAAGGTATTTGAATATGGGAATAACTATTAGTAGCCGAGTGTGACAAAGGTTTCTTCTCGAATGGGATAGGTTCATACATTGTCATAAGAACGAGATTGATGGAGTTATTGGAATGCACCGTAATATATAAGTGTTATTGTAGGATTGGTCAGGCTATTTAATTGCCAGCAATGGATATTCCGGAGAATCGGAAATGGATGTATCGTAGGTTGGATCGGAATAAACGTCTTAGGGAAGAGTATAGAGTTGGAGTGGGTGAGTTTATAGAGTTTGTTGTTAGCCAGGAGAGATTTATACAGCTGGGCGGTGATCAATTGAGGTGTCCTTGCAAAAGATGCAAGTGTCAATCTTTCAAAAGTGTGGATGGAGTTGTAGCCGATCTTTATGAGAAGGGCTTCATGCCTGATTACTATTGGTGGAGTAACCATGGTGAGACATTGCCGACTTAAACCCGATTGTGGGTGAAGGTTCGTACTATGGAAGTGGTGACGGGAGGAAGAATTGAATCCATACGAGCAGATGATAATGGATCATGCTGGACCATCGGTTGTGGTTGTACTCGAAGAAGATGGGGGAGAAGAGGGTGGAATGGGTTCACAATACAAAGAGGAGAATCCGAATCCCGAAGATCAAAGATTCTATGATATCTTTGAGTGCTGCACGATCTCCATTGTGGGAAGGATGTCGAGTAGCACGGAGTTGTCGATGTGCATGGAATGGTTGAGTATCAAATCGACTACAATATGCAAGAAGGCTGTTTTAATCACCTCAGCAGGTCAGTGTCCAAGGCGTTGCCAGAAGGCAATCGGATGCCTACAAGGTTTTATCATGCTAAGAAGTCCGTGGAAAATTTGGGTCTGGGGTGTTTGAAAATTGATTGTTGCCCGAATGGATGTATGTTGTACTATAAGGATGATTCAGCGGAAAGCATAACGTGTTGTCGATTTTGTGGTGCGGATCGGTATAAGACAACTACTAGGATGGGCATTGAGAAGAAGAGGTCGTTAAAAAAGATGTGGTACTTTCCGCTCGTGCCAAGACTTACAAGATTGTACTCTTCGATGGCCACTACAGCTCACATGAGGTGGCATAGTGAGCATGAGAGGGAGCAAGATATCTTGTGTCATCCATCTGATGGAGAAGCTAGGAAGCATTTTGATAGGGTTCATATGGCATTTTCGCAGGACCCTCGCAATGTCCGATTGGGGTTATCTGCTGATGGATTTAATCCTTTTGGGCAGTCTGGAAAAGCATACTCTTATTGGCCGGTTATCCTGACTCCGTACAATCTTCCCCCGGGGATGTGCATGAAACGGGAGTTTATGTTCCTAACAGTCATAATTCCGGGTCCGTCTAATCCAAAAGGTAAGATTGATGTGTACTTGCAGCCACTGATAGATGAGTTGACAATGCCGTGGAATGATGGTGTGTTGACATATGACGTATCTTTGAGGCAGAATTTCATCATGAAAGCAGCTTTAATGTGGACGATCAACGACTTTCCTGCTTATGGGATGATGTCGGGTTGGATGACCGCGGGGAAGCTTGGATGCCCAATATGAATGGAGCGATCGAAGGCATTCACGCTTAAAAACAGTCGAAAGATCTCATATTTTGATTGTCATCGTCAATTCCTTCCAGAAGATCATCCTTATAGGCGGAACAAGAATGCATTCAAGAAGCGTTGTGCGGAGAGAACACCGCCTCCACCACGTTTGACTGGTCCTCATGTATGGCGCAGAGTACAGGACTTACCGCTCGTCCATGAAACCCAAGGAGAACATATTCCTGATTATGGCGTCAACCATAATTGGACAAAACAAAGTATATTTTGGAGGTTGCCGTATTGGAGGACGCAGCTACTCCGTCACAACATTGATGTTATGCATACTGAGAGGAATGTGTTTTTGAATGTGTTTGACACTGTGATGGACATCAAGGGGAGGACAAAGGATACAAATAAAGCCCGATTGGACCGGTCGACATTTGTAATCGGAAGGAGCTTGAGTTGTAAGGACGGTGGTGGGTCGTAAGACTTATCAAACCGAAGGCAAGTTATACACTAAGCAAAGCACAGAAATTGGCCATCCGTAAGTGGGTTAAAGAACTAAAGTTACCGAGATGGGTATGCTTCCAATCTGGGTAGATGTGTTGACATTAAGGAAGCAAAGTTACATGGAATGAAGAGTCATGATTGCCACGTGTTCATGCAACGGTTGCTTCCAATTGCGTTCGACGCATTCATCAAGCAAATTTGGAACCCACTTGTTGAGCTTAGCCACTTTTTTCAGGGAGCTTACATCGACAACACTAAATGTGAATCAATTAAAGGATATGGAAGTCAAGATACCCGTTTTGTTATGTAAGTGGAGCAAATCTTCTCGCCGAGTTTCTTTGATTCCATGGAACACCCGCCAGTTCATCTACCTTACGAAGCAAGAGTTGGTGGCCCGATCCAATACCACTGGATGTATCCATTTGAGAGGTAAACAACATCAACTATTTTACTTAATACATATGAAATTCACGAACACGAGAGCGTAGTTTAGCTTTCCCTAAAACTAGTAATTATTTGTATGTATCCCTCTTTAATAGGTTCCTGCACTCCCTTAAACACAAAGTCATGAACAAGGCACGAGTGGAGGGTTCCATTTGTGAAGCATACTTAGTAGAGGAGACTTCCACTTTTGCCTCTTATTACTATCCGGACGAAGTTAACACGAGAAGGACAAGGATGCCTAGAAACGTTGATTCGGGCGAAGGATGTTCAACTAGTCCTCCTATATCAATATTCAACTATCCGGGCAGATTTAGTGGCAAATCAAAAGGATATTTCTTGGAGCAAGCGTGACATTAATCTTTGCTCATCGTATATCCTTCAAAATTGTGAAGAGGTGGCGCCATATTTAGAGTAAGTTTCTACAACGTCTTTAATAAGTTCAATTGACATTTATTATTATTAATCGTCCTGCTGTTAATCTCCCATATGTAGGATGTACGGCAATTTTCTAAGGGATCTCCAACCTGACATTTCAAATGATCCGGTTGATCAAGAAATTACTTCTCACTTTGCTACGTGGTTCAGTAAATATGTAGGTTAAGCATCTTCATTTTTTGAAGCATACATTTTATCTCCTTAAATATATAGCATGTATAAGAATAATATAATATTTGATTGTTTAGGTACTAGATCCAGAAAACAATGTTCAAAATCCATTGTTGACAAATTCGGCATGGGGGCCTAACAGATGGGTTACATCATGGAATACTTATATTGTAAATGGATATAAATTTAACACAAAAACATGGAATGAAGGAATGCAGGCGTGTAACTATGGTGTTTGTGTGCGAGCCCACGATGGCAATGTAGAGGATGATTTCTATGGGGTTCTAACCGACATCCTTGAACTCGATTATACCGGTTTTCCCGTGATGAAATTAGTTATCTTCAAGTGTGATTGGTTTGATCCTACTCTTGACGTAGGGACAAAAATAGATAAAAATTATGGTATTGTTCAAGTTAGGCTGTCTCGAAGGTATAATAAGGCGTACGACCCATTCATTTTTTTCACAACAGGCGGAGCGAGGTTTATTACTCGCCATATCCCGAAGGACATCATGGCTGGTTGGGTGTTATTAAGATAAAGGCTCGCGATATAATTCACCGATAATGTAATCAACCAGCCTGAAAAAGATGCTCCGTACCAAGATGATGAGTTTTCAAGACCCCACGCATCGTTGCAAATTACGTAGGACATTATTGTTAATTCTCTGGCGGACATTTCCGGAAATGGGGAAGAAGTTGAAAGAGAGTTAATGGATCAATCCGAGTTGGACGCATCTAGCGAAGGTACATTCCAATCAAGTGATACTGATGAGACTGAGGGTGAATTTAGTGACGGAGATTCTACTTAGGTAATTTATTTATGTCATAATTCATTGTGTGAATGTCATTCTACTTATTAGGTAATTTATTTTTGTATTATTTACACTGTTGTGTAATCATAGTTTCATTTTTTTCACAGATGGCAGATTCCTCCAGAGGTAGGGGTCGTCGTGGAGGTCGTGCTGCGAGAGTCCCTTCGCCGGCCGACCCACAGCCTTCAGATCGAGACCATCCTACCAGCACCTCTGTTGACGGGACACCTCAGGGTGATGGAGTTGCACCCCCCACCCATCCTCATGTGGTCTTGACACAGGCTGCACCCTCATCATCCACACCTACGACGATAGGACCATCATCATCATCGGGACAGGAGAGTCGTGGTCCATCCGACAGGAGGATTCTTCTTATCCCCAGGGGGATAACGAGTATGCTAATTTAATTTTTTAATATATATAAAGCATCGTTAATTTCTATTTACTTGTTTTTAAAATTTAATTATAACATTTATTAATGCTCTAATTTTGCTGCAGCTTTACCGCATGAAGGGCCCTTCTGATTCGATATCGAAGATCCTGCGATGCAAGTTTGATGGTCCATGGCCTACATGGAAGGCCATCCCACTGGGCCATAGGGATCAGTTGTTTCTAGAGTTTAAGGTAACAATTTATTAAGTTTTTAAAATTAAATTTACATTATATATATGTACACACAAATTTCCTAACAACTGTAAGTTGCAGAAAGAGTATAGGTGGGACTTAGCTTTAGAGGCTCTCGTCAGGGACATATTTGAGCATAAAGGCTCACTGGTTATGAAGAATCTGATGAACAAGCTGAGGAAGGGGCAGAATAAGGGGAGGTGGGTGGATCCTGAGATCAAGAGGCAGCTGGACCAGTACTGGGCTACTGAGAAGTTCCAGGAGATCCAGGCCACAGCTCGGCGTAATCGAGCTTCTGATGGTGGCGCATGTGCTTGGATCGGTGGGTCTAAATCAGCCGCCGCCCACTACGACAAGCTGGTAATACATTAAACTTTTGACTTAATATACTATTTAATTAATTAGTTTTCATTTTTAATTATTCTTATGAATTTAATATTATATTATTCTGTGCAGAAAGCACAGAAACAGCGGGCCCCGACTGCTATGGAGTTGGTGGAGAGGACGAAGAAGTTGAAGTCGGGGACATGGGTCAACGACAAGGCCCGTAACTATCTTTGTAAGCAAAAAAATAATTTAGTGTTTACTTGTAATTTATTATAAATGATTTGTTAATATTGGATATAATTATTTTAACTAAATCTATTCAACTATACTTTGTAGGCGGGCTTCAACGAGAAGAAGGACGATGCCATATCACGTGCCTCACAGTCACAAGAGAGAGGCTTTGACTGGTGATGGCTGCTCTCCTGTCTACGTCGACGATAATGCCATTTATTTGGAGGTCGTCGGGCGCAGGAACAAGTAGGGGCACGTGTATGGCCTCGGACACCTGGGAGCCGAGTTCATCGCTTCATCGTCCAAGCACGCTTGCTCCTTCTTTGCCGATACCGTCCCTCGGGGAGCAGTTCCACCAAATGCGAGGACACCATCACGCAGCTGAACGCGGAGCTCGGGAGAAGAGCGAGAGAGAGCAACAGATGGCGAACCAGTTACCTGATTGACTCGGGCACACCAGGCTGAAATGATGCAAGAGCATCGAGTAGGGCGGACATCTGCGGCTGGTGTTGGAGCAGATGAGGATCCAGACTCGGTTGCTCGAGATGATGCTCTCGACGGTTGTGCAGCGCTGCGCCGCTCCTCCGATTCCGCCGCCCGGCCATCGATGTCGCTACTGCAGAGGGCGATAAGCTAGCGAGACGTCGGTGGTACGGACGGCCGAGGATGATTGGATTCCTCCATCTCCCCCTCATCATGACTGATTTTTTCTCTCCATATTTTTGACTTTAAACGATTCTTGTACGACATTTTGGATTATTCTTTTTATATATATTTATTATTTTTTATGATTGTATATTTCATAAGTTATTTGGTGTGTTTTATTAGTAATTTTTTTAACGTTTAAAGAAAATCAGAAAAAAAAATTATTATAAAAATTAAAATTAAAAAAAAATTAATAATAACAAGTTTAGCGACCGAATTAGAAACCAATAATTTTGTCGCTAAACTTTATTTAAGATTTACAGATGATGTATAGCGACCGAAAATCCGTCGCTAATATAGGTTAACAGTAACCAAAATTAGTGACCGAATTAGCAACCGATTATCGGTCGCTAAAAATGGTTACCCAAAAAATGCGACCAACCTAATAGCGACCGATTATTATTATATAGCGACCGAATTTACGGTCGCTAATTAGCGACCGAAATAATAATTCGGTAGCTAAAACCTTAGCGACCAGGTATTCAGCTACCATCATAAATCGGTCTCTGATTCGGTCGCTAAAACAAATAGCGACCGATTTACATGGTTTAGCGACCGAAAATTACGGTCGCTAAACAATTGTTTTTTTGTAGTGTACACATGATCAAATACACATTCTAATTTGATCTAAACACTTTATCTTATTACCAAACAAGGTTATTTTCAAAGAAAATCATGTTTGGAGCTTACGCTTCACAATACCCTTTGAGGAAACTTTGTTTTGAGTAAAGGATCATGAAAATGAACTTAAGAATCATCAATTAAGAGTCCTAATTGCAATAAATCATAATTAATTTCACAAAAACAAATTCAAATTCAAATAAAATCAAATTGGGGTTTAGGGCTCCTAAATACAATTTGGGGAAAACTCATTTTAACTAAAGAATCATGAAATTAGTTCAAGAAATCACTAATTCAACAATTCAATTGATTAAAACATAATTAATTTCATGTTTAACAACTGAAATTAAAGTAAATTTGGGTTAGGGTTTCAAAATCAATTTGAGGGTTTTGAATCTAGAAGAGATTAGGGGTAAACACTTACCCAAGATGAAGGAAAAGGCACTGCGACAACGGCCCAAGGTGGTGGTGACGGTGGACGGCGCGGCAGTAGGGGCGGAGAACGGCAACATGTTTTCTGTACATCCACCAAAATCCAAAAGAAACAAGAGTTAAGCTTCAAAGGAATAGAAAAGAAGGATCAACAACCCAAACTATGGTGGAAACACCATAAACGGCTACCAGAAGAGCTCACCGTGGCAGTGACAGCAGCGAACTGAGGCGCGCTTGAACAGAACGCGTAGGAGGAGAATAGAAGCACGCAGCCTACCCCTTGCTCTGAGCGGTGGCCGGACGTTGGCCTCCCTAGTGGCGGCGCGAACCAGACAGGAAGGAAGAGGGAGGAGCTGAGTTTAGGGGGAGAAGAAGTGGGGAAGAAGAAGAAGGGAGAAAGAAGGAGAAGCAGAGAAAGAAAAGAGAAAGTGAGGGAGAGGCGTCGAGAGAGAGAGAGAGAAATGAGAAAGTTAGGTTTTTAAGTTAATTATTTAGTAATAGGTATAAAATGAGTGATAAATATTAAGCCTAAAATAATCATGTTTTTACTTTTTTTGGAATCTAAAAATAAAGATTGATAAATATATGATTTCGAAATTCAAATTAGAGTAAAGATTAATAGTTGAACTGATCAACTAAGAAAATACTTTGTCCTAAATTTAATCTCCGATAAATGTCAAACCAGTTTATTTTCAACACTAAAATTAAATAGAATGAAAATATGAAAATGTTTTTCTCTTAATCTTATTATTTAAAATATTTTTATGTACTATTAATAATAGTGACAATAATGTAACTTATTGTCTAGTAAGCGTGCATTCACTAAAATAAGTCAGTGCTAACGCACCCAATAAAATAATTTGAAGCGAGTAATTTAATTACTCAAACTAAACCACATAACAAAATTAACATAAACATCCAAATAAAATAATTAATCATATGTGTAAAAACTAGGGTGTTACAATTAGCAGAGAAACAACATCATCCCATTTTCATTTCATTTATATCCCTTTCCTTTTGTTTTATTTTATTTTTTTGCAGCACCTATCTTCAAACTTCAATAACCCTCCTTTGTTTTTCTTATTCCTATCTCTCTCTAACTCATTCTCACTTTCTCTCTCTGCATAGAATAGCAATTAGCAAACAAAATGAAAGAAGAAACTTGGAAACTCCACCCATCCACCCATCAAACAGGACATATGTTTTCCTAGATCTTGCATCAGTCCATGAGTAATTGCAACACTCATTACATGTAATTGAAAATAAACAAACAAGTAAAGGATCCTCGTCTTAATGCCCATGTTAGCTCCAAGAGTGTAATTATCTACTCCATCAAGCAAGCATAGCCGTGTCAAACGTCTCAGAGAGGGAATCAAACAACGCGCAACAATCAGAAATCAGGAAATCAATTACGCATGACCAAACACACATTCTAATTTGATCTAAACACTTAATCTTATTACCAAACAAGGTTATTTTCAAAAAAATAATGTTTGGAGCTTACGCTTCACAATACCATTTGAGGAAACTTTGTTTTGATTAAAGGATCATGAAAGAGAACTTGGGAATCATCAATTAAGAGTCCTAGCTGCACTAAATCATAATTAATTTCACAAAAATATAACCAACTTCAAATAAAATCAAATTGGGGTTTAGGTCTCCTAAATACAATTTGGGGAAAACTCATTTTAACTAAAGAATAATGAAATTGGTTTAGGGAAACACTAATTCACAGTCTCAGTTTCATAAAAAAAGGTTTATTCTTTAAGATTAAAATCTGAAATCAAAGGGTTAGGGTTTCAAAATCAATTTGGAGGTTTTGAATCTGAGACACAAGAGAGGGTTTTGACTCACCCAAGGAAGAAGAAGAAGTTGTGGTGGTGCTGTGATGCGGCGACGCGACGGCGGACGGTAGCGATTGATTTGAAGAGAGTAATTTAATTACTCAAACTAAATCGGTATGGATTGCTTTAATAGGGATTGATTTCATTTTATTAGTCTAAATATGTTTTTTAATTTTTTTTCATAAATCTTGTTTACTTTTAAATTTATTAAGATCAAATATTTTAATCATATTTATAAGATAAATTATTTAATCTTTTTTCAAGGAAAATATAAAAAATAACAAATTCCGTGTGAAATCCGTCCGAAACTTTCGGACGGATTTTCATTGAATGTAAGAAATATAAAAAATAACACAATCCGTGTGAAATCCGTCCAAATTTTCGGACGGATTTGAAACGGATGTAAGATAAATCAAGGAAAATATAAAAAATAACAAATTTCGTGTGAAATCGTCCAAATTTTCTCGACGGATTTTCATTTGATGTAAGAAAATATAAAAAATAACACAATCCGTGTGAAATCCGTCCGAAAATTTCGGACGGATTTCAAACAGATGTAAGAAATATAAAAAATAACACAATCCGTGTGAAATCCGTCCGAAATTTTCAGACGGATTTCAGACGGATGTAAGATAAATCAAGGAAAATATAAAAAATAACAAATTCCATGTGAAATCCGTCCGAAATTTTTGGACGGATTTCAGACGGATGTAAGAAATATAAAAAATAACACAATCCATGTGAAATCCGTCCGAAATTTTCGGACGGATTTCAGACGGATCAAGGAAAATATAAAAAATAACACAATCCGTGTGAAATCCGTCCGAAATTTTCGGGAAATTTCAGACGGAAACATTTCCGTCCGAAAATTCCATCCGAAAATTCAAGTTTTCTAGTAGTGCGTGACAGGCCAACTGTTGAGGACCATAATTGATCACGGCCTGCCCGTGATGAGCAGCACGGCCGTGATGCATTTTCCAACAAGTTTTGACTAGGCGTGTGAGCCAGCACCCGCTACCGCCCCGGTGAGTTGTTCCAATTTTTCTTCTCTCTCCGACTTGATTATTTACATTAGGGACAATGTAAGTTTTTAAGCTTGGGGTAGGGGTATTTTTGCAAATTTTTTTAAATTTTCATATTTTAGATGTTGCATTCATATAGGCATAGTTCTGCATGATCACATGATTCGATTACCCCCTTGCTTAGATTATGCATCTGATTGTCAGAACTTAGGGCCAAATAAATTGAGGTAGTGAATTTTTGAACCCAATTTTTTTTATTCTTTTGATTAGGCTACAAATAAAAATTCTTGAGATGATCTTTGATAGTTGATAATTAGCATATGGTTTCGTAGATTTGTGTTTCTCATTGATTTCTGAACTACTAAAATGTGAGATTTTTGAGCCAAAAGGGGGTACTCACTAAATTCACCCCGTTCTTTGTGATAAAGTGCTATTCCTCTTGGATTGTATTTCTCTAGAACTTGACTTGAAACCAATTTGAAGCTTAAAAATTTTTTAAAACATTTTTGAAAATGATTGAGGCACTAGATATTTTTTTCCGGCCTTCTGAGCTTTGATTGATTAAATGCTACCCCTTAGTTGCCCAATTTTGAGCCTGAAAGAATAAAATACTTTTCTTGATCCCTTGAAAAATTTTGGTGAATGATGCTTGATGATAGACCTTCTAAAGTATTGTACAAAAAGGGTAAAAAGGTAGTTGAAAAAGTATGGGATGAGAGAGTAAGAAAAATATTCCTCTTGAATTGGAAATCTCCCCTTCTCTAAAAAGAAAAAAAAAAGAAAAAAAAAATATAGAGAAGGGGATGACAAAAGAAGTGAGAAATAAAAGAAAAAGAAAGAAAGAAAGGTGGAAAAATGAATTGAAAACCCAAAAAGGTATTTTAGAAGGTGTCACGCTTCGCAATATCTGATATTTTGCTAGCCTTTTGAAATTTCCTTTTCTTGATTCCCCCACCTAACAATAAATCCCATGGCCCCGTTACAACCAAAGCAAAAGACCTCTTGATTCTTAATTGTTTTCATTAATAAAGTAGAGATTTGGTTGATAGTCAAGCTTATGGTAGAATTCATTCCTTGAGGAAATTGAGCGAAATGTCATATATCCCAAAACACTTGAGTGAGGTGAGAAAGAGTGCCCGAATCATTGAGAATATGAGTCTAGGAAACCTAAGCTCCTAATTGGACTTGAATTTGATTGTCTCTTGGTAAATTATTTGAAAATGCCTGTCACCCGGATTAGTTACTCAGGTTCTTGGTTCGTTATCCATGCTCTGATTGTTTATATCTTCTGGCCTTAGTATTTGCTTGAGGACAAGCAAAGTGTTAAGCTTGGGGTGATTTGATGAGTGTGATTTTACCTTATATTTCATGTACATTTCTTCATGCATTTTCATATAGTTTAGGCATATTTAGTTTGATTTTGTTAGTTTTTACCTTGGAACGGGTTAGGCGGTGTTGTGGTGTTGTTTTGCAGGAATTAATGATAAAATGCTCAAGATTGACCCTGATGGAGCTTGGATGAAGATAGAGCTTGAAAAGTGAAGAAATTGATCCAAGCAGAGCCCATCATGGCCTAGCCGTGATGACCATCACGACCGTGATCAAGCAGAGCTGAAAAGAAAAGGAGCCAAAAGTCAGAAGCTGTCACGGCTGTCGCGCACGCGCCAAAAAGGACGAGCGGGTTCAAAAGTGTAGTATAGTGCGACAACTCGGATGTCGTCTCTAAGGACTCTGAGAATATTACTTTTCACAAAAATCAGTTTTGGGGGGGGTTTGGATTGGAATGCAATTAAGAAACAAACAAAACAGAGCAATCAAAAACAAGGCAGTTGAAAAGGGATTATCAATTATCAAACAACGATTAATCTACTGTCAAGAATTCCCAACTATCCCTGGTTAATGTAATCCCAAGCCCTAAGCGGTTCTTATCCCCTTAGGTTGTAATAGTAATTTACAAGCGAAACTACTACCACAGATACATGTCCCTATTCCCGAATTAAGCAAACGGGATTAAGCCCTTCGTGAACTAAGCGAACACGAAATGTACACACGCAAATTAAGCGAGATGCGATTAATTATAGGAACATGATATCACCAGAGATAAATCAATACAATACGAGTATACTCCTGAATTAAGCAAACAGAAATACAAAGTACGGTATTGAAAAGGGAAAAGCAATTAAAATAGGGATTACATAACCTCAAGTATATAGGATCCTCAAACAAGTAGACTAATCCTAGGACTTAGTGCTCCATGGCAATAACGAAATCACAAAGGAAAAATGTATATCGAAAGTTGGAGGAGCAAAAGTCTCTACAAAATATTCAGAACAGCCTTTTATACAATTTCAGAATTCAGAGGGCTCGCGAGGCGAACAACCATTCGCGAGGCGAATTTCATGAACTGTCAAGCAACCCTTGGCATTCTCGCGAGGCGAAGTGATTCTCGCGTGGCGAGACTCTTCAGCTTCAAAACCGCCACGGCCATGACCTTCAACACGGGCAAGCCGTGATCGTCTCCCGACTTTTTCATGTTTGCAAGACTCGCGGGGCGAGCCCTTTTTCGCGAGGCGACCCAGAGACTTAGCAATTTCTTGGACCAGACAGGCTTCGGGCTCGCGTGGCGAGCATGGCTTTCGCCGGGCGAATCCCCTCTTCTTTATTTTCTAAACATCTACTTAAAAAGAAAACAAGGAAATAAGCATGAGTGTATTATTTTGACTTAAAACTTGCTAAATTAACTTAAAACTACTCTAGAGACTCAAAACCTTGCTTGAGGACAATCTAATCTAATTTGGGTGAAAATACGATATAATTTGCACAAAACCCTGGTCATACTAGCTATAAAACTAGATGAGCCAGAGGCTTATCAAAATACCCCAAACTTAAACTTTGCTTGTCCCCAAGCAAACTAAGACTCAAAAATCAAAAAGACTCAAGACCTGGCAAGCTCAAAAGATTCAATCAACATTGCACACATTCAAGCAACTTCAAAAACAATTTTTCTTCATTGTTTCCCCTATTTCAAACAAAGCAATTCCCACATTCATTTATTCCAAACAATTGAGAGTTTCATCATGAAAACAATCAGAAATCTAAGCAGGGAATCTAAGTCACACACAAGAGGGAGATCACCAAATCCAAACAACTGCCTTCCTCACAAGGGCATTATTTGTTCACTCAGTCACTCAGTTTATGTCAGGCTAACAACTTGCACTCAGTTTCACTTTTCAAGTACACTTCCCAAAAATTTGCTTTTCATCTCAAAATGGTTCCCACAGAAAACATGCAAGCAACATCAGAAGGTCTTTATTGGGTTGTAATGGGGCCTGGCTAAGGGTAGGATATACAAAGGAACTAAGTCAAGACCCTAGGAACTAAGAGAGCATGAACTATATTTACACTTTGAATTTCACTCAAGTTCCTTTCTTTATTATTTTTTTCTTTACACTTCGGGTGGCTACAGCTCTTTTTATTTCTTTTTAGCATTTTTGTATTTTTGTATTTTTTTTTTTCAATATTTGTACACCCTTTTTTTTTCTTTCACAAGCTTTTTGGCTCCAACTCTCTCAATCCCAACAACATATTACACCCTGCAGCCACCCCAAACTTAGTTTCTTGCACCCATTCTAAGATTACATGCTCTCCTAATCCTAAGATCGGGTTAACATGGTTTTCCAGATTTTTGGGCTTATAACATTAGGTTATCAAGAACTAATAGGCTAAAAGGCTCAAAAGGGCTAACTAGGGAACATGCATTAGGAATTGGTTTATTCAGGCCAAGTAGCTATTTACAAAGAAAATGCCTAAATCATTAGCTACACACATATAATCATGCAAACCAAAAAGAGATTCAATCAAATCCAGGGAAGTGCAACTTGAAAGTGATTTTCACACAGTTTTGAAACATGTTGGAGGCTCAAAACCTCACCTGGACATTCATGCAAATTGTTTGAAAGAGATACTATCCCTAGTGTGTGCTTCCTATCACCCCAAACTTATCATTCATCATGCCATCATAACAAAATCCCAAAGTTCAGTTTTCAATTTCACATGGGAATCACATTTCAAAAACAAAAATTTTTCAGCTAGGGGGAATCATTACATATCAATCATGCAAACAATCTGTGCAACATCAATAAAAATCTAACAAACTTGCCAACAAAAGACTCAACACACAAATGCTCCTGAGCTTCTCAGATTATTCAGGAGCTTTATTCAAAGAAAAGAAAAACTACAACTAATTCCCTCCCCCACACTTAAAACATGCATTGTCCCCAATGAACAACAGAATTATAAGATCATAGTGAAGGAAAGGAAAAGAGTACTCCCTGATCAAGTGCAGTGTAAACGGGAGCTGTCACCTGGATCCCATTCCTGGCAGTCTAAGTCCAAAGAGGTAGAGAGGGCCTCCGGTGCTATCTTCTTCATGTTTCTCATCCACTGCACTGACAATTTCATCACCTGCTAAACATGCAGCAATCTCAGCACAAACCACAAAATGGTTAGCGTTAGTACAATCAAGAAAAGAAAGAATATCATCACAGCCAGAATTAAGTGGAAAATTAGAAAACAAGTTTTCATGGGTGTCCTCAATAGTCTCAGATATCAGCTCAATGTGGAATAGAGTGCTCTTCCGCTGGATGTTTCATGGCATCAAATATGTTAAACTTTGCAATTATATCCCCAAACTTCATAGACATGGTCCCATCACCCACATCAATGTTAGTCTTGGCTGTCTTCATGAATGGCCGGCCCAGGATGATTGGTGATTTCTTGGAATGTGTCTCCTTTGCCATGTCCAAGATGTAGAAATCAGCCGGGAAGATCGGATCATCAACTTGCACCAAGTACATCCTCCACCATTCCCATGGGGCGGGCACAAGTCCTGTTGGCCAACCGAATGGTGATACTGTGTACTTCAAAGGACCGAGATCCAGTTTGTTAAAGATGGAGGTAGGCATGACATTGATAGATGCTCCCAAGTCCAGCATGCAGTTTTCAAACTTCTTGTCCCCAATAGTGCATGGGATAGTGAAGGTGCCTGGATCCTTGCACTTCGGTGGCAAGTGCTCGAGTGAAAGCAACAACTTCTTCCGGCTTAGACTGGATAAGCGGCCGAGACATTTCTTCCCAAGTCAACCCTCTCATTAGTCTTCATCTTCCTCTTGTTGGTGCATAGGTCCTTGAGAAATTTTGCATATCCGGGCACTTGCTTGATCATATCCAACAGAGGGATATTAACACCCACCTTTCTTAAAACATCAAGAATCTCCTTCTCCTTATTTTCACCACCACTTTTCAAATTTTTCTGTAATCTGTGTGGGAACGGAATGGGTGGTCTATACACTCTCTCAGTTGCAACTTCAACCACAGGTTCAGGAGTAACTTCAACAAAGAGGCTCGGGAGTAGCCTTCATAGTTTCTTCATTCTTTCCGAAGTGGCCTCAACAACCTTTCCGGACCTCGAGACATAGAACTCACATTGGGGTTGGAGGCATTAGGATTGATCACCGGTTTGTCTTTGGCAGTGGGTTGCTCTTTGACCTTGCGGTGTGCTATTCATGGATGTGGCCATCTCGTCCGATCTGTGTCTCTAAATTTTTAATGCTTGGCATTTGTTTCTTCTTTGAAATCGTGCTGTGAGGCTCGAATCTGTCCCATTTTTTGCTGAAATCTGTAGATTTTGTGCAGCCATTTGTGCAGCCATTTTATTGAGCATGTCATCTATCAAGGTCCGGGAGGTGTCTGAAGTAGTCACCGGAGGAGGATTCCCGAGGTGCCATCGGCTGTTGGGATGAGTTCCCATACCGCAGATTAGGGTGATTACTCCACTGGGATGGTACCTATTTGTTGAAAGATCCGGAATGTCAGATCTGTTCTCGGTTATTGCCCCGATTATACGGATGGACTGCAAAGGCTTGAGGTGATTCCATGAATCGACCCTCCTTGCAAAATGGGGCATGCTTCATATGGGTGCTCGAGAGAACCGCACATGCCACACAACACCGCAGGCTGAACCCTATCCATTACCAATTTCTCTACCAAAGAAGTGAGCCTATCAATTCTATCATCACCTGTCATGGGTGGAAGAGGAAGTGCGGACCTCATGTACACCTCTAGTCTCAACAGAATTTCTTCTTGTAGTGAATTGCTGGGAATTCAACGACATGTTCTCAATAAGTTGCTTAGCAGTGAGATGGAGTCTTGTCAACCAATGCTCCCCACTAGCAAACATCCAAAATATTCCTATCCATAGGCTGCAATCCTTCATAAAAATATTGGATGAGGAGCTGTTCAGAAATTTGGTCTTGGGGGCAACTAGATGTCATTGCTTGAACCTCTCCCAATACTCAGCTAGCGACTCATTTCCTTGCCTTATTCCACAGATTTCTTTCCTAATTGCAGCGGCTGAGGAGGCGGGAAAATATTTCTCCAGGAAGAGCTTCTTCAAGTCATTCCATGTGGTAATGGAATTCGGCGCAAGGTATAAAAGCCAATCTTTTGCAGCTCCCTGGAGTGAGAATGGAAAAGCCTTCAACTTGATATGATCCTCGAGTTACTCCTTCCGGCCTCAAAGTTGTGGAGCGAGACAACTTGGAACTCCTTCAAGTGCTTGTGTGGATCTTCACCGCAAGACCATTAAATCTAGGCAACAAATGGATTAGCCCAGATTTTAACTCAAAAGGTGTGTCGACACCGGGATAAGCAATGCACAAACCATTGTAATTCACATCAGGGGCAGCAAGTCGCCTCAAAGTCCTTTGGTCTCCCATGTTTTCAAAAGCAGTTTTAAAATTGGAATCACTACTAGTGCTAGCCCGAAATTCCCTACGGAGTGTGTGCAATGTTCTTTCAATTTCGGGTCAAAATCACACGATTCGGGGCAATGAGATCTAGTAGCCGAGACCAATTCAAAACAGAACAGAGAAAATAAAAAGAAAGAAAAGAAAATAAAATAAAAACAAATTGAGAAAAATAACAACTCGAGTCCCCGACAACGGCGCCAATTTTTTGGTCATTTGTCGCGCACGCCGCAAAAAAGGACGAGCGGGTTCAAAAGTGTAGTATAGTGCGACCACTCGGAGGTCGTCTCGAAGGACCGTGAGAATATTACTGTTCACAAAAATCAGTTTTGGGGGGGGTTTGGATTGGAATGCAATTAAGAAACAAACAAAACAGAGCAATCAAAAACAAGACAGTTGAAAAGGGATTATCAATTATCAAACAACGATTAATCTACTGTCAAGAATTCCCAACTATCCCTGGTTAATGTAATCCCAAGCCCTAAGCGAGTTCTTATCCCCTTCCGGTTGTAATAGTAATTTACAAGCGAAACTACTACCATGAGATACATGTCCCTATTCCCGAATTAAGCAAAGCGGGATTAAGCCCTTCGTGAACTAAGCGAACCACGAAATGTACACACGCAAATTAAGCAGATGCGATTAATTATAGGAACATGATATCACGAGAGATAAATCAATACAATACAAGTATACTCCTGAATTAAGCAAACAGAAATACAAAGTACGGTATTGAAAAGTGAAAAGCAATTAAAATAGGGATTACATAACCTCAAGTATATAGGATCCTCAAACAAGTAGACTAATCCTAGGACTTAGTGCTCCATGGCAATAACTTGAAATCACAAAGGAAAAATGTATATCGAGAAAGTTGGAGGAGCAAAAGTCTCTACAAAATATTGAGAACAGCCTTTTATACAATTTCAGAATTCGGGAGGGCTCGCGAGGCGAACAACCATTCGCGAGGCGAATTTCATGAACTGTCAAGCAACCCTTGGAATTCTCGCGAGGCGAAGTGATTCTCGCGTGGCGAGACTCTTGACTTCAAAGCGCCACGGCCATGACCTTCAACACGGGCAAGCCGTGATCGTCTCTCGACTTTTTCATGTTTGCAAGACTCGCGGGCGAGACCTTTTTCGCGAGGCGACCCGGAGACTTAGCAATTTCTTGGAGCAGTCAAGGCTCGGGGTCGCGTGGCGAGCATGGCTTTGTGGGCGAATCCCCTGTTCTTTATTTTCTCAACTTCTACTTAACCTGAAAACAAGGAAATAAGCATGAGTGTATTATTTTGACTTAAAACTTGCTAAATTAACTTAAAACTACTCTAGAGACTCAAAACCTTGCTTGAGGACAATCTAATCTAATTTGGGTGAAAATACGATATAATTTGCACAAAACCCTGGTCATACTAGCTATAAAACTAGATGAGCCAGAGGCTTATCAAAATTAAACTTTGCTTGTCCCCAAGCAAACTAAGACTCAAAAATCAAAAAGACTCAAGACCTGGCAAGCTCAAAAGATTCAATCAACATTGCACACATTCAAGCAACTTCAAAAACAATTTTTCTTCATTGTTTCCCCTATTTCAAACAGAGCAATTCCCACATTCATTTATTCCAAACAATTGAGAGTTTCATCATGAAAACAATCAGAAATCTAAGCAGGGAATCTAAGTCACACACAAGAGGGAGATCACCAAATCCAAACAACTGCCTTCCTCACAAGGGCATTATTTGTTCACTCAGTCACTCAGTTTATGTCAGGCTAACAACTTGCACTCAGTTTCACTTTTCAAGTACACTTCCCAAAAATTTGCTTTTCATCTCAAAATGGTTCCCACAGAAAACATGCAAGCAACATCAGAAGGTCTTTATTGGGTTGTAATGGGGCCTGACTAAGGGTAGGATATACAAAGGAACTAAGCTGAAGACCCTAGGAACTAAGAGAGCATGAACTATATTTACACTTTGAATTTCACTCAAGTTCCTTTCTTTATTATTTTTTTTTCTTTACACTTCTGGGTGGCTACAGCTCTTTTTATTTCTTTTTGGCATTTTTGTATTTTTGTATTTTTTTTTTCAATATTTGTACACCCTTTTTTTTTTTCTTTCACAAGCTTTTTGGCTCCAACTCTCTCAATCCCAACAACATATTACACCCTGCAGCCACCCCAAACTTAGTTTCTTGCACCCATTCTAAGATTACATGCTCTCCTAATCCTAAGATCGGGTTAACAAGGTTTTCCAGATTTTTGGGCTTATAACATTAGGTTATCAAGAAATAATAGGCTAAAAGGCTCAAAAGGGCTAACTAGGGAACATGCATTAGGAATTGGTTTATTCAGGCCAAGTAGCTATTTACAAAGAAAATGCCTAAATCATTAGCTACACACATATAATCATGCAAACCAAAAAGAGATTCAATCAAATCCAGGGAAGTGCAACTTGAAAGTGATTTTCACACAGTTTGAAACATGTTGGAGGCTCAAAACCTCACCTGGACATTCATGCAAATTGATTGAAAGAGATTCTTTCCCTTGTGTGTGCTTCCTATCAAACCAAACTTATCATTCATCATGCAATCCTATCAAAATCCGAAAGTTGTGTTTTCAATTTCACATGGTTATCACATTTCAAAAACAAAAATTTTTCAGCTAGGGGAATCATTACATATCAATCATGCAAACAATCTGTGCAACATCAATAAAAATCTAACAAACTTGCCAACAAAAGACTCAACACACAAATGCTCCCTGAGCTTCTCGGATTATTCAGGAGCTTTATTCAAAGAAAAGAAAAACTACAACTAATTCCCTCCCCCACACTTAAAACATGCATTGTCCCCAATGAACAACAGAATTATAAGATCATAGTGAGGAAAGGAAAAGAGTACTCCACGATCAAGTGCGGTGTAAACGGGAGCTGTCACACTGGATCCCATTCCTGGCAGTCTAAGTCCAAAGAGGTAGAGAGGGCCTCCGTGTCTTGCTTCATCTTCTTCATGTTTCTCATCCACTTTGCACCGACAATTTCATCACCTGCTAAACATGCAGCAATCTCAAGACAAACCACAAAATGGTTAGCGTTAGTACAATCAAGAAAAGAAAGAATATCATCACAGGCCCAGAATTAAGTGGAAAATTAGAAAACAAGTTTTCATGGGTGTCCTCAATAGTCTCAGATATCAGCTCAATGTGGAATACAGAGTGCTCTTCCGCTGGATGTTTCATGGCATCAAATATGTTAAACTTTGCAACTATATCCCCAAACTTCATAGACATGGTCCCATCACCCACATCAATGATAGTCTTGGTTGTCTTCATGAATGGCCGGCCCAGGATGATTGGTGATTCTTTGGAATGTGTCTCGCTTTGCCATGTCCAAGATGTAGAAATCAGTTGGGAAGATCGGATCATCAACTTGCACCAAGACATCCTCCACCATTCCCATGGGGCGGGCACAAGTCCTGTTGGCCAACTGAATGGTGATACCTGTGTACTTCAAAGGACCGAGATCCAGTTTGTTAAAGATGGAGGTAGGCATGACATTGATAGATGCTCCCAAGTCCAGCATGCAGTTTTCAAACTTCTTGTCCCCAATAGTGCATGGGATAGTGAAGGTGCCTGGATCCTTGCACTTCGGTGGCAGTGCCTGAGTGAAAGCAACAACTTCTTCTGGCTTAGACTGGATAAGCGCTGAGACATTTCTTCCCAAGTCAACCCTCTCATTAGTCTTCATCTTCCTCTTGTTGGTGCATAGGTCCTTGATAAATTTTGCATATCTGGGCACTTGCTTGATCATATCCAACAGAGGGATATTAACACCCACCTTTCTTAAAACATCAAGAATCTCCTTCTCCTTATTTTCACCACCACTTTTCAAATTTTTCTGTAATCTGTGTGGGAACGGAATGGGTGGTCTATACACTCTCTCAGTTGCAACTTCAACCACAGGTTCAGGAGTAACTTCAACAGTAGGCTCAGGAGTAGCCTTCATAGTTTCTTCATTCTTTCCAGAAGTGGCCTCAACAACCTTTCCAGACCTCAGAGACATAGAACTCACATTGGGGTTGGAGGCATTAGGATTGATCCTTTTTGTCTTTGGCAGTCTGGGTTGCTCTTTGACCTTGCGGTGTGCTATTCATGGATGTGGCCATCTGTCCGATCTGTGTCTCTAAATTTTTAATGCTTGGCATTTGTTTCTTCTTTGAAAGCGTGCTGTGAGGCCTGAATCGTCCCATTTGCTGCTGAAACCTGTAGATTTTGTGCAGCCATTTGTGCAGCCATTTTATTGAGCATGCCATCTACTGAAGGTCCGGAGGGTCTTTGAAGTAGTCACCGGAGGAGGATTACGAGGTGCCATCGGCTGTTGGGATGAGTTCCCATACCGCATGATTAGGGTGATTACTCACTGGGATGGTACCTATTTGTTGAAAGATGCGGAATCTTGTATCTGATTGCGGTTATTGCCACGATTATACGGATGGACTGCAAAGGCTTGAGGTGATTCAAGAATCGACCCTCCTTGCAAAATGGGGCATGCTTCATATGGGTGCTCAGGAGAACTGCACATGCCACACAACACCGCAGGCTGAACCCTATCCATTACCAATTTCTCTACCAAAGAAGTGAGCCTATCAATTTTATCATCACTGTCATGGCTGGAAGAGGAAGTGCGGACCTCATGTACACCTCTAGTCTCAACAGAATTTCCTCTTGTAGTGAATTGATGGGAATTCAACGACATGTTCTCAATAAGTTGCTTAGCAGCAGATGGAGTCTTGTCAACCAATGCTCCCCCACTAGCAGCATCCAAAATATTCCTATCCATAGGCTGCAATCCTTCATAAAAATATTGGATGAGGAGCTGTTCAGAAATTTGGTCTTTGGGGGCAACTAGATGTCACTGCTTGAACCTCTCCCAATACTCAGCTAGCGACTCATTTCCTTGCCTTATTCCACAGATTTCTTTCCTAATTGCAGCGGCTCTGGAGGCAGGAAAATATTTCTCCAGGAAGAGCTTCTTCAAGTCATTACATGTGGTAATGGAATTCGGCGCAAGGTATAAAAGCCAATCTTTTGCAGCTCCCTGGAGTGAGAATGGAAAAGCCTTCAACTTGATATGATCCTCAGTTACTCCTTCTGGCCTCAAAGTTGTGGAGCAGACAACTTGGAACTCCTTCAAGTGCTTGTGTGGATCTTCACCTGCAAGACCATTAAATCTAGGCAACAAATGGATTAGCCCAGATTTTAACTCAAAAGGTGTGTCAGCACCAGGATAAGCAATGCACAAACCATTGTAATTCACATCAGGGGCAGCAAGCTGCCTCAAAGTCCTTTGGTCTCCCATGTTTTCAAAAGCAGTTTTAAAATTGGAATCACTACTAGTGCTAGCCCGAAATTCCCTACGGAGTGTGTGCAATGTTCTTTCAATTTCCGGGTCAAAATCACACAGTTAAGGGCAATGAGATCTAGTAGCCAGACCAATTCAAAACAGAACAGAAAATAAAAGAAAGAAAAGAAAATAAAATAAAAACAAATTGAGAAAAATAACAACTCAGAGTCCCCGGCAACGACGCCAATTTTTTGTCGCGCTGTCGCGCACGCGCCAAAAAGGACGAGCGGGTTGAAAAGTGTAGTATAGTGCGACAACTCGGATGTCGTCTCTAAGGACTCTGAGAATATTACTTTTCACAAAAATCAGTTTTGGGGGGGGGGGGGGGGTTTGGATTGGAATGCAATTGAGAAACAAGCAAAACAGAGCAATCAAAAACAAGGCAGTTGAAAAGGGATTATCAATTATCAAACAACGATTAATCTACTGTCAAGAATTCCCAACTATCCCTGGTTAATGTAATCCCAAGCCCTAAGCAGGTTCTTATCCCCTTCCGGTTGTAATAGTAATTTACAAGCGAAACTACTACCACAGATACATGTCCCTATTCCCGAATTAAGCAAACGGGATTAAGCCCTTCGTGAACTAAGCGAACACGAAATGTACACACGCAAATTAAGCAGATGCGATTAATTATAGGAACATGATATCACCAGAGATAAATCAATACAATACAGTATACTCCTGAATTAAGCAAACAGAAATACAAAGTACGGTATTGAAAAGGGAAAAGCAATTAAAATAGGGATTACATAACCTCAAGTATATAGGATCCTCAAACAGTAGACTAATCCTAGGACTTAGTGCTCCATGGCAATAACGAAATCACAAAGGAAAAATGTATATCAGAAAGTTGGAGGAGCAAAAGTCTCTACAAAATATTCAGAACAGCCTTTTATACAATTTCAGAATTCAGAGGGCTCGCGAGGCGAACAACCATTCGCGAGGCGAATTTCATGAACTGTCAGCAACCCTTGGCATTCTCGCGAGGCGAAGTGATTCTCGCGTGGCGAGACTCTTCAGCTTCAAAACTGCCACGGCCATGACCTTCAACACGGGCAAGCCGTGATCGTCTCTGACTTTTTCATGTTTGCAAGACTCGCGGGGCGAGACCTTTTTCGCGAGGCGACCCAGAGACTTAGCAATTTCTTGGAACAGTCAGGCTTCGGGGTCGCGTGGCGAGCATGGCTTTCGCGGGGCGAATCCCCTGTTCTTTATTTTCTCAACTTCTACTTAACCTGAAAACAAGGAAATAAGCATGAGTGTATTATTTTGACTTAAAACTTGCTAAATTAACTTAAAACTACTCTAGAGACTCAAAACCTTGCTTGAGGACAATCTAATCTAATTTGGGTGAAAATACGATATAATTTGCACAAAACCCTGGTCATACTAGCTATAAAACTAGATGAGCCAGAGGCTTATCAAAATACCCCAAACTTAAACTTTGCTTGTCCCCAAGCAAACTAAGACTCAAAAATCAAAAAGACTCAAGACCTGGCAAGCTCAAAAGATTCAATCAACATTGCACACATTCAAGCAACTTCAAAAACAATTTTTCTTCATTGTTTCCCCTATTTCAAACAGAGCAATTCCCACATTCATTTATTCCAAACAATTGAGAGTTTCATCATGAAAACAATCAGAAATCTAAGCAGGGAATCTAAGTCACACACAAGAGGGAGATCACCAAATCCAAACAACTGCCTTCCTCACAAGGGCATTATTTGTTCACTCAGTCACTCAGTTTATGTCAGGCTAACAACTTGCACTCAGTTTCACTTTTCAAGTACACTTCCCAAAAATTTGCTTTTCATCTCAAAATGGTTCCCACAGAAAACATGCAAGCAACATCAGAAGGTCTTTATTGGGTTGTAATGGGGCCTGGCTAAGGGTAGGATATACAAAGGAACTAAGCTGAAGACCCTAGGAACTAAGAGAGCATGAACTATATTTACACTTTGAATTTCACTCAAGTTCCTTTCTTTATTATTTTTTTTTCTTTACACTTCTGGGTGGCTACAGCTCTTTTTATTTCTTTTTGGCATTTTTGTATTTTTGTATTTTTTTTTTCAATATTTGTACACCCTTTTTTTTTTTTTCTTTCACAAGCTTTTTGGCTCCAACTCTCTCAATCCCAACAACATATTACACCCTGCAGCCACCCCAAACTTAGTTTCTTGCACCCATTCTAAGATTACATGCTCTCCTAATCCTAAGATCGGGTTAACATGGTTTTCCAGATTTTTGGGCTTATAACATTAGGTTATCAAGAACTAATAGGCTAAAAGGCTCAAAAGGGCTAACTAGGGAACATGCATTAGGAATTGGTTTATTCAGGCCAAGTAGCTATTTACAAAGAAAATGCCTAAATCATTAGCTACACACATATAATCATGCAAACCAAAAAGAGATTCAATCAAATCCAGGGAAGTGCAACTTGAAAGTGATTTTCACACAGTTTGAAACATGTTGGAGGCTCAAAACCTCACCTGGACATTCATGCAAATTGTTTGAAAGAGATACTATCCCTAGTGTGTGCTTCCTATCACCCCAAACTTATCATTCATCATGCCATCATAACAAAATCCCAAAGTTCAGTTTTCAATTTCACATGGGAATCACATTTCAAAAACAAAAATTTTTCAGCTAGGGGGAATCATTACATATCAATCATGCAAACAATCTGTGCAACATCAATAAAAATCTAACAAACTTGCCAACAAAAGACTCAACACACAAATGCTCCTGAGCTTCTCAGATTATTCAGGAGCTTTATTCAAAGAAAAGAAAAACTACAACTAATTCCCTCCCCCACACTTAAAACATGCATTGTCCCCAATGAACAACGAGAATTATAAGATCATAGTGAGGGAAAGGAAAAGAGTACTCCACGATCAAGTGCGGTGTAAACGGGAGCTGTCACTGGATCCCATTCCTGGCGAGTCTAAGTCCAAAGAGGTAGAGAGGGCCTCCGGTCTTGCTTCATCTTCTTCATGTTTCTCATCCACTGCACTGACAATTTCATCACTGCTAAACATGCAGCAATCTCAAGCACAAACCACAAAATGGTTAGCGTTAGTACAATCAAGAAAAGAAAGAATATCATCACGGCCCGAATTAAGTGGAAAATTAGAAAACAAGTTTTCATGGGTGTCCTCAATAGTCTCGGATATCAGCTCAATGTGGAATACAGAGTGCTCTTCCATTTGGATGTTTCATGGCATCAAATATGTTAAACTTTGCAACTATATCCCCAAACTTCATAGACATGGTCCCATCACCCACATCAATGTTAGTCTTGGCTGTCTTCATGAATGGCGGCCCATAATGATTGGTGATTTCTTGGAATGTGTCTCGCCCTTTGCCATGTCCAAGATGTAGAAATCAGTTGGGAAGATCGGATCATCAACTTGCACCAAGACATCCTCCACCATTCCCATGGGGCGGGCACAAGTCCTGTTGGCCAAGCGAATGGTGATACCTGTGTACTTCAAAGGACCGAGATCCAGTTTGTTAAAGATGGAGGTAGGCATGACATTGATAGATGCTCCCAAGTCCAAAGATGCGATTTTCAAACTTCTTGTCCCCCAATAGTGCATGGGATAGTGAAGGTGCCGGATCCTTGCACTTCGGTGAGAGTGCTCGAGTGAAAGCAACAACTTCTTTCTCGGCTTAGACTGGATAAGTGCCGAGACATTTCTTCCCAAGTCAACCCTCTCATTAGTCTTCATCTTCCTCTTGTTGGTGCATAGGTCCTTGAGAAATTTTGCATATCCGGGCACTTGCTTGATCATATCCAACGAGAGGATATTAACACCCACCTTTCTTAAAACATCAAGAATCTCCTTCTCCTTATTTTCACCACCACTTTTCAAATTTTTCTGTAATCTGTGTGGGAACGGAATGGGTGGTCTATACACTCTCTCGGTTGCAACTTCAACCACGAGTTCGGGAGTAACTTCAACAAAGAGGCTCGGGAGTAGCCTTCATAGTTTCTTCATTCTTTCCAGAAGTGGCCTCAACAACCTTTCCAGACCTCAGAGACATAGAACTCACATTGGGGTTGGAGGCATTAGGATTGATCACTGGCTGTGCTGGCAGCTGGGTTGCTCTTTGACCTTGCGGTGTGCTATTCATGGATGTGGCCATCTGTCCGATCTGTGTCTCTAAATTTTTAATGCTGGCATTTGTTTGCTTTGCTGAAATCGTGCTGTGAGGCCTGAATCTGTCCCATTTGCTGCTGAAACTGTAGATTTTGTGCAGCCATTTATGCAGCCATTTTATTGAGCATGTCATCTACTGAAGGTCCGGAGGGTGCTGAAGTAGTCACTGGAGGAGGATTCTGAGGTGCCATCGGCTGTTGGGATGAGTTCCCATACCGCAGATTAGGGTGATTATGTGTAATCATATTTCTCTGGTTTTGTTTTTCTATGTAATTATGTGTAGCTGAACCCTTTTGTTGTTGGGGTTAGATAATTGCCTTTCTGAACTTGATTGTATTGTGATTTGGTTTCAATGCAAGTTTCTATTTCTTTATGAGTATTTGATTCTGTGATTAATGCTTTCCTTGGTTTGGCCATCCCTGGAATGATTTGTTGCTTTGATAGACAATTGAAAGATTGATGTTAGAGCATGCTCATGAATCAAATGCCAAGTAGTTCATGAATCTAAACATAGGTCTTGGAGTGCTTGCAATCTTATAAGTCTTAGCTTAATGCAAAATCTCAGGTTGATCCACCTAAGACATTAGGGTTTGATTTGGGATTTTAGGCTCATTCCACCTAAGACATTAGGGTTTGAGTATTTAAAAAGACTTGATTGTCATAATTGAATTAGGACTTGTGTTAGTAACCACTTCATTGCAATCAAGGGAGGATTAGTGTTGTCTAGCCCTGACAATTCTATCCTTTTGTTAACCACATCTCTCTATGCATTCCAGGTGTTTGAGAAAAAGCCAAAAAGATTTTACTTGTTTTATTTTGTTTATTTCGAATTCTCTTCATACACACTTTTCGTCTAAATAGTTGCTTGACTTGTGAATTGGTAGTTGGCAACTGATCCTCGTGGGAACGATATCGGTCTCACCACCATATTACTTGTACGACTAGGTATACTTGCCTATTTAAAATGTCGTATCAAATGCCTGAAGAAATGATATTGTTCATTCTTATTTGGGTACCTTCAATAAAAAACTGTTCAAGAACTAACAAATAAATCTTGACTGAGCAAAGGAAGAGACGCAAGCATAAAGAACTTACAAGTTGTAGTCACATTCAAAGGCAGCATATTCTGCAAAGTGGTTTGCTATATCAAAGCCTTTGTAATTGTATGATGCATATTCATAATCAATGAAGTAAAGTTAACTGTAGATTTGTCAGAACAAATTTAAGGAGATTGGAAGATGAGAAACTCATATAATTAATGAAAAAGTTTGGTATCTAAGCATTATCTCTTAATACATGTAACACTAATTCTGGTGCAAGTGTCCAATGTCATAGGCATTTATATCTCTTTACTACTTTGTTATAAACTGATACAATACATTCACATCCTAAATTACTGTCATTATCAAACAAGCTCAGTAAGATTTAGTTCATAATTAACCCATTTCTTTTTTTTTTTTTGGAAGGAAATTAACACATTTCTTCTTCTTTAACACCTTGACACTGAAAATGGGAGCTATTATGTCAAGCTCACAGTCCAAACTTTAAAGTAATTTTGTACTCAACCATTTAGTGACCATTGGAGAAAAATATCTCTTTGACAAGCAATGCAATGCCATTACAGTTAAACTTGCTCCTTAATCAGTGATCAGAAAGCAAACACAAAAGAAGCTATCTTATCCAAAACCATAATGCTATATTGTGACAAAATCCAAAACAACAACAGGGACCTAATTGATTTCTTTCTGCAACAAGCAGAAATGCATAGTCCCAATTACATAAAACTATGTTCAAATTCAAAATTAAACTCTGAATTCAAAAGCTAGGGTTTAGGGTTTCAAAATCAATTTGGGGTTTTTCTGAATCTGAGTAAAAGATGAGGTTTCACTTACCCGAGGTGAAGGAAGAGAAGATGTCATGGTGGCTGAAGGTACGTAGTCCGGCGTGGCGGAGCTCCGCTTCCTAGCGGTGGCAGCGGCCAAGCACCAACCAAACAGACCATCATGGCGGTGTGTGCGGTGCGTGGATGTCTCCTTTAGACGGCGCGGTAGTCGGACTCCCGTGGTGTGCGTTCGGCGGTGGAGCTCGTGGCGGCTGATGGCGTGAAATGAAGGAACAAGACAGACTGCACGTGTGGGACGAACCATACCCGTGGGGAAAGGAGGCGCGTCGTGCGACTGTCGTCACTCCGGGCGCGGTCAGATGGTGGCTGTAACTGGAGGGTGGCACCGGATTTTTGTGGAGGAGCAAGGTGAAGAGAAGAGATGAGTGAAGGAAGAAGAAGAAAGAAAAAAAATGAAGAAGAAAGAGTGGGTGGCTATCGTGAAAAAGAAAGAACCAGGAGAGAGATTTTTATTTTCTTTGTTTTCTTTTTCTTTTTAGTTATGTGGTAGGTAAAATGTGTGTTTGAGATTGAGTCTAGAAAAAGAATAATAATATTGACCATTAGATCTAAAACAATGAGTGACAAATATATACTTCCAAAATTCAAATTACAGTAAAATTTGATTGTTGAATTGATCCACCAAGAAAATCAATGATCCAAAATTAATCTCCAATTAATGTCAAACCAATTTATTTTCAAATCTAAAATTAAATAGAGTAAAATCTGAAAATAAATTTCTTTCAACGATATTATTTAAATTATTTTTCTAAACAAATAATAATAGTGACAATAGCGTAACATTATTGTCCTGCAAGCGTGTATATACTGCAGTAACGCATTGTTAACACACACAATAAAATAATTTTAAATGAGTAAATAAAATTACTCAAACTAAACAACATAAAAATAACCAAAAATAAACATCCAGATAGTTAATTATTTCAATAAAATAATTAAACTTATATGTGAAAAACTAGGGTGTTACAAGGAGAGTGCGAGAGAGAGGGAGTAGTGTGAGTGAATGGGGGGAAATGTGGGAAAGAGATAGATTTTAGGTTTTTGATTAACGACCGAATTATATCGGTCGCGGTTAATTAACTTTTGACCTCAATGTATAGGGACCAAATGGAGATTTTTTGTACGTATAGGGACCATTTTAATAATTTTTTATGTATAGGGACCAAATCGAGAATTCATGTCACGTATAAGGACTAAAGTATTATTTTAACCGAAGATTTTTTACAAGGAGGGAAGTGAGAAATTTGGCTGAAAATTCCCTCGCCCCCCAGTGAAAAAATTATGGTGCCGTGATCATGTTGCCTATTTTTTGTTGTTGTATATTAGTCTATTGTTATAAATTTTTACAACAATTTAATTGCTAAAATTTAATTTTTGAATTTAATTTTACATTTTAAATTTTATTAGTCTAAATATGTTTTTTAATTTTTTTCATAAATCTTGTTTACTTTTAAATTTATTAAGATCAAATATTTTAATCATATTTGTTAGATAAATTATTTAATCTTTTTCAAGAAAAATATAAAAAATAACAAATCCGTGTGAAATCTGTCTCAAATTTTCGGACAGATTTCAGACGGATGGTTAAAAATAACAAATCCGTGTGAAAGGATGGTTAAAAATAATAAATCCGTGTGAAATCTCTCAAATTTTTGAACAGATTTCATACGGATGGTTAAAAATAACTAATCTGTGTGAAATCTATCTCAAATGTTCAGACAGATTTCAGACGGATGGTTAAAAAGACTCAAGATAAAAAAAATATGAAACCGATCCGTGCGAAATCTGTGGGAAATATTTTGGCGTGTTAATGGGGCAAAAGTTTGGGACAAAGTAGAGACGTATTTGAGACAGAATCTCATTGAAAATTACATTCGTCTCAAATCCGTCCGAAATGTTCGTAAAATTTCATACGGAAACATTTCCGTCCGAAAATTCCGTCCTAAAATAACAATTTTCTAGCAGTGTTATATAGTGGTGGGATGTAGCTTTTTCCAAAATGGAGAGGTAGGTATAATCCACTTCACCTTTCATAAAGTCCTTTAAAAATTGTTGTATCCTTTTTCAAGGATGAATGTGTATTTTATCATGAGTCAAAGAAGCATTCAAAATGTCATCCCACCCAAACAGATGTTATTATGGCCGACAGAAGGCACAAAACTTGCATTATGGAAAGTTTGAACAACGTCATTGTGGTGATTCATTCTCACAACCTCGATGCTTTTAACCTATCTTTTGCCTCCATTTCCTAACTTGAAACGACCAAACTCTCCATCAATCTTCAGTTGAACATCTCTCAATCTCGGTAAATATGCAAAAGGTAATAGAATCCAAATCAACTTAGCGACCTCCTCATGCGTTGCTAAAAACATCTCATCTTTTTCCTTGGGATTGACCACATTAATCAGAGAGGGACTAGTATTATTTTTAAATTGTTTGTCTGAACTTTTAAAATCTTTCCTTTATTTGTGGACAAGGGCTTTGAATATGACACTTTCACTATAACAGTAACACTACTTTTTTCATATATCTCGTCGTTGCGATTTTTTTTTTTGATAAACAAAAATGTGTATAAATAGAGAACAAGGGATACCCTAACCCATATACATAGAAGGAAAAGGGAGAAATAGAGATACAAATTCAACCAAAAGCACAAATAGCAACTTGGTTGAAGAATAACTAAAGATCTACCCCAAACCCCAAAAGACCCAAAGAACCAACACTATACTAAAACTAAAGTTCAAGGAAACCAACGTGATCAACTTTACAAACATAAGATAAAACACTAAAAACCACAATTTCAAACATTAGATGGATGAGCCAAGCACTTAAGCAATCAGGCAGTAACGTCATCTTCCAGCATCATGCGTGGCACTAAAGAGAAAAGACCAAGAACAATGCCACAAGCTCAAGACATGGTAATCATAAACTCCACCAGTACTAGGAAAAAAGGCCCACTTTATGGTAACCACTATAGGCATGCAAATGTTTCCCCAATAGATAACAGAGTAGAGAAAAATTCTAGCTAGCAGCCGAAACCAAAACCGCAAGAGGCCAAATCACCAAGACGTAAGAAATACCGATAAATAAACCAAACAAAACCTTCAGCATCAATAGCCGAGACCTGCAGAAAAAGGACAGCAGTTGCTTCCAGTATATAGTAAAAGATCCATCACCCCCACCAAACTTTCATAGAACAAAAGCAAAGGATAGGGAAGACTGGTGCCAAGAGAACAAGAACCAAGATACAGGTTGATAACAAAGAGAACACCCCAAAGAAAAAGCAATGAAGCTAAACAGGAGAAGGAAAAGAAAGCCAAAGGGGCCACACAACACACGAAGGACAGAAAACAAGGAAGAACAAAAAAAGAAAAAGGGATCAACTCCAAGACTGAAAAGAAAAAACAAGCAAAGAAGGAGAAACACAAGAGAAGCTAACCAGGAAGGGGAAAAAACAGAAAACAGAAAAAAGAGAGAAAAGACAGTACCAAAAGAAAAAATGACCCTGGGGTGCCAAAACAAAAAAAGAAACAAAAAGAGAGCCAAAAAAATAGCCCAAAAGGTGTAACCAAAAGAAAGAGAGTCAGGGACAAAAACAGACACTACACATATCAACAAAAAAAAACTCCCTAAACACCCCATAGGTCCTTCCCCCACCCACATAAACCTATAAAATTCAGACATTCCACCAGTATCATTGAAATCCAAAAAGAAGCCACACCTGCAAAAAAAGAGAAAAGGAGAAGAAGATAGAGAAGCAACGGGCCAGACCAGGATGGTTCAGCCAAGAAAGCACAAAGCAAGTTAGCCAAAGCAACTAGCTTAACACCTCACCAATAGCCACTCAACCTCTCAAAACATTCACTCTAGCACAGCCTCACAATTTTCACTAAAAACTCAAAGCCTCACAGTGGCACAAAGTGGACCAAAACAAAACATTCAACCAAACATCCAACTGCACAATCCAAACCAGCAAGGAGAACCTAAGCTAGGACAACTGAGTTTCAAGTCAAACAGCCTAGAGGGCACAAGCACCAATCTGAAAAACAGTAACCCAAGCCTTTTTGGTTAGAAGAAAATCAGGACCAAGATCGAGCTTTGATAGAGTCCAGTATAGCCAATAAATCTACACTCCCATTGGAGAATATCACCTCATTACGCAAAAGCCAAAATGACCATACCGTTGCATGCCAAATAAGTTGCCAACACCTTTTCCTTTTTTTACCTCTGAAGATATTCTTGTGAGCTAAATAATGGGATACCACATCACAATGCAGCAGAAAAGCTTGATCAATCCTCCTATAAACATGCCTCCAAACCTGAACCGAGAAAGGAAAACAGCTAAAGAGATGGCTAGTCGATTCTTTTTGAGAGCCACAAAGCACACAAACCGCTTGGCTAGCCTCTGTAAGCACCGCTCTTAAAAGGAGATTCGATCTCGTAGGAATCCCATCTAAAATGAGCTGCCATGAGAAGGCTAAAACCTTCCTTGGTGCGCTGCATCTCCTAAAGTTCTTGAAAACCAGATCCGTCTCCGACCCATTGGTTTGTTTCCTTGACTGAACTTGAAGGATATTATATGCCGACTATACCGAGAAAACCAAGGAGACCTCAGGTACCCACACCCACATTTCTCTGACCGACATGCTTAGGCAAGATCCAACAATTGTATCATTAAAAGTTCCAAAAAGATCTTCTTCCCAGGAAAAAAAACCTCTCCTCCATCGCTACCTCCAGATATTATCATCCCACCAGCCCATATCAACAATTTTAGAATTCTTATCGGTTGACAATGAAAAAGTCTAGGAAACACATCTTTTAACTTATCTACACCAAACCAAACGTCTTGCCAAAATAAGGTACCCTCTCCATTCCCAACCCGCTTCCTGATTTCCTTTGAGAACCAGTTCAACGGAGCATACTTACCATTTTCAATAGCACACAAATCCCTCCACCACTGAGAGGAGTTTCTTAGATTCCAGACCCCTGTTTGTTGTGGGCCACTTTGAACACCATATCTAGCCTCAATAATATTGTGCCAGCATACATTGTTCTCAATTAAGATCCTCCATTTCCACTTCCTTAGAAAGCTCAAATTAAAGGTGTCCAAGTCTTTCACACCTAAGCCACCCTCCTCTTTTGGAGAGCAAACCTTTTTCCAACTAACCCAAGTGACCTTTTTTCTAGACGCACAACCTCCCTAAAGGAAGGTTCTCTGTAAACCAATCAAAATCTTCAGGACTTTCCTCGGAACTCTGTAAAAAGAGAAGAAAAAGAATGGCAAGCTAGAAAGCACAAATTGTAACAGAACGATCCTACTGCCCAATGATAGATTTCTACCTTTCCAACCCGACAGTCTCTTCCTCATAGTGTCAATCACCGGTTTCAAAGTTGCCTCTTTCCTTGGGTTAGCTCCAATCGGGAGGTCAAGGTACGTGAAAGGTAAAGACCCAGATTTACAGCTCAGAAAGTTGGACCCAGCTAAAAGGAAAACACCATCTACATTGATCCCAATTAGACAACTCTTATGGAAGTTTACCTTTAAGCCTGATACCAATTCCAAACTTCTCAAAACAACCTTTAGAGTCCAAAGGTTATCAAAACTCGTTTTACCCACCAACAGGGTATCATCCGCATACTATATGTGCAAGATACTTTAGTCCTGTTGAAAATTATAGCCAGTGAAACGGCCCAGCTCTACCGCAGAAAACATCAGGTGGCTCAACCCCTCCGCTACCAAAAGAAACAAAAAAGGAGCTAGAGGGTCACCCTGTCTTAACCCTTTCCGGAGCGCCGCCTGATCAGTCGGACTTCCATTAACAAGGACTAAAACCTCCCCTTTAAAAATACAAGCATCCATCCATCCCATCCATTTATCACAAAAATCCATCCTAGCCATCAAGTACTTCAGGAAACCCTAGTCAACCGAGTCATACGTCTTTTCGAAGTCAACCTTTAAAATAAGACACTCATCCCCCCTCTTTCTCGCTAGATCGACAACCTCGCTGATAGCAACAACCCCGTCCAGGATCTGCCTATTGGCAATGAAAGCAGATTGACAATTTGAGATTAAAGAGCCAATAACCACTTTAAGTCGATTTGCAAGCAACTCTGAAATTAACTTATGGATACAACCAATTAAAGAGACTGGTCTGAAGTCCGACACCTTCTGAGGATTATCTCGCTTAGGAATTAAGGTTATAAAAGATGAGCTCACCCCTCTTGGTAGAGCTGAGTTACTGTAAAACTCTTCCACAAGCGAGAAAACCTCGTCCTTAATAAATTCCCAAAAGGTCTTTATAAAGGTAAAATTGAAGCCATCCAGTCCTGGACTTGTATCACCTTCACAACTCCAAACAACTTCCTTGATTTCATCTATTGAGAAAGGAGCCGTTAAAATGACAGAATCATCTGAGGCAATATTATTAAAATCAATTCCATCCAATGTAGGTCTCAATCTAGAAATATCAGAGTATAGTGTTTTGAAACAAGACACCACTTCGCTCTTAACCCCAATCACACCTTCAACCCAGTTGTCATCACCCACCAAAAGTGATGTGATGCAATTTTTCCTCCTACGAAAGTTAACACAGGAGTGGAAGAATTTTGAATTTGCATCCCCCCCTCTCCGAGCCACCTCAACCTTGACTTCTGATGCAAAAGGTTAACTTTCATAGACCGAGCTTGCTTTAGGTCAAAAGAAATTTGACTTTTAGTTCTGATTTCATCAACACTTAGAGCCCTAGAGGTAGCCACCTTATCGAAACTATTCAAATCAGCAATCAGAGAGTCAATTTTATTATCCAAATTCCCGAAAACCTCCTTATTCCACACCTTTAGTTTCTCTTTCATTAATTTCAATTTTTCCTTGAAAGCAAAAGCCTTCCAACCATCAACTTTCAGCCCCACCCAAGAGCTTACCACAAAATCAAAGAAAACAGAGTTTTGTAGCCAGCAATTGTTGAACCTGAAAGGTTTTGGTCCCTAGTTTGTTGAGTCTCCTTGAAGTGAAATCAGGCAGTGGTCAGATACATCTTTGTTTCCAACCCACTGCGTAGTAACATCCCACGGGCTAACCCAACCCTCCGAAAGAAGAAATCTACCCAACCTGCTCATAGCACCCATCCGATTTAAACCAGGTGAATCTTTTACCAAGTACAGGTGGATCTACCAGGTTAGGATCCTCAATGAACCTTTTAAACTCATCATTTTGGATGTCTTGTGAGTAAGAGCCTACCCCTCTTCTTTCCCTTCTATCTTTGATCGAGTTTAAATCACCCACCAGACACCATAATTCACCTCTGAAATCTCTTGTAGACATTGCTTGATCACTCCACATTACCCTCTTGACGGATAGGGAGCACGACGAGTAAATGTTAACCACCGTGCAACTCATATTATTTTTCACCCATAGACCACATACACCTAAGAAACCAGCACCGGAAAATAAGTATATTAACTTGAACTCAGACACACACCACATATTGAGAATACCTGCTGAATTACCTTCCGCAGGTAAGAACACCCACTGAACATCCTGATCACCCCACAAAAAACAACAAAGGCCTCTATCCACGACAACCAACTTAGTCTCTTGAATAGCTATAAAATCTATATTATCCTCCCTAATGATACTCCTTATTTTATCCTTTTTTTTTTGCCTGCTCCCCAGGCCTTTTATATATATTGAGGTAATCTTCATAAATTACCTCTGTTAGCCCTATTGCCATCCTTGGCACCCTTATCTCTAAGTTCCAAATCTTCCACCAATTTCACCATATCCTGATCCCCCCATTGAAAGAAACCCTGATTTCCTTGCATATACCCCAAATTCTTCCTGCCTGTGTACCCCCATTGCTTAACACATAGTTTACGTTACTTCTTCTACTAACAATAACAGGAGAAAAGTTACCTGACTGAGAAGAAACCTCGATACTATCCTTCCTACACATTGCCACATCCAGATCCACATACAAATCTCTATCAATTGACCTGTCTCCCAGATATTGATTGTTCGTGACCTTTCCAAGCCTAGATAATATAACGAGCATAGCACTAGAGACAGAGCAAGAAGACTGATCAGGTACCACTAGGGAATTGATAGCCTGGAGGTCCAACTCGCATCCAAGACCAGCAGAGCCAACTCTGTGATTATCGCTGCCTATATCTGACTAGGAAGGATTGCTTTTGTTCTGTCCCTCCAGTGAATTCGCAGAAGCAGCCAGATAATGCACAAAGGAGCTTTCCTCATTACCACCAAGACCGCTTGAGGAGGAAATATCTTCATCACCAAATTCTGAAGCTAATGCATTCCTCTTAACCTTCTGTGAATCCTCCTTCCTTTTGGGCCTTTTTATATTAATAAATCTCAAAGGTCTAAAATTTGAGAAATTCAGCCGTGGAATCCCTTTTGTTCCCCCCAGTATTTTTCCTCTTTTCTCCGTCCTTTTTTCCTACAGCCTTCTCATTATTCTCCGAAACTTTATTTTTCCTACCTGCTTCTCCACAATTTTGACCCACCAATGAATTACCCTCATTTCCTAACGTAGGGTCCCCCACTAGTTATAACCTCTAAAATTTCTTTACACTTGCATGAAGAGTTAGCGTGTGTTTGGATAAACTTTTGAAAAACGTGATTTTGAGAAGAATTGATTTTGTAGAATTGATTTTGGTTAAAAGTGAGTTGACAGTGAAGTGATTTGTGTTTGGATGACTTCATGAAAAAAGTGATTTTTATCAATTCTTGTTGTTTGAATAGTTTGGATCAAAATTGCTTTTGGGTGTGTAATTACCAAAATGAGTTTTAACTAGATTTCATTGTCATTTTATTATATATATATATATACCAACAAGTAGGATAAATATATTAAGATGATTATTTTCTTTTATGTTACATTATGAAACTAAAAATAATTATACACATGTTATTTATCTTTTGAAGTAAAATGTATATGGTAGTAAAAACTTCAAATTTGATGAAATGGACAATAAAAGTACTAAATTAGCATAGCTATTAAATTTAAAGTATCTAAAAATAGTTCAAGTAAGGAATATAATTTATAGTTTGATACAACATTGAAACATAACTACGATACTAATTATTTTGTTTGAACTCTATAATTTGATCTCGAATCGAGTCTCGAACATGATCCATCTCTCTTTGAAGAAGCTATGTTTAAAAGCTCGGGATGGATCCAAGTTAATCGTGCTATGATCATCATCATCATCAATGTCAAGGATTATATTCTCATCTTCATAACGACTAAAATCAAAATCCATTTCAAACATTCCTTCGATGAAATTGTGTATAGCCATTGTTGCAATGACTATTTGAACTTGTGTCTCAATTTTGAACTTAGGCATGTGACGCAGAATTGCAAACCTGTTCTTCCATACACCAAAAGTTCTTTCTATTGTGCACCTTAAACTTGAGTGATAAAAATTAAACATTTCATTACGATTCGCAAATCCAGAGGAACGCCTAAAATCAGGTAGGTGATAACGTTCACATCTATAAGGACCAAGGTACCCATTTGGTGTTGGATAGCCAGCATCCACCAAATAATATTTACCTAATAAAGAATAAAATTAATAAAATATAAAAAAGAGTTTTAAGTAAAAGAGAAAATCATTTGTAGCTATACTAAAAAAAAAAACATACCTGGAGGAGGATGTGGAAAATTGAGACTCGCATTGGTAAGAGCGTGGTCAAAAACACGAGCATCATGGGCAGTACCTTCCCATCCAGCCAAAACAAAAGTGAGACACATGTTCCAATCACACACAGCCATTATAATTTGTGTTGGATATCCCTTTCTTCCAATAAACCTTGATTGGTCGCTGGCACCAACCACACATGGCACATGTGTACCATCAATTGCTCCAATGGCATTCTTAAAAAATGGCCAATATCGCTGATCATTTTTTATTTTTGCATGACTATCACGATACATAGGATCTTGTGGTTTAATATATTTGCAAGACAACTTAAGACAAGTAAATAGTACTCGATGGAAGTGTCTACTTACGGTCTCTCCCAAGTCTTTGAAATCTTTCTTGAATCATTCTATTACCTACCCCATGGCCAACTATATTTAAAAACATTGCAACCATCTCTTCAACCCCCATGCATTTACTGGGCTTTAAACCATGCTCAACTAATTCAGTGCAAAGTTTATGGAAAATATGTTTTTCCATTCGGAACATCTCATAGCAACGAATGGGATGCCCTTGCAATACTTCTTGCACCCATGTATGACCCGTTAGTTCACTAGTTCTACGAGGCTCTTTACATAAATGCTTTACTGCATACTCACCTATTAGTGCAGCCACATAAGAAGCTTCTTCAAAAAAAAATATCGTCTTCATCTGTAAGTTGATCCAAATGTCCATTCCAGTCATTCATTTTATCTTTTTACAAGTTGCTCAATTTTTGGTTTCTGCAATGAAAGTAAGGTTGAATGAATAGTGGATAAAAATTAACATATCATGCATATCATGAAATAAAGAACTAGGTCAAAGTTAACATATCATGACTCTTCAAAGCAATATGGATGCAGAAGTTAAAAAAAACTGAAACAGGATTCAAGAGACACAGATTCACACAGATCACATTGCAGCAATATGGATGCAGAAGTTAAATACCCTGCCATTTCAATACCATGCTAGAGTGGGAGTCTTATAGCCATGACCGATCTTTCTTGAACACGGACCAGTTATCCTAATCAAGCCTAGGCCCAAGGTTCAACCCCAGCTCCTACATTATAGTTCAAATTTGTATTTACAATTTGTATTTTGATTGTCTTGACTTAGAAAAGTGAAGATAATCGAACACGATAAACTTCAGTTCTAAGAGTCAATTTTATGACATGCATGGTTCTACATAAGTAACATGGAATTCATTTGACCAGTTTCTACATAGAAGATAGAACTAATGGTTCTACATAAGTAACATGGTTCTTGTATTTCTACATAAGAACTAATCTGAACCACGATAAACTCAGTTCTAAGAGTCAATTTTATGACATGCATGGTTCTACATAAGTAACATGGTTCTTGTATTTCATTTGACCAGTCAATTTTATGACATGCATGGTTCGGATTCTTGATGAATGTATTAAATTATTGAAAGAAATACTGGAACTGTCACGATCAGAGGGAATTTCGGGCTATTTCTTTCCTTATAGTATGGGCTTCTTTGGGTTATCTTGAGTTTCAATTCTTAGATGTTAGGAACTTTCTTCATATTAGCATACTACTGTGTAAAACTCTAGTAGCATCCTCTGGTGCACACTTGATGTTGAAGAGACACAGATTCACACAGTTACACATAAGCAAACCGCAACTCGGAACAACTGCAGAGCTAATCCCTCAAATACAAGCAGAAGATTCAGTAGCAAACAACATTTAAGGATTGAGCAAATTGGCATTAAGAGTGAACACAGTGCAGAAAACACAGTGCAGAAACACAGTGCAGAAAACACAGTGCAGAAAACACAGATCTGGGTTCAATGCACCAACAGATATAAACACAGTGCAGAAAACACAGTGCAGAAAACCATTCACAATGCAGTAAAATCATTCACAGTGCACCAAAAGTTTCAACAAGATTGAGGTTAAATTCAAAGCATACATAATCATTAAAGCATTCATAGATAATAGGGTTCATACATAATCTTGAAAACACACAAAGTTAAATTCCTAATTCCTAATTCCTAATACATAATCCCAATACATAATCTAAAGAGACACACCTAGATGAGACATGACACATAATCTTAATACATAATCCCAATACATAATCCAAAGAGACACACCTAGATGAGACATGATACATAATCCTAATACATAATCCTAATACATAATCCAAAGAGACATGATACATAATCCTAACACATAATCTTCATTGCATATTCATAAATGGGACAGGATTATATGATGCATGCCTAAGCCAATGCAACTTTCTCTCTTTTGGACCTCGAAAGGCAACAAACATCTCCCTCGCTGGCTTAAACATCATCAATTGTGACATCTTGTATGCCAATCCGGATCATCGATAATTTCATCCATATTCTGAATCTCGGCCATCACTTCACCAATAGATGAACTGGCCAATGCATCATTGCGTGACTTACATGTCTCCGCGATCACATTAACGACTTCGCTATCTTTGAGGAAGCAGTTGCCTTTTTCTTACTTTTCTTTTCAGAACCACCAACACTCTTTCTCTTCTCTCCACTCTTTTGGCCAACACTGGCTTGTGAAGCATTAATATTGAAATTTGCAAACTCAGTCGTTGCTCCAACACTCGCATCTTCACTATCACCCGACCCTTCTTGCATATCTAGGCCCACACCCTCTAGGCATGGACGGTATCCATCATTATCATCATCATCATCGGGCCCATTAGGCAACATCCCAGATGATGGTGCCCAAGCAAATTCTCCATTAGCCACTACGTCCTTAAAAAGTGTGGTTAGTTGGGGAGCAAATTGAAGTCCCTTGTTCCTAAATTTGCCATAAAGAGGGTTTTCCTGCGTGTTCATAACTCATCATCATAATATAAACACACTAAATATAAATCTAAGACTTATAAAACAAAACATTTATTTATCACATACCAATTCTTTGTTCTCCCACCAAGTTAATCACCCTCATGGTAGCCGATTTCTGCTCCTCTGAATTCTGATTAAGAATTAAGACCTCATTGCACCAAAAGGTCTTGAATGGTACTTTTCAAATTGTAAAATTTAATTATATTCTCATCTAATAATGGGATCTCAAACTTAGGTACATTTCTTGCCATAGCCATAACTTTGGAACCATTGTCGAGAAAAATCACACAACGATGATGGGGAATAGGAACACATAAAAAACCACAAAGAAAATAATGGATCGAACACACGAGATTTATATGGTTTGGCACCATCTGCCTAGATTCACGAAAATACTCCAATAAAATATATATTCACTGCTGTCTCAAAATAAGATTACAAGCCTTATGAAAACTTGTTAAGAAATGATAAACACTCACTAGCGAGACTCTCTCACTAATCAAGTGATCACTCATACTTGATTTATCCACTGCCCTTGGATGCTCCAACACTTCACAATACTCCTTTTATATTATGGAGGAATGTGACTTCTTCCAAGGATGTGTAATTGAGTATAGTGAACACCCTATTTTGATCCGATGATTTTTGAATTTTATTTAAATTAGTATAGAAAAAATCCAAAGGATGCAAAAAAAAAATCACAAAAATATTTTCCCTTCATTTATTTAGTTTTCTTTATGTTTACCTTTAAAATTTAGATAAATCCAAAAATTGAAAAATCATAAAAAATATATTGTTTTTCATTTTATTTTTTTATCATTAAACTTGTAGATTCGCCATTTTAGGTTATTAATAAAAGAAAATATAAAATATAAAAAATGAATAAAATAAATTATGTTAACTATTCTTCTTAGTTATTCATTGTCTAGTTATTTTGTTACTTTACTTCATTTTTAGTTTATCTTGTAAGCATACAGATAATAACAAAACAAAAAAAAAAAACAGTATAGTCATAATGTTTTCAGTTATTGGGCCCGAACCAAGTCCACTTCTATCTCTAACCCCATCAAAAGAATTCTCCTCCTTCCCATAAATATGTAGCCTATAGCCAGTTTTAAAATCTATATGCTTCATTCATAAGTCATAAGGTGTTTCGAATTAGCTTTGGGTCTTAAGGTGAACTTTCAAGAAAGTAGTTTGATGGGTGTAAATATGGATGAGTCCTTCCTTATATCAGCTGCCTTGTTTCTAAATTGTAAGTGAGGCAGGGTGCCTTTCAAATATTTTGGGTTGTCTGTGGGTGCAAACCCGAAAAGTGCTTCACGTGGTAGCCGGTGAGAAATACCATGGAGAGTAGATTAGCATCTTGGAAAGGGAGACACCTGTCTTTAGGGGGAAGGATTACCCTAATTAATTCGGTGTTGAATAGTCTTTCGATTTACTTCTTGTCTTTCCTAAGAATTCCAGGGAAGGTGGTGAAAAAGTTAGTGCGGATTCAGAGAGACTTCTTATGGGGAGCATCAAAAGAGAGAAGGAGGATTCCATGGGTTAGATGGGAGATTGTTTGTAAAGCAAAAGAGGAAGGAGGTCTGGGGTTTAAGAACATTGATTGGTCTAATATGGCCCTTCTAGCAAAATGGCGGTGGCATTTGATCAATGAAGAAAAAAGGGTTATGGAGAGAGGTTGTGGTTTCTAGGTATGGGGAGTTGGAGGGGGGAGGTCCTTTCAACTCAGGTGCTCTGTATGGAGCGAGAAGTGCCTCTCATTGGTGGAAGGTTATTTGTAACATTGGTAAATGTAGGCATTTAGATGATTGGTTCAAGTTGGGCCTGAGAAAAAAAAATAGGGAATGGAAATACAATTAACTTTTGGGAGGATGTGTGGGTAGGGAATACAAGCCTAAAGGAGTCTTTTCTTAGGCTTTATAACATTTCAGAGGATAAAGAAAAGATGGTGGGAAACTTAGGGGAGTGGGAGGACTCAAATTGGAAATGGAACGTAAATTGGAGGAGAACTTTGTTTAATTGGGAAGGGGACACTACAAAAAAATAACTGTTTAGCGACCAGCATATTCGGTCGCTAAACTTTCTAATTCGGTCGCTATTTAATTTAGCGATCGAATTAGCGACCGATTAATGGTGGTGGCTGATAACCTGGTCGCTAAACTTTTAGAGACCGAAATAATAATTCGGTCGCTAAATGGCGATCGTAAATTCGGTCACTAAATAATAAAAAACGGTCGCTACACGGTTGGTCGCATTGTTTGGGTAACCATTTTTATCGACTGATAATCAGTTGCTAGTTCGATCACCAATGTTGGTTACTGTTAACCTATATTAGCGACGGATTTTTGGTCGCTAGACCACAATCCGTTAACTAAAGTTTAGCAACCGAATTATTGGTTTCTAATTCGGTCTCTAAACTGGTTTTTATTATTTATTTTTTTTAAATTTAATTTTTAAAATAATAAATTTTGGCTGTTTTTATTTAAAGTTTAGCATAAATACTAACAGAACACACCAAATTACTTATGAAATATACAATCATAAGAAATAAGGAATATATATAAAAAATAATAATCCAAAGTGTCGTACAAGAATCGTTTAAAGTCAAAAATATGGGAAAAAAAACCAGTCATGATGAGGGGGAGGTGGAGGAATCCAATCATCCTCAGTGTCCGTAACACCGACGTCTGCTATCTGATCGTCCTCTGCAGTAAAAGCATCAGTAGCTGACGGCGGAACTGGAGGAGGAGTGGTAGCAGGCGGCACAACCGTCAGACCATCACCCTGAGCAATTGGAGTCTGGATCCTCATCTGCTCCAACACAAGCCGCAGTGTCTGGCCCTGCTCGATGCTCGTCTGCATCAGCTGCTGGTGTGCCTGAGTCAACTGTGCAATCTGGTTCGCCATCTGTTGCTCTCTCTCGCTCTTCTCCCAAAGCTCCGCGTTCAGCTGCTTGATAGTGTCCTGCATTTGGTTGAACTGCTCCTGAGGGACGATATCGGCGTAGGAAGGAGCAGGCGTGCCAGATGATGAAGCGATAAACTCGCCTCCCAGGTGTCCGAGGTCATACACGTTCCCCTTCTTGTTCCTGTCCTCGACGACCTCCAAATAAATAGCATTATCGTCGACGGAGATAGGAGAGCTGGGCCCATCACCAGTCAAGGCCTCATCTTGTGACCGTGAGGCACGTGATATGGCATCTTCCTTCTTCTCGTTGAAGCCCACCTACAAAGTATAGTTGAAGAGATTTAGTTAAAATTATAATCAATATTAACAAATCATTTATAATAAATTACAAGTAAACACTAAATTGTTTTTTTTGCTTACAGCATATTTACGGGCCTTGTCGTTGACCCATGTCCCCGACTTCAACTTTTTCGTCCTCTCCACCAACTCCATAGCAGTGGGGGCCCGCTGTTTCTGTGCTTTCTGCATAGAAAAATATAATCTTAAGTTCATAAGAATAATTAAAAATGAAAACTAATTAAATAGTATAATAAGTCAAAAGTTTAATGTATTACCAGCTTGTCGTAGTGGGCGGCGGCTGATTTAGACCCACCGGTCCAAGCACATGCGCCACCATCAGAAGCTCGATTACGTCGAGCTGTGGCCTGGATCTCCTGTAACTTCTCAGTAGCCCAGTACTGGTCCAGCTGCCTCCTGATCTCAGGATCCACCCACTTCCCCTTATTCTTACCCTTCCTCAGCTTGTTCGTCAGATTCTTCATGACCAGTGAGCCTTTATGCTCAAATATGTCCTTGACGATACCCTCTAAAGCTACGTCCCACCTATACTCTTTCAGCAACTTACAGTTGTTAGGAAATTCATGGGTATATATATAAAATGTAAATTTAATTTAAATCCATCAGTAGATAACCCCAATCAGACGTTCCGAGGGTCCTACGAAAATGCCATATGAACCCTATCAAAATGCTTCCAAGCTTCTCCATCAGATGGATGACACAAGACATCTTGCTCCCTCTCACTGCAGTGGCCATCGAAGAGTACAATCTTGTAAGTCTTGGCACGAGCGGAAAGTACCACATCTTTTTTAGCGACCTCTTCTTCTCAATGCCCATCCTAGTGGTTGTTTTATACCGATCCGCACCACAAAATCGACAACATGTTATGCTTTCCGCTGAATCATCCTTATAGTACAACATACATCCATTCGGGCAACAATCAATTTTCAAACACCCCAAACCCAAAATTTCCACAGACTTCTTGGCATGATAAAAACTAGTAGGCATCCGATTGTCTTCTGGCAACGCCTTGGACACTGACCTGGTGAAGCGATTAAAACAGCCTTCTTGCATATTGTAGTCAAATTTGATACTCAACCATTCCATGCACATCGACAACTCCGTGTACTCCCGACATCCTTCCCACAATGGAGATCGTGCAGCACTCAGCATATCATAGAATCTTTGAGCTTCGGGATTCGTATTCTCTTCAATGTATTGGGAACCCATTCCACCATCTTCTTCTAGTACAACACCAACCGATGGTTCAGCATGATCCATTATCATCTGCTCGTATGGATTCAATTCTTCCCTCCGGTCACCACTTCCATAGTACGAACCTCCAAACACAATCGAGTTTAAATCAGGTAACGTCTCACCATGGTTACTCCACCAATAGTAATCAGGCATGAAGCCCTTCTCATAAAGATCGGCTACAACTCCATCCACACTTTTGAAAGATTGGCACTTGCATCTTTTGCAAGGACACCTCAAATGATCACCGCCCAGCCGTATAAATCTCTCCTGGCTAAAAACAAACTCTATAAACTCACTCACTCCAACTCTATACTCTTTCCTAAGACATTTATTCCGATCCAACCTACGATACATCCATTTCCGATTCTCCGGAATATCCATTGCTGGCAATTAAATAGTCTGACCAATCCTACCATAACACTTATATATTAAGGTGCATTCCAATAACTCCATCAATCTCGTTCTTATGATAAGGTATGAACCTATCCCATTCGAGAAGAAACCTTTACCACACTCGGCTAATAATAGTTATTCCCATATTCAAATACCTTATACTTGAAAAAATTTGGCATCATTTCCCACCGGTCTCCAAGTACACGACTCGAGCACGGTGAGAATCATCGTGATCAAGTATGCACCAGGAGAACAAAAGGAAATGCATCAGACCGAGATTTTAACAAGTATATAAGGCATTTGAACATTGAAATGACTATTGTACGAGTGTGAAAAAGGTTTTTTCCCAAACTGTCCCACTTGGACAATTCAAGATTCAATACAATGAGCATGCGTGCCTTGAGAAGGTACGCATGCTCATTAATATTGAATCTCAAATAGGAAACTAAGGCTTTCGTAGCTTAATAATTAACTCTAGCAGAAAATAAAATCATTAACTTATAAGGATTGCAGCATACTTCAACAAATATATATTGAAGCATATTTCAATACAAACTTAGATAAAATATAGTAGCAAACATCCTATTGAGCTCCGCTCTCCACTAACAAGTAACACATAATTGTTAAACACATGCATAACTTCTAAATTAGCAACACACAACAAGCATCCCGCCTTTTGGGGGATCACATCCTATTGAGCTCTGCTCTCCACTAAGGCTATTCTAACTCATTAACCATAACAGAAGATACAAATTTAACTCTATATACAGAGCACGAGTTTAGCGACAAAAACGTTAATAAGGACATAAAATGGCAATCAAGGCATAGAATTGACACATCCATCCTATTGAGCTCTGCTCTCCACTAACAAATAGCATATAAAGTTTACAACCACGTGCATCAATTTTAATCTACCATCACACAACCAGCATCCTATTGAGCTAAGCTCTCCACTAACAAACAACATATTCAATTACAACCACATGCATCATTTCTAATCTACCAGCACACAACCAGAATCCTATTGAGCTCAGCTCCTCACTAACAATCAACAAATCAATTCACGTAACACATAATTGCCAAACACATGCATAACTTCTAAATCATCAGCACACAACCAGTATCTTGCCTTTCGGACAGGATCACTTCCTATTGAGCTCCGCTCTCCACTAACAAACAACACATAATGGCAAACACATGCATAAATGATAAATTATCAGCACACAAATCCTATCGAGCTCTGCTCTCAACTAACAGACAACATAACTTGACATTACACATTACAGATACCACACAAATCAAGGCATAATATAGATGTAGTTAACTTAACTCATCTCCCAACAAAGAATGGAAATAGTGACAAAGATCAAGGAGTGCTGCAAGTGATTAAATTCAACAGCCTGTTCAAAAATATATGATTAATTTCAATTCACAAGTTTATGGTAAATATATATTGAATAAAATTGTTTCCCACCAACAGTTCAACATTCCAAAAGCAAGCACAAGATTAATTTTTCAAAGCACTAATCATTTAACTAGATGCAAATAAATCACAACAAACTACAACGTGGGTAGTAAGGACACATAGGAACATGTGGAAACCGAGAAACTTATAAGACTTCAAACCATTTCCCATTATTTTCTAGTTGGATCTCTTTATGCTTGGCTAAATGATCATCACAATTTTGTATGGTCAATAAGCCACAATGTTGGTGTCCTGTTTTAGTGAAAGGGAAGCTAATATTGCTACGATATCCACAATAAAATGAATATGGACATTCTCTTTGATACCCTTTCCCATCTCCAGCCACAAATAGAAGTTGCATAAGTTGAGAAACCGAAATGAAGTGATATTTATAAAGTGGAGACATCCTAATTCCTCACTATGAGAAAAATCAATTGGAACCAAACAACAATTTCATTCTCCAAAGCAAATTTATCTTATTTGGTTCTTTCTACTTCTTCATAATGTAACACCAACTTGAATTACTTGATAAACCATTTGAGTTTGAAAATGACATTGAAGACTAGTTGAAATGAAATTCATGGAAGATAGAGGTGTTAGATGAGGTAGATAGCCATGTAAAGAATTAATTTTCTCCTATTGACTAGCAGCGGAAAGACTTCGACTTTTGGATTCTATTCTTTCTCTTACATTATATCAATTTCTCTTGGAAGCTTGTTAAACCATCTAAATACAACCCCCCCCCCCCAAGCACATGCAATTGCAGTGTCCCCTCTAACAGATATGTACCTAAATAGTGAAACAAGTGGCCTACTACTGCTAGTTATATGTTATGTAAGGTTTGGTAATTTCTTCTAATTGAAAGTATGCCTAATAAAACAAACAGAGTGAAAGATGAAAGCACTAAACAGACAAGTAAGGAGAAGGGGTGTACCCTGATGGTGGCGGCGGCGGCGGGGGTTCGGTGGTGGAGCTGTAACCAAACAACCCTAGAATGTGGAATGAAGAAAAAAATATAAGTGAAAGAGGGAGACAGAGACGAATCGAGAGATAGGGATGGAAGCATACCTTGGTCTTACAGTGGTGGCGGCGAAGCCACGAATGGTGGTCGTAAAAGGGTGGTTGTGGTGAGGGAGGGACAATAGAGAGAGGGAGACAAGGAGGGAGGGAGGGGGTCGTAAAAGGGGTGGCAAAATGAGGGGCTTGTAGTGGTGGTGGTGCGAATGGTGGCCGTAGAAGGGAGGAACTATGGTGGCCGTAGAGGGGAGGAAATGGTGGTTTTAGGGAGTGAGAGGAAGAGAAACGCGTATGTGAGGAAGAAAGAGGGGAAAGTTAGCTGATTTAGGGATTTTACTATTTGCGACCGAATTATTCGGTCGCTAAATGGGTTAATTTGAAATTTGAATTCATAAATTTAGCGACTGATTTAAAATTTGGTCGTTAACACGCTCTATTTTAATTTTTTACGCGCCGTTTAGCGACCGATTTAATATCGGTCGCAAAGATACATAAAATTTAACCATTGCATTTAACTCGGTCGCCATTTCGGTCGCTAAAAAGTCATAAATTTTTTACTTTTAGTTTCCTTTATTTTGCGACCGAAATAGAGACCGATAACTCTGCTACGTGCTATTTCGGTCGCAATATCAACTTTAATCAGTGTTTGATTTAGATCCTACAATCGGTCGCCATTTCGGTCGTAAACAGTAACCAACAAATTCGGTCACTATTTTCGGTCGCTAAATAACCTTTTTTTTGTAGTGGGAATTGATGAAGGATATGCAAAGCCTACTTAACTCATTAGTGATACTGAGAGAAAGGGAAGATGAATGGGTTTGGTTATGGGACGGGTCGTTGAAGTTCTCTTCAAACTCGGCCTATCGGTGGTTGCAAGCGAGCTGTGGTCAGTCAGTATTTTTTCAGGCAGGGGAGGATCATATTTTCAAAAGTTTTTGGAAGTGTAAAGTGCCTTCCAAAGTTCTCGCTTTCTCTTGGCAGGTCATTCTAGATAGAGTTCCCACAAGGTTAAATTTGTTCAGGAGGCGAGTATTGGTAGATCATCAGGGCCTTGCTTGTGTGTTTTGTGGTGATGGAATCGAAGACACAGAGCATCTTTTCTTATCCTGTAGATTTCCCTCCTCCGTTTGGATGAGAGTTTATGCCTGGCTTGGTTTTGATGTTGTTTTACCAGCAACTCTCTCAGATTTGTATTTAATGCATGGTGGGTTGTTTGCGGGGAGAAAAAGTAGGAAAACAGCCTTCTTGATTTGGCATAATGTTGTGTGGTCGTTGTGACTTGAGAGAAACGGGGCTATTTTTAAAAACACCCCTTTTGACATGATTAGACTGTTAGATTTAATTAGGACTAGATCTTGGGCTTGGTTTTCAGTTTTATTAGCTTTGTAGGCTCTATCCAATTGTTTTGTGTATTAATCTGGTACATTGTTTAATATATTAGTGACTTCTGGCTTATGTGTGTTAATGCTTGGTGGTACGATCTTTTGTGGTGATGTGCTGAGGTTATGAGTTGGGGTATCTCCTTCGACTGATCTGTTATTTATTACATTGATGGAGGTGTTTGGGCGGAACTTCTGTTGGGTTGTGCGGTTTGGATCTAAAACTTTAGGGTGGATGCTTGAAATTAAAACATTGCTATGAATCATGATTGTAAGCCTTGGTTTGGTTGATGTTGGATCTTTGGTCTCCTTGGGTTGCTCTGAGTGAAACTGACAAAATGAGAGTGAGAGCTAGGAAAAAAGAAAAACATGGAGAGACAAATTTGTGAGGGTGAGAAAAAGTTTTATGTTTTCTAACGTTTTTGTTTGGCCAAAGTGCTATTTTGTTATATGTGGAGGTGGGCTTTTCTATGCTGGGATGAAGGGTGTCATTTTGTTGAGAGAGGCCGTAGTAGGGATTATTGGCTCTTGGCAGACCAGTTTCAGGAGGATGGAGGATTGGTATTGCGAGTTGGTTGGTTGGATATTGATTTTGGTTGTTTACTTGTGATTGATGTATGTTGGGTATTTTGGTCACTATTTCTGTTTGTTTGGGGTGGTATTTGATGCTGAGGATGTATTTGGGCATATCTGGGATTTTGTGTGCAAGATAAGAAGCATTTACAGGAAGTTTTCAATTAAGGAGCTACAGTTTGGCAGCATTATCATCTATATCTACTTTATTGGAAGTCAGTTCAAGAAGTTGGGACACTTGTTATGAAGTTTGATGCGGTTTACTTGGAAGGGGATTTTAATTCAGGGGTTTCTTCTTTGGGCTACAGCTTGCTTTCCACATGGTTTCCAATGAGATCTTTTGTGGTCATTTGTTTCTTGGCTGTTGTTGCTGATGTTTGGTTACTTATACTTGCATGAGAATTATTTGTTTTCGATGGTTTGTGAGTGCAGCAGTGAGTTAAAGTCACTAGTGGAAATAATGTAATATACGGGAACGTTTTACGTCAGTTGACCATATGTTTGACGTTAAAAAGGAGGCGGTGGCAGTTTTGTAAATATTAAATCACTATTTACGTCAATTGTGTAATGAACTGACGTTAAAAGTGATTTGCATGAATTATTAACACTTTTAACGTCATTTGTTTATACAACTGACGTTAAAAGTGTGATTTTTACTTCAGTTAAATAAATAACTGACGTAAATAATCCTATATTCCTATCTGAAACTCATTCCTATCTTTCTTTCGTTTCATTTCCCTGTTGTCACTCTTAACGCAGATCACTCTATATATAGTGCAGTTTATTTCTAATCTTTTTTTTAAACAAGTTTATTTTTAATCTTAATTAATTAGCTTGAATTAGTAAACAAATTCTTGTGCAAATTAAAATAAATAAACACTTAACATAAAACAAGTTATATGTATAATCAAATCGTATCTCATGGAAGCGATTCATAAGTTACAATTACATGATTAAAAGATAAAAAATTTCTGGAACATAGCCCTAAAATATAAAAAAGTTTCTGCTTCAACGTCATTTTCTTCTCAGTCCTGTCCTCAGAAACTCCAATGGATGCATCCCCTCCCTCATTTGAAGTCCTTGATGCTCCATCTGAATCCACAATTACTTGCTGTCAAAGCGGAGTGAAAAGGATGAAGGGGATGAAATAAAGTGAGGGAATCGCATTATGTGATTCACTCAACCTTACCATCCATGTTATGTGATTTACTCAACCTCAGAAGTTTTTTGACCATTAAGACAGAAACCTTTAAGTCTAGGTATAGGAAGAAATAACAAAAGTCTCAAATATGATAGAGCCATATTGTGAAGGAATAGAAAACGCGTGAAATATAGAGGAAAAGAAGAGGGTGTATTACAGACTGATACAAAAGAATGGTACTTTATATAGAGAAGAGAGACTACCTGATTTTCTTCAAAACTGATTTATAAACTTAATGTTCATTAAGAGACTTAAGTTATAAGGTGCATGGGTAAGTAACACAGTAGTCAAAGGAATGAATGTTCTTGCAGAAACTTATATACTTTTAACGTCAGTTGTCTTCAACAACTGACATTAAAAGTGTTTTTAAAATAAAAAATATTTATTTTTAACGTCAGTTGTTTAATACAACTGATGTTAAACAATGACTTTTAACGTCAGTTGTCTTAAACAACTGACGTTAAAAATGACTTCTAACGTCAGTTGTATTAAACAGCTGACGTAAACCGTTGTTTTATTTTTTATTATAATGATTACACCCGTGCGCCTTCTTCACTTCGCTCTGTACGTCTCTGTTCTTCTCTTTTCATCACGCTCACTCTCACTCTCACTCTGCCCTAATCGTGAGCTCCTCTCCACCGCAACCACCGCGAGGGCTTCTTCGCCACCACCGTGAGGTACACTCTTAACCCTAAATCTGTCTTTCCCACTCATTCTTTGCAATAACTTGACATCTCTCTTTCCCCTTCCCACGCACTAACTCTCCTTGTCCCTCTTCTCTCAGTAACCACATCGAACGTTGACCACCACTTGAGCTCCCCTCCCCACCACCACGCGAGCACCTATTTCTGGTGAGCCTTTAGGGCATATTTTTTTATTTTTGGTTTTGAGTGTATGTTGAAACTGTAGTCTCTGTAGTTGAAACTTGAAACTGTGAGTTTGAGTTTTTTGGAATGTCTCTATTTCTGGTCGTGGGTTTTGTGTTTTCTCTTGTTTTTCTTCTACTATCATGACCTATTTCAAAATGGGAAGAAATTTAGAGTTGCTTGTAGCATGTGACATCAACAATATATTGCTCATTGGAATTCTGCTTTGTCAATTTATCTTCATCTGCTTATTTCTTTTGTCTTAAGAAACCTGAAAATGGTGTAAATTTGAAATAATTTTTAAACGCCTTGCTTGTATATATCATGCTCTCTTGATCGATTCATATGGCTAAGTGGTTATAGTACTAGATATAGCAATAGTCCTAATATGTGTTGTTGCCTGCTTGATGAGAAGAATGATGTGAGATCACCGTGGAAATTTTGTTTTAGGCAGTTAGTCAAATAAGATATACATGGATGACGGGATTTCAAAAACTAGTTTTCAATTAGGATTTCAAAAACTAGTTTTCAATCTCCCGTATTGTCCTTATATTGGATATATGTTTTGTATATCTACAGAACCTATCTATTTATGGATCGTAGTTGGATGGTTTGTAAGCGCACTAGTGCTGAGTATTTGAAGGGGGTGGGAGAATTTATAGAATTTACTCAAAGGAATGTTCCTAATAGTAATGGAATGTTCTGTTGTCCTTGTGTCAAGTGTTTGAATACGAGGAAATGTACGGTGAAGGATATACGTACTCATTTGATTTGTGAAGGGATTTGCTTGAGTTATACAAGATGGATATGGCATGGTGATGTGTTGTTGAGTAGTACGGCAAGTGTCTCCCAAAGTGAGGACGTTGACGTAGATATGGAGGATGATCGAGTAGAGGACATGATCCGTGATATTGGACAAGAATCTTTTCATTGAGCTCATGTGTATGATAGGTTGTGCGGTGATGCGGATAAGCCTTTATATCCAGGGTGTACTACTTATACACGGTTGTAGACGGTGCTAAAATTGGTTTGTGTGAAGGCGAGAAATGGTTGGACCGATAAAAGCTTCACAGAATTGCTTGAAGTGTTGAAAGACTTGCTTCCGGAGGACAACACATTGCCTGACCATAACCATGAGACCAAGAAGGTATTGTGTCCGATGGGTATGGAGTATAAGAAGATACACGCATGCCCCAATGATTGCACATTGTACACCGGTGTTCATGAAGACAATCACGATTGCCCCAAATGTGGGTTATCACGATACAAAGTGAAGGGTGGTGATGATGATGATGATCTTGATGATGTGAGAAAAAAGGGTCCTCTTGCGAAGGTGTTGTGGTATCTTCCAATAATTCCAAGGTTCAAGCGATTGTTTGCCAATGCGAAAGATGCGAAGAATCTTAGATGGCATAATGATGAGAGGAAACGTGATGGAAAGGTTCGTCATCCTGCTGATTCTATGCAATGGAAGAATATTGATACTATGTTTCCGGATTTCGCCGATGAGCCAAGAAACCTAAGGCTTGGACTTGCTACGGATGGAATGAATCCTTATGGTAATATGAGTAGCATTCATAGTTCATGGCCTGTTCTGTTGATAATTTACAACCTGCCCCCTTGGTTGTGCATGAAGCGTAAATACATGATGTTGTCTATGATGATTTCGGGCCCAAAGCACTCGGGAAATGACTTAGATGTTTATCTAAGTCCCTTGATTGAAGACTTGAAAACGTTGTGGGTGGAAGGTGTTGATGTAGTTGATGGGTATTCTCATGAGACTTTCAAGCTTCGTGCCACGTTATTTTGCACCATCAACGACTTTCCAGCATACGGTAACTTGTCCGGGTACAGTGTCAAGGGGCATAAAGCATGCCCTATATGTGAAGAAGGCACATGCTACACTCAGTTGCATCTTGGAAAGAAGACGGTTTACATTGGGCATCGATGATTTCTTAGACGTGATCACCCATATCGTAAGATGAAAAAAACTTTTAATGGATGCCAAGAGACAGAAGAAGCTCCGGCGGCCTTAATTGGAGAGCAGGTTTATTAGAGGGTAAAGGGCATCGATGTTATATTCGGCAAGTCCAAAAAGAAAGGTAAAGCTGCTGAGAAAAACATATGAAAGAAGAGGTCGATATTCTTTGATCTTCCATACTGGCGCAAGCTTGATGTCAGACACTGCATTGATGTGATGCATGTGGAGAAAAATGTGTGTGATAGTGTGATCGGGACGCTTCTCAACATTCAGGGAAAGACAAAGGATGGTGTGAATGATCGTCTCGACCTTGTTGCTATGGGTATAAGAGAGCAGTTAGCTCCAGTTGTTGAGGATGGTAAGTGGACTTATTTGCCGCCAGCATGTCATACTTTGTCAAAAAAAGAGAGACAAAGTTTCTGCGGGTGTCTTCAGGGCATCAAAGTTCCACATGGTTACTCTTCAAATATGAAGAGGCTTGTCTCTAGTGATATTAAATTGGTTGGCTTAAAATCTCATGATTGTCACATCTTGATGCAACAACTTCACTTTGTTGCTATTCGTGGTATTGCTCCAAAAAATGTGAGGCATGCCATTACTCGGTTGTGCTCATTCTTCAATTATGTATGTAGCAAAGTCGTTGACCCCCGTATGTTGGATGACTTGGAAGTTGAGGCTGCTACAATCTTGTGCCAATTGGAGATGTATTTTCCTCCTTCCTTTTTCGACATAATGGTTCACTTAATTGTTCATTTGGTGAGGGAGATTAGATTATGTGGGCCAGTTTTCTGAGATGGATGTACCCAGTTGATCGCTACATGAATATCTTGAAAGGGTACGTGAAGAATCCTCATCGTCCGGAAGCATCTATTGTTCAAAGGTATGTCGCAGAAGAAACTATTGAGTTTTGTTCGGACTACCTTCATAACACGGATCCTACAGGGGTTCCTAAGCCTCAGCATGATGAGATAAGATGTCAAGGTAAGGGTACACATGGCTTAAGAATTAATAGCAAGGGTCGGGAGGAAGTGCTTCAAGCACATTTGTATGTATTGAAAAACATCGATTCTGTTCAACCTTTCTTATTTGAACATAAAAGAAAAGTCAATCAAGAAAACCCTCGAATGAGTGAAAGGTGGTTGTTGAACAAGCATAACAAGACTTTCTTACCATGGTTCAAGGAAGAAATGCTTAAGGATGGTAGTACTGCTTCTGATGACGTAAGATGGCTAGCACATGGGCCTAGCTTCAACGCCATATGTTGGAGCGGATACGACATCAATAACTTTTCCTTTTATATAAAGGAACAAGATAACAAGAGTACCATGCAAAATAGTGGGGTTATGATCGTGGCCGAAGCAATTCACTTCTCTAGTGCAAAGGACACAAAACCCGTTAAAGCACCGACACCTTACTTTGGATATATTGAAGATATTTAGGTGCTCGATTACACTAAGCTTACGGTGCCGGTTTTTAAATGTAAGTGGGTTGATAGTAACGGTGGTGTACAAACCGACGAATTGGGATTCACATTGGTAGACCTCAACAAGTTAGGTCATATACACTACAAAAAAAGGTCGTTTAGCGACCGAAAATAGTGACCGAATTTTTTGGTTGCTATTTGCGACCGAAATAGCGACCGATTGTAGGATCTATATGAAACACTGGTTAGAGTTGAGTCTGCAACCGAAATAGCGACCGAAATAGAGCGTAGCAGAGATATCGGTCGCTATGTCGGTCGCTAAACAAAGGAAAGTAAAAGTCAGAAATTTATGAATTTTTAGCTACCGAAATGGCGACCGAATTAAATACAACGGTCAAACTTTATTTATATTAGCGACCGATTTCGAAATCCGTAGCTAAATTTATGAATTCATAATCTAAACTTTATTTATATTTGCAACCGATATTAATTCGGCCGTTAAACGGCGCGTAAAAAAAATAAAATAGCCCGTGTTAGCGACCGAAATTTAAATCGGTCGCTAAAATTATAAATTCAAATTCAAACTAACCATTTTAGCGACCGATTTAGCGACCGAATTATTTCGGTCGCTAAAACTGAAATCCCTAAATCACGAAATCTCCCATTTCCTTCCTCACTTCTTCATTTTTCCTCTCTCAGCTCTGCTCCCTACCTCCACCACCGCGCCAGTCCGTCGTCCGTCTCCACAACCGCACCAGTACGGCCACCACCGTATCACAGTACGTAAGTCTTCTTACCTCTCATCTCTTCCTTTCTTCTCTTCCTTTTCCTCCCTCTCATCTTTGGTCTTTCCCTCCGCAGAAACAGTGCCACCACCGTAGAGCTCCGGCCACCACAGGGACAACCGTAAGGACCACTGCAAAGGTATCGCCTCCTTCCTTCTATGTATCCCCTGCGCCCTTCATTCTCCGTTTTATTGTTATTTCACAGTCTCTGAAATTCTTTTTGCAACAATGATGATTACTGTTTTGGTTGCTTTGTGAGTGTGTCCAAAAATTCTGGTCTGGTGGTATGTCTAAGAGGGTCCAAAAAATTTCTGAGGCTTCATCTTTTTCTCTCTGAATGGAAACTGCAGATTGCAGAATGAGGCCAATCATAATTGTAAAATGAAATATCAGAAACATAGACTGTAATTAATCCAAATTTTATTACAAAAATGTTCCAAAAATAAAAACTCGAGTGGCATGACAAATCTGGTTACCTTAGGGTAGCACCAAGTTTTGGTTTAGTTGTTGTATAACACTTATTTGCATAGCTAAATGAAAACTTCGAAATTTATCGATGCCCCCAACAGATTAATGTCGGATAAATATATTTTCTACTATTCTTAGCTAGATAAAAGGGTTAAATAAGCACACACATAAACCTTAGCATGAAGATTAGGAGCATTCATATACCCTTGTATTCATATCATCCTGCACAGGAGATGGTTCTAAGTATGCTACTGAATCATGTGAATTAGTAATACAATCCGACGTTCCATTGCAACATTCTGATTGATCAAAAAAAGGTTGATGCAATTGAAAGGACAAGCAACGGTCTTGATAGGACCTGGCAGCAGAAAGATTTATTAGCTATCTGGTCTCATGAATATAGCTAAGCTTTGGATGAAAACAAAAAAGACTTCACACAAACATAATAGAGATTAGAGAAACTCCAATCAATTATAGCCTCAACCACAATGGTTAAAAGGGGTTGGGGAAGTATCACATGTTATGCATTAATGTTATTCATTCATCACAATCTCCAACATCTCCTTTTACACCTTAAGTTAATGAGAAAAGGGTCCATTTTCCCTATGAAAGAGTATCAAGGGAGATGCAAGAGATTGTGATGTGCAAATAACATAGCTCTATGGTATGTCTCCTTAATGCACACAGAGACCATATCCTGTGATTTATTTATTTTTGTTTTTTTTGGGTGTAAACATAATCCAATTTCAAAAACTTCAAAATGATGCCATGAATAATTCATTATCGAGGTCAGTTTGGTACACACTTGGGGTGGGGGTGGGCGGGTTTGAAATTTTGAGATATGAGATTTATCAAACTTTTCTCCCTTTGTTTCCTCTTCTGAAATAAAGGAGATGGGTAGGAGAGTATAAGGAAGAAGGGAAGTTGCAAGTTGTTCTAATTTTGTAACCGTATATTGTTGATTCTATTTTATATTAATTTATGTGTTTCTAGTCTTATAAATAGTTGTACTGGATTCTGTATATATAGAATAGTGATTTGTTTGTTAGTGGAGAGCGGAGCTCAATAGGATGTGATCTTGTCTGATTGTATGCTGATAATTTAATGTTTATGCATGTGTTTGTCAATATGTGTTGTTTGTTAGTTGAGAGCGGAGCTCAATAGGATGTGATCCTGTCCAAAGGCGGGATCTTTGGTTGTGTCCTGATAATTTAGAAATTATGCATGTGTTTGACAATTAACTGCTACTTGTTAGTGGAGAGCGGAGCTCAATAGGATGTTTGCTACAATATTTAATCTAAGTTTGTATTGATTTACGCTGCAATTTATATAAGCTCAACAATGTTGCAATATTTATAGGTTAATGGTTTTATTTTCTGTTAGAGGTAATAATTAATTTATGAAAGCCTTAGTTTCCTATTTGAGATTCAATATTAATGAGCATGCGTAACTTATCAAGGTATCCATGCTCATTGTATTGAATCTTGAATTGTCCAAGTGGGACAGTTTGGGAAAAAAACCTTTTTCACACTCGTACAATAGTCATTTCAATGTTGAAATGCCTTATATACTTGTTGAAATCTCGGTCTGATGCATTTCCTTTTGTTCTCATGGTGCATACTTGATCGCGATGATTCTGACCGTGCTCGAGTTGTGTAACTTGGAGACCAATGGGAAATGCTGCCAAAATTTTGTCAAGTATAAGGTATTTGAATATGGGAATAACTATTAGTAGCCGAGTGTGGCAAAGGTTTCTTCTCGAATGGGATAGGTTCATACCTTGTCATAAGAACGAGATTGATGGAGTTATTGGAATGCACCGTAATATATAAGTGTTATTGTAGGATTGGCCAGGCTATTTAATTGCCAACAATGGATATTCCGGAGAATCGGAAATGGATGTATCGTAGGTTGGATCGGAATAAACGTCTTAGGGAAGAGTATAGAGTTGGAGTGGGTGAGTTTATAGAGTTTGTTGTTAGCCAGGAGAGATTTATACGGCTGGGTGGTGATCAATTGAGGCGGTGATCAATTGAGGTGTCCTTGCAAAAGATGCAAGTGTCAATCTTTCAAAAGCGTGGATGGAGTTGTAGCCGATCTTTATGAGAAGGGCTTCATTCCTGATTACTATTTGTGGAGTAACCATAATGAGACGTTGCCTGACTTAAACCCGATTGTGGTTGAAGGTTCGTACTATGGAAGTGATGACCGGAGGGAAGAATTGAATCCATACGAGCAGATGATAATGGATCATGCTGGACCATCGGTTGGTGTTGTACTAGAAGAAGATGGGGGAGAAGATGGTGGAATGGGTTCCCAATGCATAGAGGAGAATCCGAATCCCGAAGCTCAAAGATTCTATGATATCTTTGAGTGTTGCACGATCTCCATTGTGGGAAGGATGTCAGGAGTACACGGAGTTGTCGATGTGCATGGAATGGTTGAGTATCAAATCTGACTACAATATGCAATAAGGCTGTTTTAATCGCCTCACCAGGTCAGTGTCCAAGGCGTTGCCAGAAGACAATCGGATGCCTACTAGTTTTTATCATGCTAAGAAGTCTGTGGAAAATTTGGGTCTGGGGTGTTTCAAAATTGACTGTTGGCCGAATGGATGTATGTTGTACTATAACGATGATTCAACGGAAAGCATAACATGTTGTCGATTTTGTGGTGCGGATCGGTATAAGACAACCACTAGGATGGGCATTGAGAAGAAGAGGTCGCTAAAAAAGATGTGGTACTTTCCGCTCGTGCCAAGACTTACAAGATTGTACTCTTCGATGGCCAATGCAGCTCACATGAGGTGGCATAGTGAGGATGAGAGGGAGCAAGATATCTTGTGTCATCCATCTGATGGAGAAGCTTGGAAGCATTTTGATAGGGTTCATATGGCATTTTCGAAGGACCCTCTCAATGTCCGATTGGGGTTATCTACTGATGGATTTAATCCTTTTGGGCAGTCTGGAAAAGCATACTCTTGTTGGCCGGTTATCCTAACTCCGTACAATCTACCCCCGAGGATGTGCATGAAGCGGGAGTTTATGTTCCTAACAGTCATAATTCCGGGTCTGTCTAATCCAAAAGGTAAGATTGATGTGTACTTGCAGCCGCTGATAGATGAGTTGACAATGCTGTGGAATGATGGTGTGTTGACATATGACGTATCTTTAAGGCAGAATTTCATCATGAAAGCAGCTTTAATGTGGACGATCAATGACTTTCCTGCTTATGGGATGATGTCGGGTTGGATGACCGCGGGGAAGCTTGGATGCCCAATATGTATGGAGCGATAGAAGGCATTCACGCTTAAAAACAGTCGAAAGATCTCATATTTTGATTGTCATCGTCAATTCCTTCCAGAAGATCATCCTTATAGGCGGAACAAGAATGCATTCAAGAATCGTTGTGCAGAGACAACACCGCCTCCACCATGTTTGACTGGTCCTAATGTATGGCGCAGAGTACAATACTTACCGCTCGTCCATGAAACCCAAGGAGAACATATTCCTGATTATGGCGTCAACCATAATTGGACAAAACAAAGTATATTTTGGAGGTTGCCGTATTGGAGGACGCAGCTACTCCGTCACAACATTGATGTCATGCATACTGAGAGGAATGTGTTTTTGAATGTGTTTGACACTGTGATGGACATCAAGGGGAGGACAAAGGATACAAATAAAGCCCGATTGGACCCGGCTGACATTTGTAATCGGAAGGAGCTTGAGTTGCAGGACGGTGGTGGTGGCAGACTTATCAAACCGAAGGCAAGTTATACACTAAGCAAAGCATAGAAAGTGGCCGTCTGTAAGTGGGTTAAAGAACTAAAGTTACCATATGGGTATGCTTCCAATCTGGGTAGATGTGTTGACATTAAGGAAGCAAAGTTACATGGAATGAAGAGTCATGATTGCCACGTGTTCATGCAACGGTTGCTTCCAATTGCGTTCGACGCATTACCGAAGCAAATTTGGAACCCACTTGTTGAGCTTAGCCACTTTTTTTGAGGAGCTTACATCGACAACACTAAATGTGAATCAATTAAAGGATATAGAAGTCAAGATACCCGTTTTGTTATGTAAGTCGGAGCAAATCTTCCCGCCGAGTTTCTTTGATTCCATGGAACACCGCCAGTTCATCTACCTTACGAAGCAAGAGTTGGTGGCCCAGTCCAATACCGCTGGATGTATCCATTTGAGAGGTAAACAACATCAACTATTTTACTTAATACATATGAAATTCACGAACACGAGAGCAGTAGTTTAGCTTTCCCTAAAACTAGTAATTATTTGTATGTATCCCTCTTTAATAGGTTCCTGCACTCCCTTAAACACAAAGTCAAGAACAAGGCACGAGTGGAGGGTTCCATTTGTGAAGCATACTTAGTAGAGGAGACTTTCACTTTTGCCTCTTATTACTATCCGGACGAAGTTAACATGAGAAGGACAAGGATGCCTAGAAACGTTGATTCGGGCGAAGGATGTTCAACTAGTCCTCCTATATCAATATTCAACTATCCGGGCAGATTTAGTGGCAAATCAAAAGGATATTTCTTGGAGCAGCGTGACATTAATGTTGCTCATCTGTATATCCTTCAAAATTGTGAAGAGGTGGCGCCATATTTAGAGTAAGTTTCTACAACGTCTTTAATAAGTTCAATTGACATTTATTATTATTAATCGTCCTGCTGTTAATCTCCCATATGTAGGATGTACGGCAATTTTCTGAGGGATCTCCAACCTGACATTTCAAATGATCAGGTTGATCGAGAAATTACTTCTCACTTTGCTACGTGGTTCAGTAAATATGTAGGTTAAGCATCTTCATTTTTTGAAGCATACATTTTATCTCCTTAAATATATAGCATGTATAAGAATAATATAATATTTGATTGTTTAGGTACTAGATCCAGAAAACAATGTTCAAAATCCATTGTTGACAAATTTGGCATGGGGGCCTAACAGATGGGTTACATCATGGAATACTTATTTTGTAAATGGATATAAATTTAACACAAAAACATGGAATGAAGGAATGCAGGCGTGTAACTATGGTGTTTGTGTGCGAGCCACTGATGGCAATGTAGAGGATGATTTCTATGGGGTTCTAACTGACATCCTTGAACTCGATTATACCGGTTTCCCCATGATGAAATTAGTTATCTTCAAGTGTGATTGGTTTGATCCTACTCTTGACGTAGGGACAAAAATAGATAAAAATTATGGTATTGTTCAAGTTAGGCTGTCTCGAAGGTATAATAAGGCGTACGACCCATTCATTTTTTCACAACAGGCAGAGCAGGTTTATTACTCGCCATATCCCGAAGGACATCATGGCCGGTTGGATGTTATTAAGATAAAGGCCCGCAGTATAATTACTGATAATGTAATCAACCAGCCTGAAAAAGATGCTCCGTACCAAGATGATGAGTTTTCAAGACCCCACTTACCGTTGCAAATTACGCCGGACATATTGTTAATTCTCTGGCGGACATTTCCGGAAATGGGGAAGAAGTTGAAAGAGAGTTAATGGATCAATCCGAGTTGGACACATCTAGCGAAGGTACATTCCGATCAAGTGATACTGATGAGAGTGAGGGTGAATTTAGTGACGGAGATTCTACTTAGGTAATTTATTTATGTCATAATTCATTGTGTAAATGTCATTCTACTTATTAGGTAATTTATTTTTGTATTATTTACACTGTTGTGTAATCATCTTTTCATTTTTTTCACAAATGGCAGATTCCTCTAGAGGTAGGGGTCGTCGTGGAGGTCGTACTGCGAGAGTCCCTTCCCCGGCCGACCCACAGCCTTCAGATCGAGACCACCCTACCAGCACCTCTGTGGACGGGACACCTCAGGGTGATGGAGTTGCACCCCCCCACCCAGCCTCATGTGGTCGGGACACAGGCTGCACCCTCATCATCCACACCTACGACGACAAGACCATCATCATCATCGGGACAGGAGAGTCGTGGTCCATCCGACATGAGGATTCTTCTTATCCCCAGGGTGGATAACGAGTATGCTAATTTAATTTTTTTAATATATATAAAGTATTGTTAATTTCTATTTACTTGTTTTTTTAATTTATATAGTAGCCATTTATTAATGCTCTAATTTTGCTGCAGCTTTCTGCCCGCGAAGGGCCCTTCTGATTCGATATCGAAGATCGTGCGACGCAAGTTTGATGGTCCATGGCCTACATGGAAGGCCATCCCACTGGGCCACTGGGATCAGTTGTTTCTAGAGTTTAAGGTAACAATTTATTAAGTTATTTAAATTAAATTTACATTATATATATGTACACACGAATTTCCTAACAACTGTAAGTTGCAGAAAGAGTATAGATGGGACTTAGCTTTAGAGGCTCTCGTCAGGGTGAGCATAAAGGCTCACTGGTCATGAAGAATCTGACGAACAAGCTGAGGAAGGGTCATAATAAGGGGAGGTGGGTGGATCCTGAGATCAGGAGGCAGCTAGACCAGTACTGGGCTACTGAGAAGTTCCAGGAGATCCAGGCCACAGCTCGGCGTAATCGAGCTTCTGATGGTGGCGCATGTGCTTGGACCGGTGGGTCTAAATCAGCCGCCGCCCACTACGACGAGCTGGTAATACATTAAACTTTTGACTTAATATACTATTTAATTAATTAGTTTTAATTTTTAATTATTCTTATGAATTTAATATTATATTTTTTTGTGCAGAAAGTACAGAAACAGCGGGCCCCGACTGCTATGGAGTTGGTGGAGAGGACGAAGAAGTTGAAGTCGGGGACATGGGTCAACGACAAGGCCCGTAACTATGCTGTAAGCAAAAAAATAATTTAGTGTTTACTTGTAATTTATTATAAATGATTTGTTAATATTATATATAATTTTAACTAAATCTCTTCAACTATACTTTGTAGGTGGGCTTCAACGAGAAGAAGGACGATACCATATCACGTGCCTCATAGTCACAAGATGAGGCTTTGACTGTTGATGGGCCCTGCTCTCCTGTTTCCTTCGACGATAATGCCATTTATTTGGAGGTCGTCGGGGGCAGGAACAAGAAGGGGCACGTGTATGGCCTCGAACACCTGGGAGGCGAGTTTATCGCTTCATCTTCCGGCACGCCTGCTCCTTCCTGCGCCGATACCGTCCCTCAGGAGCAGTTCCACCAAATGCAGGACACCATCACGCAGCTGAACGCGGAGCTTCGGGAGAAGAGCGAGAGAGAGCAGCAGATGGCGAACCAGATTACCTGATTGGCTCGAGCACACCAAGAACCGATGCAAAGCGAGCATCGAGAGGGCGGACATCTGAACCGGGTGTTGGAGCAGATGAGGATCCAGACTCCAGTTGCTCAGGATGATGCTCTGACGGTTGTGCCGCCTGCTGCCACTCCTCCTGTTCCGCCGCCAGCTACTGATGTTGCTACTGCAGAGGACGATCAGCTAGCAAACTTCGGTGGTACGGACGCTGAGGATGATTGGATTCCTCCATCTCCCCCTCATCATGACTGATTTTTTTTTCCATTTTTTTGACTTTAAACGATTCTTGTACGACATTTTGGATTATTCTTTTTATATATATTTATTATTTTTTATGATTGTATATTTCATAAGTAATTTGGTGTGTTTTATTAGTAATTTTTCTAACGTTTAAAGAAAATCAGGAAAAAAATTTTATTTTAAAAATTAAAATTAAAAAAATAATAATAATAATCAGTTTAGCGACCGAATTAGAAACCAATAATTCGGTCGCTAAACTTTATTTAACATTTACAGATGATGTATAGCGACCGAAAATCCGTCGCTAATATAGGTTAACAGTAACCAAAATTAGCGGCCGAACTAGCAACCGATTATCGGTCGCTAGAAATGGTTACCCAAAAAATGCGACCAACCTAACAGCGACCGTTTATTATTATAGCGACTGAAAATTCGGTCGGCAATTAGCGACCGAAATATTATTTCGGTCGCTAAAACCTTAGCGACCAGGTATTCAGTCACCACCCTTAATCGGTCGCTAAATTAAATAGCGACCGATTTACACTGTTTAGCGACCGAATATTACGGTCGCTAAACAATTGTTTTTTTGTAGTGATAAATGAGCCTTTCATAATGGCTTCCCAAGCAAAACAAGTGTTCTACATCACTGATCCTTCTAACAAAAGGTTGTCCGTGGTTCTCCAAGGAAAAAGCATGTATAATGGTAGTGATGAAAATCAAGATTCAAATCTTGATATTCCTGAGACTCCTTCTTTTTCAACAAACATGTCTACTATAATCGAGGAGACACGGGTGGACGATGTACATGCCACTCGTGATTATCATCACAAAGGGATATTGATATAGGTAGTTTAAGCTTAGTATACATTTATTTTTATTTATACTTCTGTATTTATTTTTAGTTATAACCTATTTTAATAAATATATATTGTTTATGAACAGGCATACATATGGATCAGTCGGATGGCCCACATGCACGGGAGGACACTGTGGGGCCTACGCAGGACCCGATCGCGCCTACGCCTGATTCTAGTGTAAGTTTACATGTTATATACTATCTTTAGTCCTTCTTTTTAATGTAAGTTTATAATGTTACAACCCTCTATTTTATCTTTTTTTTTGTCCATACAGACATCACAGTCTCAAAGGAAACGGGGTAGAGGAGCCACAACTTTGAAGAAATTAGAGAAGACCGGGCAAAGCGGATAGAAGCTTGAGGTGTGCTTTGATGCTAATCTAAATCCCCAGGGACCCCGTGCTAAAGAATTTAAAAAGTGGGTGTTTCTACAAGCGAAGCAGCACGTTAGCATCAACTACAACCATTGGAATGACGTTCCACAGAACGTTAAGGATCAGATTTGGGAGGCTATCACGGTATTTTACCTTTACATTCTTTTGATTTACATTATTAGATAATTATCCGAGTTATAATCCATCCAATTTTTATGTATTTAATGTGTAGGTAGCTTGGACTGTGCCGAATGACGAGGATCATCGTACGAAATGTTTGAAAATGGCATCAAAGCGCTGGAATGGGTTCAAGCATGATCTTACCAGGTACTATGTAACTGGGAAGAAGCGGCTTGATAAGATGTTCTCGGATTATCCCTGGATTGATAAGGATACTTGAAATATGTTTGCTAGGAGTCGACAGGATGAAGAATTTCAGGTTGGTTGATTAAGTTAATTTTGTATGCTTTTTATAGATCATTTAACTGTATTTAATTATGTGTTTTTGTTTGAATAGGCTAAGGCAGAGAAGTATAGGCAGAATCAGGTGAAGAACGTCCACCGACACACCATGTCTCACGGTGGGTACGAGACTCGGATCGAGGAGATGATGGCAGATAGGCCGAGGATGAAGCAGGAAGAGCACGCTGCTAGGATAGAAAGAGGAGAGGTGTCTGAGGGCACACCATTAAGTCCTCCATCGGACATCGACCGCGATGATGTCTGGTTAGCCGGCCGCATGACAAAGACATGATCTTTTATTGATGCCACTCGCGAAGTGGCAGATAAGATTGCAAGTAAATAATTAACTTCATTTCAATTGATATTTGTATAGATATTGTTAACACTTTTCACTTGCACGTTTTTTCATTTCTTCATTGTAGATGGATCTTAAAGCACAATGCTCCCAGGGCTCATTCGTCCCTTTTGGACGGCGGGACGTCTTGATGATTGCTCTAGGCAAGAAAGACCATCCTGGTCGGGTTATCGATGTTCCTGGGAACGTGACCATCATAGAATATTATGGCAAGTCTGCTTCATGAAAGAGGGTCGTCGATAAGGCATCAATTTTGGAATCCATGACTCAGCAGCTCATCTCCAACCCTGCTATTACAACGCATCTGATGAAAATCTTCCTATCCAACCCAGAGTTCAAGCAGGCGCTTGCTAGAGAGCTTTCCTCCGTCGGTTCATCCCAGGACACCACAGGACATGCCAACCCTTCACATGTGAGCACAAAAGAGAGTTATAGTAGGGCACATGTGGAGGACGATGAGTTGGCAGCCAGGGAGCGGGAGTTAGGTTGGAAATGCAAAGGCGTGAGCTTGAGTTGGACTTCAAACGCCGTGAGCTCGAAATGGTAACAAATGTATGTATTCATTATTAATGTCCAAATTAGTCAAATAATTACTTGTGTTTTTTTAATTATCAATAACTTATCTATTTTATTTTTTATAAATTGAAGGCCAAGTCGACGTCGGTGTCGCAGTCACCTGTCACTCGTTTGTTCTCACTTGGTGAGGATTATGCCTTTGAGATTTTTGAATGTCCATTAATTGGAGCACGATGGATGGGTGGCACGCCCAATCAAGAGAGGATATTTTCCTTCTGTGGTGAAGATCTTGGGCACCCCTGCAGAGATAACGTGTGGATGGCCAGTACGGTTTTGAGTCTCTGGTGCACGTAAGTTAATTTTAATTGTATGACTTATTTATTTTTGGTATTTTTCCATTTAATAATTTATTTTGATTTCAATATATATATTATGTAATTAACATTCACACATTTTCATATCTTAGGTATCTCCATCGTCTTCAGCTTGATAAGGGCTCCAAATCAGTTTATGGCTTCTTAGATCCGTCAATCCTTATGCCTCAATTCTTTGCTGGCGATGAATTAAATAAATACATAGGGAACTTGATGGTAGACAATCGGAAAGAATTATATCTGGCTCCATACTCTATGAATAACCATTGGCAGTTGCTCGTACTTCACCCGTCTAGGCATACCGTCATATTCTTCTGCTTTATCCACCAAAACCCGCCACAAGAGGTGGTAGAAGTTGTAAATAAGTAAGTAACTAATCTTCAATTTAATTTAAGTTTTAATATCAGTTGTTTTTAGTTTATTACAGACATGATATATGAATTTGTTAATTGACATGATTATTTGTTTATGATAGCGCGCTGAAGGCGAGTAGCATAAGTTGCGCCAACGGGAGAAGTAGGACTTCTAAGACTAAAGGAAATCCTGATTGGATCATCCTCAAGGTTTGGTAGTTTATTTATCAAATAATTAATATTATAATTACTAATATATATGTATATTTAACTAACATTGAAATTAATTTTGTTTGTAGTCTCGATTTCAACCTGACGGGTGGTCGTGCGGCTATTATGTGATGCTTCATATGCTGAACATAGTCTCCGCATCTATTACAGATGGATGGAAGAAGGTAATATTTAAACAACTTGTTAAATTATATATTATAGTTTTGGTGATGACTTGCGTTAATGTTATTGTTATTATTTGAGCGTGTGTAGGCATTTAACAACCAATTGCCTCTTCAAAAAGATGAGTTTAGAGACTTGAGGAAGCGCTTGGCAGAATTCTTCTTCAAGTATGCGGCTGAAAAATGAATTGACAAGATACCTCCGCAATACTTAGATGAATAGTTTTTTTGTTAGACTTTAGAAACTAATTAATAACATATATATATACTTAGATTTGTAGTTTTGTTTTTAAACATTAGAGACTATATATTATATATATATATATATATATATATATATATATATATATATATATATATATATATATATATATATACTTGTAGATAGTTATGTTTTTCCTATACATGGGTTTTGGTTTTAAGTCCCCCCATTGTTCCTTTGTATATTTCTTTTCTTTTAGTTAATATTGAAATTTAAGGGTAGTGTTTGCAATTCTGTAATGTGTGTGATATTCTCTATATTACTGGGATATTTACTGAATACAGGGATAGCTGAGGGGAGTGATATTTTAAAACTGAATTTTAAAAAAAATCTATTAACGTCAGTTGTATCAAACAACTGACGTTAATAGTATTTTATAAAATATACAGTACTCTATTAACGTCAGTTGTATTAGGAAACTGACGTTAAAAATAAAACCTGTAACGTCAGTTCTTTAACATAACTGACGTTAGTTTGAACAACATTAACGTCAGTTGTGTTAAAGAACTGACGTTAATAGTTGTTTAAACAACTGACGTTAAAATATTAACTATTAACGTCAGCTGTATTTACGTCCATAATATTCTGACGTATAAAATCAATTTTAACTGACGTAAAAAGCACTTATTGTACTAATGAGTGGGTTGACGAAGATAATTTTTTGGTTGGTTTTGTTGATATTACCATGGTGGGTGGTGATGGGACTATAGGTTATTGTATCATTTTGGGATCACTCAGTGGGGATCTTTGTATATTTGATTATGTTTCTCTTTAGAGGCAGTATCATTTCTATATAGATTATTTTTGGTCATGTTATATACGGGTTTGAGCACCGCTAATGCTCGGTTTCAATATATTTTTGCTTATAAAAAAAACTTATTAAGTCATAACATATTATATGATCTATAGATAAAACAAATCGAAAAAAAATCAAATTCATAATTAAATCATAAGGTGTCGTGAGTAAGAATTTGCATGGGTCCAGGCAACTTCCCAACTAATTGGTGTCATTATTTTGCCAAGTTGCGATTTATCTTTTATTGGGATACACATAAAGAGAAAAAATGTGAACCAATTAACAACTTCGTGTGTTTGGACAATTGTTGCACAACATTAACGAAACATGATTTTGGAGATTTTCGAAATTAATTTGTAATCTATATCCTTAAAGGGGTTGGGTTAAGATGTATCACCCATATTTTGCACCACCCATTATACCATCTATATGTGGCAAATTTTGGACCAATCAAATTGTCACATGGGTTTGGTCAAAATTTCAAACTTTCTAGTTGTATTTCTATTGTAGTCAAATATATGAATACAATATATTGAGTATAGTATATGTACTCTTTGTATTCGTAAATTTAACTCATATTAAAATAATGTTTTTTGATTAAAAAAACTAATTATATTAAAAAATAATATTTTAATATGAATTAAAATAATGTTCGTTGTGAATAATATTTTACAATATAATCAGTTTTTTTAATCAAAAAACATTATTTTAATATGGGTTAAATTTGAGAATACAAAGAGTACATATACTATACTACAATATACTGTGTTTATATAGTTTAACTACATTATAATACAACTAGAAATTTTGAAATTTTGACCAATCTATGTGGCAATTTGATTGGCCCAAAATTTGCCACATGGGTGGTGTAGTGGTGTAAAATATGAGTGGTGCACCATAGCCACACCCTCCTTAAAGTTAGTCGATATTTGCATTTGGCTCGAGATGCATGCATGGATCTTGCCAATGAGTGTCCTAAGGATATTGGTTAAGGAATCCATAAAAGGAAAGTTTGTATTGGAAAACGAACTATAACATTTTTTAAAATACTAAACACATTATTTTTTATATAAATTTTCCATTTCCGATTCCTTAAACAATATCCTTACAACACTCTTTAGCATTTCCCAGTTTTTATTTGAAGTGTACACTAGCAACATCAAATCAATTGTTGGTTATATACTGAGACAGTTAATATGAAGTGTGCTCCAGCTTGACGTTTTCAAAAGTCTTCTTAATATTATACATGTCAAGAAATATGGAGAGAGTTATATTATTTGAATACAAATTTTGTATGTCGTATGTGATACTGTATATGTTTATTTGAGAAGCGTGTATATAAAAAAGATAAAACGTAGATGAGAGATTGAGATAAATATATATGGTGTACAAAATTTGTGTTCAAATAATATAACTCATATTGAAATATAAGTATGATATATAAAATATGTGAAGAAAACAAAGGGATATTCATTAAAAAACAAAAAACAAAGGGATAATGCAAATGAATATCTGGATTAGTATTTTACTTGCACTTGACTTCGTCACCTCTTTTTTATATATATATATATATATATATATATATGAGAGTTAAAAGAGTTCTCGTATTCTTTTCAATATATTACTTTGCTTAAAAAAAACAAAAATGCAAATGAATATCTGTAAAACTGCACTTGTTTCAGAACTCAAACCGGCTGGTTCACGGATTGTACTGAGCTAGTCACGGATCGTCACTCTCGAAATCAGAAATCCTCCAACAAAACTCCAAAAACTCCAATTCTCACTCTTTCTCTCTCGCTGCCACTCTCACTAATAAGTCTTGTGGGATGTTCTACATGCTGCCATGTGTTACTTACTTAAGTTGAAAATATTATTTCTGGCTTGTTCATTGAAAGCTTAAACTAAGATTGAACCTTCACGGTCTCACGGATTGCATGCAGATGAAGAACTCAGCATCTATATATATATATATTACACCCTATCATTCTAGGATCAAATCCCATATAGAAAAGAGCAATAAGAACTAAGAAGAGTACTTTAGTTTCTACTTCTTGCTAACTAATATAGAAGAAACCAAAGTGATCATATCATGTTTTCAAAATCAAGATTTAAAGCTTTGTTCATCATCTTGATGGTTTTCATGTTGAATGCTATGCCACCAATATATGCTTGTGGACCCTGCACTCAGCCACATCCACCCTACCACCGACCGGTTCATCCAAAACACCCGCCGCATCACGGCGGAGGCCAACCAAAAGTCTCACCTCCTATGCCACCAGTCATTGTCCCTCCGATCATCGTAACACCTCCATTGCTACCCCCTCCAGTCATATACCCTCCACCAACCTCACCTTATTACCCTCCACCACATCCTTCTCAACCCGCTTGTCCAATTGATGCCCTAAAGCTAGGGCTTTGTTTGGATGTGCTTGGAGGGTTGGTGCATGTGGGAATAGGTAACCCTATTGAGAATGTTTGCTGTCCTGTGATCCAAGGGTTGCTAGATCTTGAAGCTGCAATTTGTCTTTGCACCATTATTAGGGCTAGACTTCTCAACCTCAATATTTTCCTTCCACTTGCACTTCAAGTCCTAATAACTTGTGGGAAGACTCCTCCACCTGGTTTTGTTTGTCCACCTCTCTAATTAAGCACTGCATGCACTTCATATATAGTTCATATACTCAATATATTATCAAGAGTACTAGATATATAGTATTAATTAGTAGATAACTAATTAACTATAGTTGGAGTTGTTACTAAGTTACATGTGTAAGGTGTTTCTCTCTTCTATGAAGGTTTCAGCGTTGATGTAACTCTGATCATCTATAATATAAATATATACGTTTAGATTTCAACTTGTGCCCAGGATTATCTGTATTTTGCTGTTGTGACTTGTTCAAATTCTTTGCTACGTATGGATTGAAGGTAAATTTTCCTAAAAGTAGGACATCGTTTTAATTTCAACAACTTGGGGTGCTTTTTGCAAAAATATACTGTTCATAATAACCTCCAAATTCCAATTAGTCAATTAGGTGAACAAAAGTCAAAAGGTATATTGTTACACCTTTTTTTTCAAGGTGCAGCCTCAAAATTAGGGCCATTTCACTTTAATTGTTGGGGCAAATCATTTGCAATGTCAATATATTTGCATCTATTGCTAATTACTTGACTCCTACATTAACCAGACAATCTTATCTATCTATAATTTTTTTTGTGTGAACTGTACTATATTTCTGTTTATATATGATCTGGATAGTTTAGATTAGGGGTGGCAAAATGATCCATTTGTCCACCATCCATCCAGTCCATCCATGAAAAAATACATCCAATCCATCCATTTATAAAAAAATAATATAAATGGATTGGATGGATTTGATTATTTTTTTAGTGGATGGTTTATGATCCATCCAATATATTTTAGAATCCATTGGACCAACAATAAAAAATGTAACGGATCAACTTTTATCCATTCCAAAACCAATTTATTTTTTTCATATTATTTTTCACCAAATAAAAAAACCTCCATTTGTAAAAAAAAAAAAGTCTATCTAATTTTCTATTCCGTTCCTTATTATTTTTTCTTCACTATTTTTTATTTTATTTAGGATCAAACCTAGGTACAGTATTCTAGTTACTGTGCCTATTGTCTTAAGGAAAAACACTATAAAAGTATTGAACGAATTATCCAGTCCATCCAAAGAGTTATCCAACCAATCCATCCATTACAAAAAAAAAACTTTAATGGATTGGATCAAGTTGGATCATTTCATATTAAGGATGGATCACTATCCATCCACTATGTTACTAAATCCATTGGATGATATTCTTAAATTAAAAACAAATCCATTGGATAAAATTGAAAAATAAAACAAAATTTACAAAATCCACTACCGATCCATTTTTGAGTTAAAAACAAAAGCACACAACATATGAATAATACATGCGACATGTGTTAAATTTAAGCAGCAAAATCGGCCGAAGAGAATTGAACTGTTGAAGAGGATTCGGATTGCTGCTACTGTTAGAGTATTTTCTCATTCCATTATAAGTTTCTTTGTTTGTATTTTTATATAAGTTTCTTTGTTTGTATTTTTATGTTAACATTCTTAATGATATGGTATGTGCAGTTCAGGGACATCAGTAGGAAAACCTAAATTGACGCCATCAATTGCCGAAGATCTTGACCGCCATCAAAATTATTTAATTGTAAAAAAAATTATTCTTTTAAATAATTTTTATGGATGGATTGGATATCCATCCATAAAAAAATTGTTAATGGATGGATTGGATGGATTTTATTAAATGGATATGGATGGATTGGATTTTTTTTAATGAATTTTTAATGGATCATAATGGATTAATGGATCGTTTTCAATCCATCCATTACAATCCGCATAAAAATTTATCCAATTCATCCATTTGCCACCCCTAGTTTAGATGTATCTATGATGAAAAGTGGTTGAGTTATTATCTGAAAATAAAAAATAGTTGCACAAGCACTGTATTAATAGCAGCTAAAGTAATGCGTAAGGCCTAGGCAAAATAATCATATGATCGTGTCTGCCAAATACACATAAATCCAAGTATTCAATATTTTCTAACAAAGAATCTTATATCAATAATGATACGTGGACACAAATTTTGACATCATATATAGAAATCGTATAGCCGATGGAGTGTTTTGGGAATGATAAAATACATAATGAAAGATAAAAATATAATAAATGTTGAATAATATTTTTATACGGTGTCCAAATATCATGTTGATATATGGCTTTAATTTCTCTTCTATTTTGAAAAGTCAAAGGTAGAGAATTTCTCTCATCCGTTTGCCGCTAATGGTAGAGAAAGAATTTTGGTTAATAATCCGTAGTAATTGGTTGGTTAATAAAGGAAGTTATTCCCTATAAATTAAGAGTTTTTTCATTTCAATGAAGTAGAGTGAAATAGTAACATCACATTACGAGACTCTTAGAGAAGTTGTGTCTTTATATCTTCTCTTGGAATATTATGAGAGTTTGTACTTTGTATACACCGGTGAGTAAATACTGTGAGGTATTTGGGTGTATTTGGGATTTGGGTTTGAGTGAAGTGTGTAAATACTCTTTTGTATTCTCCACCATATTTAACATCAAGTTATATAGTCACTGTTGCATGTGGATGTAAGCTAAAAGCTGAACCACATTTGTGCTTATACTTTCGCTTTATTTGCTTTATTTATAAAAAACTGGTATCAGAGCGCTAATAGGGCAGATATGTTTAAAAAAAATTGACGACTACCAAATTTGATATTCAGCAGTTCGATGGGCACATCAACATCGGGATGTGGAAGGTCCGTATGACGGCTGTTTTGACACAATAAAATTTAAAGGTGGCACTTTTTGGGACGATATTGATGATAAAGCTCTCTCCACTATTCAGTTATGCATCGCGGATGATGTATTGCAGGAAGTTCTATCAGAAAAAAGAGCAGCAACACTATGGAGCAAATTGGAGTCCTTATACATGAAGAAGACGGTGGCCAATCATCTTGGTATATTGCAACGTCTGTACACGCTTCGTATGGATGAAGGGATATCCATTAGATCATATATCTCTGAGTTCACTTCACTCGTTATGGAATTAAAAAATATGGACGAGACATTCTCAAGTGAGCAACAAGCAATGATGTTGCTTTACTCTTTACCTCCCTCCTGCAAGCACTTTCGTGAGACACTTGTATATGGGTGTGAGCGTCTAGATATTGATGAGGTTAAGTCCTCTCTTTTGAGTCTTGAAAAGATGGAACACGGTAATAATTGACGTGATGATCCAACTGCTGGATTGTTTGCTAGAGGGAGATCCAAGGAGGTTGGCTCGAATAGTTTTAGAAGAGGCAAGTCTAGATCTAAATCTAGGCATCGTAAAGGAATATGTCGATATTGCAAGAAAGAAGGGCATTGGAAAGCAGAATGTCCAAAGCTCAAAGAAAAGAATGAAAGTAGTTCAAGTAATACAGCAAGTGTAGCTGAAGGTGCCGAAAATGTTCTCTCGGTATCAACTAGTTCAGTTAGTGATGCATGGATTATTGATTCTGGCTGCTCTTACCACATGTGTCCAAACCGGGATTGGTTTACCACTTACCGGTCAATTGATGGTGGTGTTGTTCTTATGGGAAATAATATGTCTTGTAAGGTCACTGGCATTGGTACAGTCCGAATCAAGATGCATGATGGAATTGTGAGAACTTTAACTAATGTGCGGCACATACCAGACTGGAAGAAAAATCTTATTTCTTTGGGTACTCTTGATTCTCAGGGGTGTACGTATTCTGCTCAAGGTGGAGTTCTAAAAGTCACCAAAGGTGCTCTTGTTGTTATTAAAGGGAAATTGGTCAATGGTATCTACCTACTTCAAGGAAGTACCATTGTTGGAGTTGCATCTGTATCATCTTCCCCGGACTCAGATTTAGATACTACTCGTATGTGGAATATACGTCTCGGGCATATGAGTGAAGCTGGAATGTCTATTCTGAGCAAGCTTGGCTTGCTAAATGATCATAAAATTGGTAAGCTTGACTTTTGTGAGCATTGTGTCTATGGGAAGCAAACTAGAGTCAAGTTTAGCATTGCCATTCACAGGACTAAGGTCATAGTTGACTATATTCACTCTAACTTATGGGGTCATGCGCCTGTCACGTCAAAGGGTGGTGCCAGATACCTGTTAACTTTCATTGATGATTTTTCAAGGAAAGTTTGGGTATATTTTTTTAAGCGTAAGAATGATGTTTTCTCGTATTGTGCGAAAGACACCGCAACAAAATGGTGTGACAGAACGTATGAACAGAACTCTTCTGGAGAGAGCTCGTTGCATGCTCTCTAATGCTGGCTTGCCAAAAGAATTTTGGGCTGAAGCAGTTAATATGGCATGTTATTTAGTAAATCGATCTGTATCAAGTGCAATTGAGTTACAAACTCCTGTTGATGTATGGTCTAGTACTCCAGATGATTATTCTGATCTAAGGATTTTTGGGTGTCCCGCATATGCTCATGTAAATGATGGAAAGCTTGAGTGAAGGACACAAAAATGCATATTTATTGGTTATGCATCCGGAGTCAAAGGTTATAGATTATGGTGTACTGGAACTAAGCCACCCAAATTCATAATCAGCAGAGATGTGAAGTTTAATGAATCATCCATGCTTCATTCAGAAAAGGAGTCTGGCAATGCTGAAAAAGAGCACGACATCAGCAAGCAGGTGGAGCTTAAGGTTGAACGACCAGTGGAAGTACAAAAAGGTACTTCTGATCAGCCTATTCAGGAAGAAGATCAAGTAGTTGTCGAAGAGCAAGAGGAGATTCCGCAAGAGCAGAAACAATATAGTCTTGCAAGAGATAGACAAAGACGGCAAATAAAGCCGCCTCAGAGATTTGCCCATGCAGATATAGTCTCTTTTGCATTATCGGTAGCAGAGGGTATTGAAACTCAAGACCCTGTGACATACCATGAGGCTATTTCGAGTAAAGATTTTGCAGAATGGATTGCTGCTATGAGTGAAGAAATGGAATCTCTTTACAAGAACCAAACTTTGGAGTTAGCTAATCGACCTAAAGGTCAGAAGATCGTTGGCTGCAAATGGGTCTTCAAGAAAAAGGAAGGAACGCCTGGAGTTGAAACGACTTGATACAAAGCACGATTAGTTGCTAAAGGTTTCAATCAAAGCGAAGGAGTAGACTTTAATGAATTATTCTTTCCCATTGTGAAACACAGCTCCATCCGGGTGTTGCTTGCCATGGTTTCATTGTTTGATCTAGAGCTTGAGAAGCTCGATGTTAAAACATCTTTTCTTCATGGTGAGATTGAAGAACAAATTTATATGCAGTAACCACAAGGTTTCGTTATTGAAGGCAAGGAAGAGCATGTTTGTCTTTTAAAGAAATCATTATATGGTTTGAAGCAGTCTCCTCGCCAGTGGTATAAAAGATTTTGACACTTTTATGTTGAGTCATGGTTACTCAAGAAGTGACTATGATAGTTGTGTATACTACAAGAAGATCCCAGATGGTTCGTTTGTCTATTTATTACTCTATGTTGATGACATGCTCATTGTCGCTTGGAGTATGCCTGAAATCAACAGGCTAAAGGCGCAACTTAGTGGTGAATTTGAAATGAAAGATTTAGGTGCAGTTAAGAAAATCTTGGGCATGGAAATTCAGAGATCAGCAAGCTGGCAAAATATATTTGTCTCAGAAAAAGTATATTGAAAAAGTATTGAAGCATTTTTCAATGCAGAATTCAAAGTCTGTGAGTACTCCATTTGCATCTCATTTTCGACTATCAGCTACCATGTCACCACAGTCTGATGAAGAGAAGGAACGGATGTCACACGTTCCTTATGCTAGTGCAGTTGGAAGCATCATGTATGCTATGGTTTGCACTTGTCCAGATATTTCACATGCTGTTAGTGTTGTTAGCAGATATATGGGGCATCCTGGTAAGATGCATTGGCAAGCAGTGAAATGGATACTTCGATTTCTTCGAGGTACTACAGATGTTGGCTTGGTATATGACAGGAGTCATAATACCGGTGGTAGTATTATTGGTTATGTTGACTCTGATTATGCTGGAGATATAGATAAAAGAAGATCTCTGACAGGTTACACCTTCACATTTTCGGGTAGTGCAATTAGTTGGAAAGAAACTTTACAATCTACTATTGCATTATCAACCACAAAATCTGAATATATGCCAGCAGCAGAAGCAGTGAAGGAACCCATCTGGCTTAGAAGTTTGGTAGGCAATTTGGGTTTGGAACAAGATATCACAGTAGTTTATTGTGATATCCAAAGTGCCATACATTTGACCAAAAATCAAATGTATCATGTGAGAACCAAACATATTGATGTCAAATATCATTTTATTCGGGAAATCGTATCTCAAGGTACCATTGTTATGAAAAAGGTTGGTACTTATGATAATCTGGCTGATATGATGACGAAGCCAATTCCGATATCTAAGTTCAAGCATTGCTTGGACTTAATTGGTGTTCATAATATGAATTAGTCCTAGTTGACATTTTTTTTTGGAGAAGTCGACAAATGAACCTTGTGACTGAAGGAAAGTTAAAGCCAAGGTGGAGATTTGTTGATATATGGCTTTAATTTCTCTTCTATTTTGAAAAGTCAAAGGTAGAGAAATTCTTTCATCCGTTTGTCGCTAATGGTAGAGAGAGAATTTTGGTTAATAAGCTGTAGTAATTGGTTGGTTAATAAAGGAAGTTATTCCCTATAAATTAAGAGCATTTTCATTTCAATAAAATATAGTGAAATAGTAACATCGCATTACGAGACTCTCAGAGAAGTTTTGTCTTTGTATCTTCTCTTGGTATATTATGAGAGTTTGTACTTTGTATACACCGGTGAGTAAATACTGTGAGGTATTTGGGTGTATTTGGGATTTGAGTTTGAGTGAAGTGTGTAAATACTCTTTTGTATTCTCCACCATATTTAACATCAAGTTATATAGTCACCGTTTCATGTAGATGTAAGCTAAAAGCTGAACCACATTTGTGCTTATACTTCCACTTTATTTGCTTTATTTATAACATATCATTACTCATCTTATATATTGCCGCTGTTACTAGGTATGTACAGATCCAAACCGATCCAAAAAAAAAACGCAAAACCGATCCAAAATAACCAAAAATCGATGGGAACCGAATTTAATTGGATTTTTTTGGACTGATTTTAGAGTAAACCGATCGATTCGGTTCAGTTTTCGGTTGGAGGTTCAGGAACCGAATTGAACCGAACCGATATCTTATACATAATACTTTTTTACATATTGAACGCGCTGTCGCGCACGCGTCAAGAAGTGAGCGGTTTATAAAAATATGCAGTTAGGGAAACATCGACAACTCGAGTATCGTCTCACAAGGACTCTTGGGTTGTTGTTAACAGAAAAGTCTGTTTTTTGGGGGGGGTTTGAGATTATGGAATTAAATAAAGAAAACAAAGCAGAAAATAATGCAAACTAATAATTATCAAATAAGCTAAGCGATCAACCTACTGACTTCGGTTTCCCAACTATCATCGGTCCATGTAAATTCCAAGCCCTGAGCGGATTCTATTCCCTTTTCGATTGTAGCATCAATTGACAAGCGAAACCGACGCTACGAGACATATGTTCCTATTCCCGAATTAAGCAAACGGGATGAAGCACTCATGAACTAAGCGAACATGAACGAACACACGCGAATTAAGCAAACGCGATTAAGTATAGGAACATACAATCATCGAAACAAATCAATACCTATCCTATATAATCCTGAATTAAGCAAACAGAACATACAGAACAAATATTGAAAGAGAATAGCATTAAGTTTAGGAATTACATAACCTCAAGTGGTAATGGAACCCGATCACAGTAGATTGATCAAGGAGACTAGTTCTCCATTACAAACATAAACCTAAACCTACTTGTAGCCGCACTATGAAAAGAAAAGAAGAAGAGAAGATAAGATATCAGTTCTGTCCTACAACAGATATAAATACAGATTCTGGGCTCCGCGCGCTCACGAGGCGAGCAGATATTCGCGAGGCGAATATCATGAATAGTCTTCAGTGTTTGTCTCTCTCGCGAGGCGATCTGATCATTCGCGAGGTGAGACTCTTCAAATTCCAAAATGTCACAGCCGTGACCTTCAACACGGGTAAGCCGTGATGGTCTCTGTCCTTCAAGGTTGGATGACTCGCAAGGCGAGTCAAGTATTCGCGGGGCGAGACAGAGAGGATGGCATTTCTTGCACAGTGAGGCTTCAGGCTCGCGAGGCGAATAGATTCTCGCGGGGCGAAGACTCCAGAACTGCTTCTCTTTATTACCTGAAAACAAGGATTAGCAGTAAGTGCTTTATTCGACTCCAAATCAACTAAATTAACCTAAAAATACTTTACAGACTCAAAATGTTGCTTGAAGACAATCGAGTCTAATTTTGGCAAAAACGAAATATAATTAGTACAAAACCACGGTCATACTAGTCATAAAACTAGATGAGCCAAAGGCTGATCAAAATACCCCAAAATTAAACTTTGCTTGTCCCCAAGCAAACTAAAACTCAAAAAACTCAAGAAGCCCGGTCACTTCAAGGCTGAATGTCCTCAACTCAAGAAGGTCCCTTTTAAGAAATTCTTCAAGAAGAAGAAGAAAGGAATGATGGCTACTTGGGAGGATATGGAGTCAACATCTTCTAATGAAGAAACTGAGGAAGAAGCCAATCTCTGTTTGATGGCCAACACTGAATCAGACTCTGATGATGAGGTACATCCTGACTATGAGGAATTACTTGATGCCTATGAGGAGTTGTTGGAGGAATCCAACTGCTTATCTAAAGCCTTCAAATCCCTCAAGAGAGAGTATTTAAAGCTCACCAGTGAGCATAAACAGAAATCTCAAGAGTGCAAGAAGCTGGCTAAAGAGAACAGTGAGCTGAAGACTGAAAAGTCTAATGAAGCTAAGATCTCAAGTGAAACATCACCATCTGAAGAAGTTGAAAAACTTCAACAGAAAGTGGAAGAGCTCACTTCTGATCTTGCCAAATTTGTTAATGGTAGAGACAATCTAACTAAGCTACTTGGCATTCAGAAGCACTCTCTTAACAAAGAAAGTATTGGATATGTCCATCAGACACATCATAAAGTATCAACTAAAGTTCCTACAATATCTGTTAAGTCAACTGTAACCAAATCAACACCTATTTGTAACTTCTGTGGAAAAATCGGGCATGTTATGTCTATGTGTATCCAGAACTAACACCACTGCTGGTACCTGGACAGTGGCTGCTCACGTCATATGACAGGAGAAAGGTCTATGTTCCTAGACCTCCAACTTAAGAAAGGAGGACACGTTGCCTTCGGAGGAAATCAAAAAGGGAAAGTTATAGGAATTGGTACTATTGGTGGTAAACCCCTTCTTCCCTCTATATCTAATGTTCTTATGGTTAAAGGATTAAGACACAATTTGCTTAGCATAAGTCAATTATGTGATAGTGGTTTTGATGTTTCCTTTACCAAGGATGTATGCATAGTTAAAGACTGTAGTGGCAAAACCTTCTTTTCAGCTAAAAGGCAACAAAATCTTTATAAGATTGAACTGTCTAATCTCTCAGATCAAAGTGTAACCTGTCTGATGTCTAAAGAGGATGAGAGATGGTTATGGCATAAGAAACTAATTTCTGAATTAAAAAGGAATAATCTCGTGAGATGATTGCCTGATATTATTAGCTTTAAGAAAGATGTCTTGTGTGATGCATGTCAGAGAGGTAAAAAGATAAAATCAAGTTTCAAATCCAAAAACCAAGTATCAACCTCTAGACCTCTTCAGTTGTTACACATCGATCTATTTGGACCAATTAGTGTTGCCAGCCTGGCTGGAAGAAAATATGGATTTGTCACAGTTGATGACTATTCTAGATACACGTGGGTACTCTTCCTAACACACAAGGATGAGTCTTTTAAGGCTTTCTCAGTATTCTGCAAAAGAGTACAAAATGAGCAGGGTTTCTGTATTTCTACCCTTAGAAGTGATCATAGGGGAGAATTTGAAAATGAGCAGTTTAGACAGTTCTGTGAGGAGAATGGAATCTCTCACAATTTCTCTGCACCTAGAACTCCACAGTAAAATGGAGTGGTTGAGAGAAAGAACAGATCTCTGCGAGAGATGACTAGATCTATGCTCAATGAAAATAATCTTCCTAAGTATTTCTGGGCAGAAGCTGTAAACACTGCTTGTTATGTATAAAACAGAATACTTATTAGGTCTTTTCTAAAAAGGACTCCTTATTAATTGTGGAAAGGAAAAAGCCCCAACATATCTTATTTTCATGCTTTTGGATGTGAATGTTTTATTCTGAATACCAAAGATAATCTTGGAAAGTTTGATTCTAAGGTAGATAAAGGTATTTTCGTTGGATATTCTGAAAAGTCTAAGGCTTTTAGAGTATACAATTCAAGAACTTGTATTATTGAAGAATCTGTTCATGTTAAATTCAATGATGGATTAAAGACTGATAAAGAACTATCATATCTAGAAGATGATCTTGCAGGTCTTGATATAAACAAGCCAGAAAGTCATCAACCCGATCTAACCAAAACAGAACCTGTGCCTGAGGGTGAAAGGCAAGTGGAACAGAAGAGTCAGCAGACAAGTCAAGATCTTCATGATGATCTCAAAAGGGATTGGAAGTTCAACACTCATCATCCTAAGGATCTTATTATTGGAAATCCTTCTGAAGGAGTAAGAACCAGATCCACATTAAGAGAATCAAGCAATGTGGCCTTTATTTCAGATTTGGAGCCTAAACGCATTGAAGAAGCTCTTGAGGATGAAAGCTGGATTCTTGCTATGCAAGAAGAACTTAACCAGTTCACCAAAAATGATGTCTGGACTCTTGTCTCTAAGACTAAAAATAAGTCAGTTATTGGAACAAGATGGGTCTTCAGAAACAAATTAGATGAAGATGGTAAAGTTGTCAGAAATAAAGCGAGGTTAGTAGATCAAGGCTATAACCAACAAGAAGGTATTGATTATATTGAAGCCTTTGCACCTGTAGCTAGAATAGAAGCCATATGCATCTTAATGTCATATGCTGCACAACACAAAATTACCCTGTTTCAAATGGATGTAAAAAGTGCTTTTCTAAATGGTATAATTGAAGAAGAAGTGTATGTTAAACAACCCCCTGGTTTTGAGGATAATGATAAACCAGATCACGTTTTCAAACTTAAAAAGGCATTATATGGTTTGAAACAAGCACCTAGAGCATGGTATGATAGACTCAGTTCTTTTCTCATGCATAATGGTTTTACTAGGGGACAAGTAGACACTACTATGTTAAAAAAAATGCTCTAAAGAGAATTTTATTATAGTTCAAATATATGTGGATGATATTATTTTTGGAGCAACTAATGAAAAGATGTGCAAGGAATTTTCAAATCTAATGCAAGCTGAATTTGAGATGAGCATGATGGGAGAATTGAAGTTCTTACTTGGATTACAAATCAAGCAGACAAGTGATGGAATTTACATTCATCAACAAAAATATACCAAGGAGATACTCAAGAAATACAAAATGGAAAATTCAAAGCTCGGGAAAACCCCTATACAACCCAATGCAAAACTAAGCAAAGATGATGAAGGTAAAAGGGTAGATCAAACTGTCTATAGAGGTATGATTGGCTCTCTACTGTACTTAACTTCAAGCAGACCTGACATTCAATTTAGTGTCTGTATGTGCTAGATTCCAATCTGATCCTAGAGAATCTCATCTTAAGGCTGTAAAAAGAATATTTAGATATTTGCTTGGAACTACTAATCTTGGTTTGTTGTATTTAAGATCAAAAGAATACAGATTAGTGGGATATTGTGACGCTGACTTTGATGGAAACAGAATAGAAAGAAAAAGCACCAGTGGAGGATGTCACTTAATTGGAGCAAGTTTAGTCTCATGGTCAAGCAAGAGGCAGACAACCATTACCTTGTCTACTGCTGAAGCAGAATACATCTCTGCTGCTAGTTGCTGCTCTCAACTCTTATGGGTAAAACATCAACTTGAGGATTACTCTATTTATGAACATAACATATCTGTATGGTGTGATAATTCCAGTGCTATATGCTTAACTAAAAATCCAATTTAGCATTCTAAGGCTAAGCATATTGAAATCAAACATCATTTCATTAGGGATTATGTTCAAAAAGGCATCTTTGATATTAAGTTTGTTAAAACTGAAAATCAATGGGATGATATTTTCACTAAACCCCTCGCAGAAGATAGGTTTTTATTTAATAGAGATAATCTAAACATGCATTGCATTGTTGAATGACATGTCTGAATGTTAAGCTGTCTGTGCTAAATCTGTCATTACTCCTATATACATGTTCTTTCAACTAAGCATTAGTTCAGGGGGAGTAATGATACAATAGTTTAAGTGGAGTATGTCTAATATGCTTGCTGCATTACTATGATTTTCTTAACATGTTATCTTGCCATTAACATATCACATAAATAAAACTTGATAACTCTTTTTGATGTTGACAAAATGGGGAGAATAGGAGAAATTGAGATTTGTCATAGAAATAAGAATGGGAGAATGAATATGATATGACCTGTTCGCTTAAGAAAATTTACAACCTGTCTGATATATGCTATTTTATTTGTTGATATTTTCTGAGGTTCATTAAATCATCTCAATGTTTGTCATCATCAAAAAGGGGGAGATTGTTAAGTCTCTAAAATGTCTGATGTGCATTTCCCTAAGTTTTGATGAAAACTAAAAATTGGTTAATGATTTAATTAACCTTCATATTGGTTGCTAACCTATCTATCGAGTGTGCAGATTAAATAAGAGAATCATTCGTCCAACGCAAGTGATTGAAACGCACGTCCAACACTGTAGTGATTGAAGCTCACGTCCATCGCAAATGTTTGAAGATTGAAGCTCACGTCCATCGCAAATGCTTAAAACGCACGTCCAAAACGCAAGAGAAAGAAACTTGCGTCCACTAAAGTGTTGAAAGTCAGCGTCTACTAACGTGGCATTTGGAGCGCGTCCATCAAAGTATCAAAAAAGCCTGTCCAGTGAGGTATCAGAATTATCCGTCCAATGACGTGGCATTTGGAGCGCGTCCATCAAAGTATCAGAAAAACCCGTCCAGTGAGGTATCAGAATTATCCGTCCAATGACGTGGCATTTGGAGCGCGTCCATCAAAGTATCAGAAAAGCCCGTCCAGTGAGGTATCGATCAGAATTATCCGTCCAATGACGTGGCACTTGGAGCTCGTCCATTAAAGTATAAGAATATCGCGTCCATTAAAGTATCAAAATAGCGCGTCCATTAAAGTATAAGAATAGTGCGTCCACTAAGGTATCGGAATGGCTCGTCCAATGACGTGGCAAAAGACTCTCGTCCACCAGAGTAACTGAGACTCTCGTCCACCAGAGTAACAGAGGCTCTCGTCCACTAAAGTAACAAAGGCTCTCGTCCACTAAAGGTGACAGAAGCTCTCGTCCACTAGAGTAACAGAAGTGCTCGTCCACTAAAGGTGACAGAAGCACTCGTCCACTAGTCTTTGGACTTGCTGGGTCCTTAATATGGAGCTCATCTACTAGCCCGAATGAAAACTCAAATGACTAGATAGACGTGATTATTTTCAAGATGGAAGCACTTATCTTATGAACGCGAATTCTATAAGGATTATCAGAATCTTAGTTCAAGAACCAGAAAGATACTTGAAGCATTCTCTCCTACTCAGTTTCACGATTATCAAGAAAGGTCAGAAGTTACTCTCTCAAGCGACCTTGGATAATCAGAACCAAAGACTAGTTAAAGAATGTTTCCAACGTGCTTTATTCCCTAGTACCTCTGGTCCTTACACGAAAAGAGAAGTGTACTCAGTAAAGTACAAAAAGCTCTCTACATAACTCTGATATGGCTGTAGCACGATGAATAAAGCCATGATCCTTCATGTTAGAGTACAACCAACGACTTTATTGCATTAATGACTACCCAGAACGACTCTATTGCATTAATGGCTGCCCAGAACGACTCTATTGCATTTAATGAAGTTCTGCTTGAAGCCAACATCTGAGGGGATGTCTCTAACGGATCCTAAATGCTTGATGACCATAAATATAGAAGTCATTGAAGATGAAGAACAAGAGAATACACATTGCATTAAAACATCATTACTCTGCATTAATTTCTTCATTCTTTTATTCTGTATTCTTCAATCATTTTGAAGTTATTACGCAAACTTTCCTAAGCCTTACATTTAAACCACTCTCTGAGTGTTAGTGAAAGATCTGCCTGTGAGAAATTGTATTTATTATAAACCCAATCTCTCAAACAAACCAGAGTGAGCCTGAAGAGGCTAGGTGTGAAAATAATACTTGTCTTGAGCCTGAAGAGGCTAGGTATCTTGAGCCTGAAGAGGCTAGGTGTGCAAATAATACTTGAGTCTGTAACCTTATCAGTTATAGTGGATAAATCTTGGTGCTGCCAAGGACTGGACGTAGCTCTTTGTTTTGAAGAGTGAACCAGGATAAATAACCGTGTCAATCTCTCTTCCCTTAAACTCATTAATTGCCTTAGTTTTCTTACGTCTATCAAGTGGTGTGCTTGCAAAAGTCACCTGTCCATCCTGTATTCTTTCACTCGTCCAAATCTAGCCTTTTTGTTTGCGAAAAAAGATTTCAACTTTGCTTAAATTCTGATAAACACAATTCAACCCCCCCTTCTTGTGTTTATAGTTGTCTATTTCAAATGTGACTTCTTCCAAGGATGTGTAATTGAGTATAGTGAACACCCTATTTTGATCCGATCATTTTTGAATTTTACTTAAATTAGTATAGAAAAAATCAAAGGATGCCAAAAAAAAATCACAAAAATATTTTGCCCTTCATTTATTTAGTTTTCTTTATGTTTGCCTTTAAAATTTAGATAAATCCAAAAAATTGAAAAATCATAAAAAAATATATTATTATTTATTTTATTTTTTTATCATTAAACTTGTAGATTCACCATTTTAGGTTATTAATAAAAGAAAATATAAATATAAAAAATGAATAAAATAAATTATATTAACCATTCTTCTTAGTTATTCATTGTCTAGTTATTTCGTTACTTTACTTCATTTTTAGTTTATCTTATAAGCATACAGATAATAACAAAACAAAAAAAACGGTATAGTCGTAATGTTTTCATTTATTGGGCCCAAACCAGGTCCACTTCCATATGTAATCCCATCAAAAGAATTCTCCTCTTCCCATAAATATGTAGCCTATAGCCAGTTTTAAAATCTGTATGCTTCACTCATAAGTCATAAGGTGTTTCGAATTAGCTTTGGGTCTTAAGGTGAACTTTCAAGAAAGTAGTTTGATGGGTGTAAATGTGGATGAGTCCTTCCTTATATCAGCTGCCTTGTTTCTAAATTGTAAGTGAGGCAGGGTGCCTTTCAAATATCTCGGGTTGCCTGTGGGTGCAAACCCGAAAAGTGCTTCACGTGGTAGCCGGTGATAAATACCATGGAGAGTAGATTAGCATCTTGGAATGGGAGACACCTGTCTTTAGGGGGAAGGATTACCCTAATTAATTCGGTGTTGAATAGTCTTCCGATTTACTTCTTATCTTTCCTAAGAATTCCAGGGAAGGTGGTGAAAACATTAGTGCGGATTCAGAGAGACTTCTTATGGGGAGCATCAAAAGAGAGAAGGAGGATTCCATGGGTTAGATGGGAGATTGTTTGTAAACCAAAAGAGGAAGGAGGTCTGGGGTTTAAGAACATTGATTGGTCTAATATGGCCCTTCTAGCAAAATGACGTGGCATTTGATCAATGAAGAAAAAGGGTTATGGAGAGAGGTTGTGGTTTCTAGGTATGGGGAGTTGGAGGGGGGAGGTCCTTTCAACTCAGGTACTCTGTATGGAGCGAGAAGTACGTCTCATTGGTGGAAGGTTATTTGTAACATTGGTAAATGTAGGCATTTAGATGATTGGTTCAAGTTGGGTCTGAGAAAAAAAAAAGGGAATGGAAATACAATTAACTTTTGGGAGGATGTGTGGGTAGGGAATACAAGCCTGAAAGAGTCTTTTCCTAGGCTTTATAACATTTCAGAGGATAAAGAAAAGATGGTGTGAAACTTAGGGGAGTGGGGGGACTCAAATTGGAAATGGAACCTAAATTGGAGGAGAACTTTGTTTAGTTGGGAAGGGGAATTGATGAAGGATATGCAAAGCCTACTTAACTCATTAGTGATACTGAGAGAAAGGGAAGATGAATGGGTTTGGTTATGGGACAGGTCGTTGAAGTTCTCTTCAAACTCGACCTATCGGTGGTTGCAAGCGAGCTGTGGCCCGTCAGTATTTTTTCAGGTTGGGGAGGATCAGATTTTCAAAAGTTTTTGGAAGTGTAAAGTGCCTTCCAAAGTTCTTGCTTTCTCTTGGCAGGTCATTCTAGATAGAGTTCTCACAAGGTTAAATTTGTTCAAGAGGCGGGTATTGGTAGATCATCAGGGCCTTGCTTGTGTGTTTTGTGTTGAGGGAATCGAAGACACAGGGCATCTTTTCTTATCCTGTAGATTTGCCTCCTCCGTTTGGATGAGAGTTTATGCCTGGCTTGGTTTTGATGTTGTTTTACCAGCAACTCTCTCAGATTTGTATTTGATGCATGGTGGGTTGTTTGCGGGGAGAAAAAGTAGGAAAAAAGCCTTCTTGATTTGGCATACTGTTGTGTGGTCGTTGTGGCTAGAGAGAAATGAGGCTATTTTTAAAAACACCCCTTTTGACATGATTAGACTGTTAGATTTAATTAGGACTAGATCTTGGGCTTGGTTTTCAGTTTTATTAGCTTTTGTAGGCTCTATCCGATTGTTTTCTGACTTGTGTATTAATCCGGTACATTGTTTAATATATTACCGACTTCTGGCTTATGTGTGTTAATGCTTGGTGGTACGATCTTTTTGTGGTGATGTGCTGAGGTTATGAGTTGGGGTATACATTGATGGAGTTGTTTGGGTGGAACTTCTGTTGGGTTGTGCGGTTTGGATCTAAAACTTTAGGGTGGATGCTTGAAATTAAAACATTGCTATGAATCATGATTGTAAGCCTTGGTTTGGTTGATGTTGGATCTTTGGTCTCCTTGGGTTGCTCTGAGTGAAACTGACAAAATGAGAGTGAGAGCTAGGAAAAAAGAAAAACATGGAGAGACAAATTTGTGAGGGTGCGAAAAAGTTTTATGTTTTCTAACGTTTTTGTTTGGCCAAAGTGCTATTTTGTTATATGTGGAGGTGGGCTTTTCTATGCTGGGATGAAGGTTGTCATTTTGTTGAGAGAGGCCGTAGTATTATTGGCTCTCGGCAGACCAGTTTCAGGAGGATGGAGGATTGGTATTGCGAGTTGGTTGGTTGGATATTGGTTTTGGTTGTTTACTTGTGATTGATGTATGTTGGGTATTTTGGTCACTATTTCTGTTTGTTTGGGGTGGTATTTGATGCTGAGGATGTATTTGGGCATATATGGGATTTTGTCTGCAAGATAAGAAGCATTTACAGGAAGTTGGGACACTTGTTATGAAGTTTGATGCGGTTTACTTGGAAGGGGATTTTAATTCAGGGGTTTCTTCTTTGGGCTACAGCTTGCTTTCCACATGGTTTCCTATGAGATCTTTTGTGGTCATTTGTTTCTAGGCTATTGTTGCTGATGTTTGGTTACTTATAGTTGCATGAGAAGTATTTGTTTCGATGGTTTGTGAGTGCAGGAGTGAGTTAAAGTGGGCTGAGGAATTTATACTGGTTCTTGTTCTTGTTGATAATTTTTTGGTTGGTTTTGTTGATATTATCTTGGTGGGTGGTAATGGGACTATAGGTTATTGTGTCTTTTTGGGATTACTTGGTGAAGATATTTAAATATTTGATTATGTTCCTGTCTAGGGATAGTATCATTTCTACTTAGATTGTTTTTGGTCATATTGTATGTGGGTTTGAACATCCCTGATGTTCGGTTTCAATATATTTTTGTTTATAAAAAAAAATCATAAGTCATAACATAATTATATGATCTATTGATAAAAAAATCGAAAAAAAATCAAAGTCATAATTAAATCATAAGGTGTCGTGGGTAAGAATTTGCATGGGTCCGGGCAACTTCCCAACTTTGTGTCATTATTTTGCCAAATTGCGATTTATCTTTTATTGGGATACACATAAAGAGAAAAAATGTGAACCAATTAACAACTTCCTGTGTTTGGACAATTGTTGCACAACATTAACGAAACATGATTTTGGAGATTTTCGAAATTAATTTGTAATCTATATCCTTAAAGTTAGTTGATATTTGCATTTGGCTCGAGATGCATGTGTCTTATTTTCATGATCTTGTTAACGAGTGTCCTAAGGACATTGATTAAGAAATCTATAAAAAAAGTACATATTGGAAAACGAACTATAACACTTTTAAAATACTAAATACATTATTTTTTATATAAATTTTCATTTTCCGATTCCTTAAATAATGTTCTAAGGACACTCGTTAACATTTTCATATTTTTATTTAAGTGTACACAAGCAACATCAAATCAATTGTTGTTATATACTGAGACAGTTTATATGAAGTGTGCACCACCTTGACGTTTTCAAAAGTCTCCTTAATCTTATACATGTCATGAAATATTGAAAGAGAGTTATATTATTTTAACATAAATTTTGTACGTCGTATGTAATATCGTATATGTTTATTCGAGATAAGTGTGTATATAAAAAAGATAGAAAATATGTGAGAGATTGAGATAAACATATACGGTATACAAAATTTGTTTTCAAATAATATAATCCATATTGAAATATAAGTATGATATGTAAAATATGTGAAGAAAACAAAGGGATATTCATAAAAAAAAAAACAAAAAACAAAAAACAAAGGGATAATGCAAATGAATATCAGGATTAGTATTCTACTTGCATTTGGCTTGGTCACCTCTTTTCTGTATAGGTTAGGATAGCCCTCGTACTCTTTTCAATATATTTCTTTACCTAAAAAAATGTAGATGAATATCTACAAAACTGCACTTGTTTCAGAACTCAAACTGGCTGGTTCACGGATTGTACTGAGCTAGTCACGGATCGTCACTCTCGAAATCAGAAATCCTCCAACAAAACTCCAAAAACTTCAGTTCTCACTCTTTCTCTCTCGCTGCCACTCTCACTGATAAGTCTTGCGGGATGTTCTACATGCTGCCATGTGTTACTTAAGTTGAAAATATTATTTCTGGCTTGTTCATTGAAAGCTTAAACTAAGATTGAACCGTCACGGTCTCACGGATTGCATGCAGATGAAGAACTCGGCATCTGTATATATATATATATATTACACCCTATCATTCTAGGATCAAATCCCATATAGAAAAGAGCAATAAGAACTAAGAAGAGTACTTTAGTTTCTACTTCTTGCTAACTAATATAGAAGAAACCAAAGTGATCATATCATGTTTTCAAAATCAAGATTTAAAGCTTTGTTCATCATCTTGATGGTTTTCCTTTGAATGCTATGCCACCAATATATGCTTGTGGACCCTGCACTCAGCCACATCCACCCTACCACCGACCGGTTCATCCAAAACAGCCGCCCCATCACGGCGGAGGCCAACCAAAAGTCTCACCTCCTATGCCACCAGTCATTGTCCCTCCGATCATCGTAACACCTCCATTGCTACCCCCTCCAGTCATATACCCTCCACCAACCTCACCTTATTACCCTCCACCACATCCTTCTCAACCCGCTTGTCCAATTGATGCCCTAAAGCTAGGGCTTTGTTTGGATGTGCTTGGAGGGTTGGTGCATGTGGGAATAGGTAACCCTATTGAGAATGTTTGCTGTCCTGTGATCCAAGGGTTGCTTGATCTTGAAGCTGCAATTTGTCTTTGCACCATTATTACGGCTAGACTTCTCAACCTCAATATTTTCCTTCCACTTGCACTTCAAGTCCTAATAACTTGTGGGAAGACTCCTCCACCTGGTTTTGTTTGTCCACCTCTCTAATTAAGCACTGCATGCACTTCATATATAGTTCATATACTCAATATATTATCAAGAGTACTAGATATATAGTATTAATTAGTATATAACTAATTAACTATAGTTGGAGTTGTTACAAAGTTACATGTGTAAGGTGTTTCTCTCTTCTATTAAGGTTTCAGCGTTGATGTAACTCTGATCCTCTATAATATAAATATATACGTTTAGATTTCAACTTGTGCCCAGGATTATCTGTATTATGCTGTTGTGACTTGTTCAAATTCTTTGCTACGTATGGACTGAAGGTAAATTTTCCTGAAAGTAGGACATCGTTTTAATTTCAACAACTTGGGGTGCTTTTTGCAAAAATATACTGTTCATAATAACCTCCACATTCCAATTAGCCAATTAGGTGAACAAAAGTCAAAAGGTTTATTGTTACACCTTTTTTTTCAAGGTGCAGCCTCAATATTAGGGCCATTTCACTTTAATTGTTGGAGCAAATCATTTGCGACGTCAATATATTTGCATCTATAGCTAATTACTTGACTCCTACATTAACCAGACAACCTTATCTATCTAAATTTTTTGTTTGTGAACTGTACTATATTTCTGTTTATATATATATGATTTGGATAGTTTAGATGTATCTATGATGAAAACTGGTTGAGTTATTATCTGAAAATAAAAAATAGTTGCCCAAGCACTGTATTAATAGCAGCTAAAGTAATGCGTAAGGCCTAGGCAAAATAATCATATGATCGTGTCTGCCAAATACACATAAATCCAAGTATTCAATATTTTCTAACAAAGAATCTTATATCAATAATGATATTTGGACACAAATTTTGACACCATATATAGATATCGTACAACCGATGGAGTGTTTTGGGAGTGATAAAATACATGATGAAAGAGAAGAATATAATAAATGTTGAATAATATTTTTATTCGGTGTCCAAATATCATGTTGATATATGGCTTTAATTTCTCTTCTATTTTGAAAAGTCAAAGGTAATTTCTCTCATCCGTTTGCCGCTAATGGTAGAGAAAGAATTTTGGTTAATAATCCGTAATAATTGGTTGGTTAATAAAGGAAGTTATTCCCTATAAATTATGAGTTTTTTCATTTCAATGAAGTAGAGTGAAATAGTAACATCGCATTACGAGACTCTTAGAGAAGTTGTGTCTTTATATCTTCTCTTGGTATATTATGAGAGTTTGTACTTTGTATACACCGGTGAGTAAATACTGTGAGGTATTTGACTGTATTTGGGATTTGGTTTTGAGTGAAGTGTGTAAATACTCTTTTGTATTCTCCACCATATTTAACATCAAGTTATATAGTCACTGTTGCATGTGGATGTAAGCTAAAAGCTGAACCACATTTGTGCTTATACTTCCGCTTTATTTGCTTTATTTATAACAAACTGGTATCAGAGCGCTTATAGCGTTCTGGGCAGATCTGTTTAAAAAAAAATGACGACTACCAAATTTGATATTCAGCAGTTCGATGGGCACATCAATATCGGGATGTGGAAGATCCATATGATGGCTGTTTTGACACAATATAATTTAAAGGTGGCACTTTTTGGGACGATATTGATGATAAAGCTCTCACCACTATTCAGTTATGCATCGCGGATGATGTATTGCAGGAAGTTCTATCAGAAAAAAGAGCAGCAACACTATGGAGCAAATTGGAGTCCTTATACATGAAGAAGACGGTGGCCAATCATCTTGGTATATTGCAACGTCTGTACATGCTTCGTATGGATGAAGGGATATCCATTAGATCATATATCTCTGAGTTCACTTCACTCGTTATGGAATTAAAAAATATGGACGAGACATTCTCAAGTGAGCAACAAGCAATGACGTTGCTTTGCTCTTTACCTCCCTCCTGCAAGCACTTTCGTGAGACACTTGTATATGGGCGTGAGCGTCTATATATTGATGAGGTTGAGTCCTCTCTTTTGAGTCGTGAAAAGATGGAACACGGTAATAATTGACATGCTGATCCAGCTGTTGGATTGTTTGCTAGAGGGAGATCCAAGGAGGTTGGCTCGAGTAGTTTTAGAAGAGGCAAGTCTAGATCAAAATCTAGGCATCGTAAAGGAATATGTCGATATTGCAAGAAAGAAGGGCATTAGAAAGCAGAATGTCCAAAGCTCAAAGAAAAGAATGAAAGTAGTTCAAGTAATACAACAAGTGTAGCTGAAGGTGCCGAAAATGTTCTCTCGCTATCAACTAGTTCAGTTAGTGATGCATGGATTATTGATTCTGGCTGCTCTTACCACATGTGTCCAAACCGGGATTGGTTTACCACTTACCGGTCAATTGATGGTGGTGTTGTTCTTATGGGAAATAATATGTCTTGTAAGGTCACTGGCATTGGTACAGTCCGAATCAAGATGCATGATGGAATTGTGAGAACTTTAACTAATGTGTGGCACATACCAGACTGGAAGAAAAATCTTATTTCTTTGGGTACTCTTGATTCTCAGGGCTGTAAGTATTCTGCTCAAGGTGGAGTTCTAAAAGTCACCAAAGGTGTTCTTGTTGTTATTAAAGGGAAATTGGTCAATGGTATCTACCTACTTCAAGGAAGTACCATTGTTGGAGTTGCATCTGTATCTTCTTCCCCTGACTCAGATTTAGATACTACTCGTATGTGGCATATACGTCTCAGGCATATGAGTGAAGCTGGAATGTCTATTCTGAGCAAGCGTGGCTTGCTAAATGATCATAAAATTGGGAAGCTTGACTTTTGTGAGCATTGTGTCTATGGGAAGCAAACTAGAGTCAAGTTTAGCACTGCCATTCACAGGACTAAGGGCATAGTTGACTATATTCACTCTAACTTATGGGGTCATGTTCCTGTCACGTCAAAGGGTGGTGCCAGATACCTGTTAACTTTCATTGATGATTTTTCAAGGAAAGTTTGGGTATATTTTCTGAAGCGTAAGAATGATGTTTTCTCTACTTTCAAGAAGTGGAAGGCGCTTATAGAAAATCAGACAGGTATGAAAATCAAACGTTTGCGAACAGACAATGGTTTGGAGTTCTGTGGGGGACAATTTAATGAGTTTTGTGAGAATGAAGGAATAGTAAGACATCGTATTGTGCGAAAGACACCGCAACAAAATGGTGTGACAGAACGTATGAACAGAACTCTTCTGGAGAGAGCTCGTTACATGCTCTCTAATGCTGGCTTGCCAAAAGAATTTTGGGCTGAAGCAGTTAATATGGCATGTTATTTAGTAAATCGGTCTGTATCAACTTCAATTGAGTTACAAACTCCTGTTGATGTATGGTCTGGTACTCCAGCTGATTATTCTGATCTAAGGATTTTTGGGTGTCCCGCATATGCTCATGTAAATGATGGAAAGCTTGAGCGAAGGACACAAAAATGAATATTTATTGGTTATGCATCCGGAGTCAAAGGTTACAGATTATGTTGTACTGAAACTAAGCCACCCAAATTCATAATCAGCAGAGATGTGAAGTTTAATGAATCATCCATGCTTCATTCGGAAAAGGAGTCTGGCAATGCTGAAAAAGAGCACGACATCAGCAAGCAGGTGGAGCTTGAGGTTGAACGACCAGTGGAAGTACAAAAAGGTACTTCTAATCAGCCTATTCAGGAAGAAGATCAAGTAGTTGTCGAAGAGCAAGAGGAGATTCCGCAAGAGCAGAAACAATATAGTCTTGCAAGAGATAGACAAAGACGGCAAATAAAGCCGCCTCAGAGATTTGCCCATGCAGATATAGTCTCTTTTACATTATCGGTAGCAGAGGGTATTGAAACTCAAGACCCTGTGACATACCATGAGGCTATTTCGAGTAAAGAGTTTGCAGAATGGATTACTGCTATGAGTGAAGAAATGGAATCTCTTCACAAGAACCAAACTTTGGAGTTAGCTAATCGACCTAAAGGTCAGAAGATCATTGGCTGCAAATGGGTCTTCAAGAAAAAGGAAGGAACACTTGGAGTTGAAACGGCTCGATACAAAGCACGATTAGTTGCTAAAGGTTTCAGTCAAAGCAAAGGAATAGACTTTAATGAAGTATTCTTTCCCATTGTGAAACACAGCTCCATCCGGGTGTTGCTTGCCATGGTTTCATTGTTTGATCTAGAGCTTGAGCAGCTCGATGTTAAAACAGCTTTTCTTCATGGTGAGCTTGAAGAACAAATTTATATGAAGCAATCACAAGGTTTCGTTATTGAAGGCAAGGAAGACCATGTTTGTCTTTTAAAGAAATCATTATATGGTTTGAAGCAGTCTCCTCGCCAGTGGTATAAAAGATTTGACACTTTTATGTTGAGTCATGGTTACTCAAGAAGTGACTATGATAGTTGTGTATACTACAAGAAGATCCCATATGGTTCGCTTGTCTATTTATTACTCTATGTTGATGACATGCTCATTGTCACAAGGAGTATACCTGAAATCAATAGGCTAAAGGCGCAACTTAGTGGTGAATTTGAAATGAAAGATTTAGGCACAGTTAAGAAAATCTTGGGCATGGAAATTCAGAGATCGACAAGCTGGCAAACTATATTTGTCTCAGAAAAAGTATATTGAAAAAGTATTGAAGCATTTTTCAATGCAGAATGCAAAGTCTGTGAGTACTCCATTTGCATCTCATTTTCGACTATCTACTACCATGTCACCACAGTTTGATGAAGAGAAGGAATGGATGTCACACGTTCCTTATGCTAGTGCAGTTGGAAGCATCATGTATGCTATGGTTTGTACTTGTCCAGATATTTCACAAGCTGTTAGTGTTGTTAGCAGATATATGGGGCATCCTGGTAAGATGCATTGGCAAGCAGTGAAATGGATACTTCGATTTCTTCGAGGTACTACAGATGTTGGCTTGGTATATGACAAGAGTCATAATACCGGTGGTAGTATTATTGGTTATGTTGACTCTGATTATGCAAGAGATATAGATAAAATAAGATCTCTAACAGGTTACGCCTTCACGTTTTCGGGTAGTGGAATTAGTTGGAAAGCAACTTTACAATCTACTATTGCATTATCAACCACAAAAGCTGAATATATGCCAGCAGCAGAAGCAGTGAAGGAAGTCATCTGGCTTAGAAGTTTGGTAGGCAATTTGGGTTTGGAACAAGATATCACAGTAGTTTATTGTGATAGCCAAAGTGCCATACATTTGACCAAAAATCAAATGTATCATGTGAGAACCAAACATATTGATGTCAGATATCATTTTATTCGGGAAATCGTATCTCAAGGTACCATTGTTGTGAAAAAGGTTGGTACTTATGATGATCTGGCTGATATGATGACGAAGCCAATTCCGATATCTAAGTTCAAGCATTGCTTGGACTTAATTGGTGTTCGTAATATGAATTAGTCCTAGTTGACATTTTTTTTTTGGAGAAGTCGACAAATGAAGCTTGTGGCTGAAGGAAAGTTAAAGCCAAGGTGGAGATTTGTTGATATATGGCTTTAATTTCTCTTCTATTTTGAAAAGTCAAAGGTAGAGAAATTCTTTCATCCGTTTGTCACTAATGGTAGAGAGAGAATTTTGGTTAATAATCTGTAGTAATTGGTTGGTTAATAAAGGAAGTTATTCCCTATAAATTAAGAGCTTTTTCATTTCAATGAAATATAGTGAAATAGTAACATCGCATTACGAGACTCTCAGAGAAGTTTTGTCTTTGTATCTTCTCTTGGTATATTATGAGAGTTTGTACTTTGTATACACCGGTGAGTAAATACTGTGAGGTATTTGGGTGTATTTGGGATTTGAGTTTGAGTGAAGTGTGTAAATACTCTTTTGTATTCTCCACCATATTTAACATCAAGTTATATAGTCACCGTTGCATGTAGATGTAAGCTAAAAGCTGAACCACATTTGTGCTTATACTTCCGCTTTATTTGCTTTATTTATAACATATCAATACTCATCTTATATATTGCCGCTGCTACTAGGGGTGTTCAGATCCAAACCGATCCAAAAAAAAAATCGCAAAACCGATCCAAACACTAGTGGAAAATATACATTAGACGGTAAAGGTTTACGTCAGTTAACCAAAAGCTAGACGTTAAAAAGGAGGCGGTGGCAGTTTTGTAAATATCAGACTTCATTAATTCAATTTTAACGTCAGTTGTTTTAATGACTGACGTTAAAAGTGAAGTGACTCACTTTTAACGTCAGTTCAATAAAAAACTGACGTTAACAGTGAACATTTTAACGTTAGTTCTATAATGAACTGACGTTAAAAGTAAGTCACTTCACTTTTAACGTCAGTCCTTACATCAACAGACGTTAAAGGTTATTTTAATAATTTTTTTATCTAGTATATGATCCCTTCCACATTGCCTTCCTCAAAGTTTCAGTTTCACATGAATTGCTTTTATGTTTTGTGTTTCTGTTTTGAAAACTATAAGTTGAATCAATAACCCAAACCGGATCTCATTCATGAAGTGTAATACTGATCGATCTGAGGAAGATTAAAAGGGTTTAAAATCCTATAAAAAGTTACATTGAAAGGGTTTAAAATCCTAAACATTAAAGCTACATCCCATCAGAGAGTTTTATGAAATATGCCAAAGGGAAAACTATACTCCGAAGACCTCAGAAAACTGGGGGGCATGAGAGAGCTCAAGAGAGAGGCAAAAACAGGTGCACTAGATCTGTTTCAAGCAAAGGCAGTGGTTCCAAAGACTTCCAAGACGGTCACTTGCTGCCAAAGCTGAGGTTTTGGAACTGTGACCCCCGAGCACCTGATTAGCCCTCCAAAGGTGATTCTCGGAAGGTGATAAGGTGAGCAACTCACATAATGTAGTTTACTCAAACTTATCACCCATGTAATGTAATTTACTCAAACTCAGAAGTTGTTTGACCATTAAGACAAAGACCTTTGAGTCTAGGAATAGGAAGAAAGAGTGATGAAGTTAATCTCCACTAGCAGAGCCATATTGTAAAGCGAGAAAATTAAAAGGATGGAAGGAAGCTATTTATAGGAGCAAAGTGGATGAAGTTACTAAGCTAGCTATTCCGATTTTCTTGAAAACTTATCTATAAACTTAATGCTCATTAAGAGGATTGAGTTACAAGGTGCATGGGTAAGTAGCACAAGTAGTCAAAGGAATGAATGTTTTTGCAGATATCTATACACGTTTAACGCCGGTTGTTTAAAAAAACTGGCGTTAAAAGTGTTTTTAAAATAAAAAATATTTATTGTTAACGTCAGTTTTTTAAAAAACTGACGTTAAAAGTTTGATTTTTACTTCAGTTAAATAAATAGCTGACGTAAATAATCCTATATATTATAAACATGCAGAATGAATATTGGAAATAATGTAATTAATATACGGGAACTTGGCAGTCGTAAATTAAGTTGATGTTAAAAATGAGGTGGTGGCAGTTTGTAAATATTAAATCACTATTTGCGTCAGTTCTATAAATAACTGACGTAAATAATTATGAAACTCATTTCATTGGTTGTCATGTCCCTGTTGTCCCTCTTAACGCAGATCACTCCATATAGTACTGCAGTTTATTTCTAAAACTTTTTTTTTATACAAGTTTATTTTTAATTTTTATTAATTAGCTTGAATTAGTAAACAAATTCTTGTGCAAATTAAAATAAATAAACACTTAACATAAAATAAGTTATATGTATAATCAAATCGTATGTCATTGAAGCGATTCATAAGTTAAAATTACATGATTAAAAGATAAAAAATTTCTGCAACATAGCCCTAAAATATAAAAAAGGTTCTGCATCAACATCATTTTCTTCTCAGTCCTGTCAACAGAAACTCCAATGGATGAATCATCACCTCCTTCACTTGAATTCCATGATGCAAAGTAAATCCTCAGTCACTAGCAGCGAAAGCAAAGTGAAACGGATCTTTGCATCTTTCTTCTTCCGTGGAATTCCTTGATGCATCATCTTGAATCCACAATCACTTGCTTCCAAAGCAAAGTGAAATGGATGACGGGGATGAAATAAAGTGAGAGAATCACATTACGTGATTCACCCAACCTTAATATCCATGTAATGTGATTTACTCAAACTCAGAAGTTGTTTGACCATTAAGACAAAGACCTTTGAGTCTAGGAATAGGAAGAAAGAGTGATGAAGTTAATCTCCACGGCAGAGCCATATTGTGAAGCAGAAAATTAATTAAAAGGATGGAAGGAAGCTATTTATAGGAGCAGTGGATGAAGTTACTAAGCTATTCTGATTTTCTTGAAAACTTATCTATAAACTTAATGCTCATTAAGAGGATTAGGTACAAAGGTGAATGGGTAAGTAGCACAGTTGTCAAAGGAATGAATGTTTTTGCAGAAACTAATAAACTTTTAACGTCCGTTGTGTAATACAACTGACGTAAGAAGTTGTGAGTGTTTTTAACGTCAGTTTCTTAATACAACTTACGTTAAATATATGACCTTTAACGTCAGTTTTTACTAATAACTGACGTAATAAGTGTGAGAGTTTTTAACGCCGTTTATTAAGACAAGCGGCGTTAAATATATGATCTTCAACGTCAGGTTTTACCAAAAACTGACGTAAAATGTTGTTTTATTTTAATTATAACGTTTACCCCCGCGCACCTTCTCCACTTCTCTGTACGTACGTGTCTTTTCTCTTTTCATCACGCTCAACCCTCACTCTCAACCCTCACTCTTGCTCTCACTCTGCCCTAATCGCGAGCTCATCTCCACCGCAACCACCGCGAGGGCTTCTTCGCCACCACCGTGAGGTACACTCTTAACCCCTAACTCTGTCTTTCCCGCTCATTCTTTGCAATAACTTGACATCTCTCTTTCCCCTTCCCGCGCACTAACTCTCCTTGTCCCTTTGTCCCTCTGCTCTCAGTAACCACATCGAACGTTGGCCACCACTCGAGCTTCCCCCCCACCACCACGCGAGCGCCTATTTCTGGTGAGTCTTTAATTAGGGCACATTTTTTAATTTTTGGTTTTGAGTGCATGCATGTTGCTCTGCTGGTTTGAAACTGTAGTCTCAGTAGTTGAAACTTGAAACTGTGAGTTTGAGTTGTTTGGAATGTCTCTATTTTTGGTTTTGAGTGTATGTTGAAACTGTAGTCTCAGTAGTTGTAACTTTAAACCGTGAGTTTGAGTTGTTTGGAATGTCTCTATTTTTGGTTTTGAGTGCATGTTGCTCTGATGGTTGATCTGTCACGGCCGTGATGCTCATCACGGTTAGGCCGTGATCAGTTCTGCCTATGAGGGTCTGGTTCAGTTGGCACGTTACGACCGTGATGGACATCACGGCCAGGCCGTGACTGAGTGCTTGGCAATCTTCAAAAACTATAGTTTTCAATCTCCCGTATTGTCCTTATATTGGATATATAGATGTTTTGTATATCTACAGGACCTATCTAGTTATTTTTATTTATACTTCTGTATTTATTTTGAGTTATAACCTATGTTAATACATATATATTGTTTACGAACAGGCATACATATGGATCGGTCGGATAGCCCACATGCACGGGAGGACACTGTGGGGGTTTCGCGAGATCCGATCGGGCCTACGCCCGATTCTAGTGTAAGTTTACATGTTATATACTATCTTTAGTCCTTCTTTTTAATGTAAGTTTATAATGTTACAACCCTCTATTTTATCATTTTTTTCCATACGAGACATCACAGGCTCATAGGAAAAGGGTAGAGGAGCCACCTCGTTGAAGAAACTAGAGAAGGACAGCAGAGCGGACGAAGCTTGAGGTGTCCTTCGATGCTAATCTAAATGCCCAGGGGACCCCGTGCTAAAGAATTTAATAAGTGGGTGTTTCTACAAGCGAAGAAAGACGTAAGCATCAACTATAACCACTGGAATGACGTTCCATAGAACGTTAAGGATCAGATTTGGGAGGCTATCACGGTATTTTACCTTTACATTCGTTTGATTTACATTATTAGATAATTATCCGAGTTATAATCCATCCAGTTGTTATATATGTATCTAATGTGTAGGTAGCTTGGACTGTGCCAAATGACGAGGATCATCGTCATAAATGTATGAAAATGGCATCAAAGCGTTGGAATGGGTTCAAGCATGATCTTACCAGGTACTATGTATCTGGGAAGAAGCGGCTTGATAAAATGTTCTCAGATTATCCCTGGATTGATCAGGATACTTGGGATATGTTTGTTAGGAGTCGACAGGATGGAGAATTTCAGGTTGGTTGATTAAGTTAATTTTTTATGCTTATTATAGATCATTTAACTGTATTTAATTATGTGTTTTTGTTTGAATAGGCTAAGGCAAATAAGGGTCGGCAGAATCAGGCGAAGAATGTCCACCGCCACACCATGTCTCAGGGTGGGTACCAGACTCGGATCGAGCAGGTGATGGCGGATAGGTTGAGGGCGAAGCAGGAAGAGCACTCTGCTAGGATTGAAAGAGGAGAGGTGCCTGAGGGCACACCATCAAGTCCTCCGTCGGACATCGACCGCGAGGATGTCTGGTTAGCCGGCCGCATGACAAAGACGGGATCTTTTAAAGTTGATGCCACTCGCGAAGTGGCAGATAAGATTGTAAGTAAATAATTAACTTGATTTCAATTGATATTTGTATAGATATTTGCAACACTTTTCACTTGCACATTTTTTCATTTTTTTTTTCATTGTAGATGGATCTTAAAGCAAAATCCTCCCAAGGCGCATTCGTCCCTTCCACCGGGCGGGGCGTCTTGATGACCGCTCTAGGCAAGAAAGACCATCCTGGTCGGGTTCTCGGTGTTCCTGGGAACGTGACCATCAAACAATATTATGGAAAGTCTGCTTCACGAAAGCGGGTGGTCAATGAAGCATCAATTTTGGCTGACATTACTCAGCACCTCATGTCCAACCCAGATATTACAACACATCTGATGCAAGGCTTAATATCCAACCCAGAATTCAAGCAGGATCTTGCCAAAGAGCTTTCCTCCGTCGGTACATCCCAGGACACTGCAGGGCTTGCCAACCCTTCACATGTGAGCACAAAAGAGAGTTTTAGTAGGGCACATGTGGAGGACGATGAGTTGGCAGCTAGGGAGCGGGAGTTGGAAGTCCAGCGCCATGAGCATGAGTTGGAAATGAAAAGGCGTGAGCTTGAGTTGGACTCCAAACGACGTGAGCTCGAAATGTTAGCAAAGGTATTTATTCATTATTAATGTCCAAATTAGTCAAATAATTACTTGTGTTTTTTTTAATTATCAAAAACTTATCTATTTTATTTTTCCTAAACTGAAGGCCAAGTCGACGTCGGTGTCGCTGTCACCTATCACTCGTTTGTTCTCACTTGGTGAGGATTATGCGTTTGAGATTTTTGAATGTCCATTGGATCACGATGGATGGGTGGCACGCCCAGGTCAACAGAGGATATTTTCCTTCTGTGGTGACGATCTCGGGAACACCTGCAGAAATAACGTCTGGATGAACAGCAATGTCATCAGTCTCTAGTGCACGTAAGTTAATTTTAATTTTATAACTTATTTATTTTTGGTATTTTTTCCATTTAATAATTTATTTTAATTTCAATATATATATATTATGTAATTAACATCCACACCTTTTCATATCTTAGGTATCTCCATCGTCTTCAGCTTGATAAGGGCGTTGCATCAGTTTACGGTTTCTTAGATCCGTCAATCCTTTTGCCCGATTTCTTTGCTGGCGATGCATTGAGTAAATACTTAGGGAACTTGTTGGGAGACAATACGAAAGAATTATATCTGGCTCCCTACTGTATGGAACGCCATTGGCAGTTGTTCGTACTTCACCCGTCTAGGCATACTGTCATATTCTTCTGCTCTCTCCACCAAGATCCGCCACCAAAGGTGGTGGAAGCTGTAAATATGTAAGTAACTAATCTTAAATTTAATTTAAGTTTTAATATCAGTTGTTTTTAGTTTATTACACACATGATATATGAGTTTGTTAATTGATCGACATGATTATTTGTTTATGATAGCGCGCTGAAGGCGAGTAGCATAAGTTGCGCCAACGGGAGAAGTAGGACTTCTAAGGCTAAAGAAAATCCTGTATGGAACATCCTCAAGGTTTGGTAGTTTATTTATCAAATAATTAATATTATAATTACTAATTTATATGTATATTCAACTGACGTTGAAATTAATTTTGTTGGTAGTCTCGATTTCAAATTGACCGGTGGTCGTGCGGCTATTATGTGATGCTTCATATGCTGAACATAGTCTCCGCATCTATTACGGATGGATGGAAGAAGGTAATATTTAAACAACTTGTTAAATTATATATTATAGTTTTGAAGATGACTTGCATTGATGTTATTGTTATTATTTGAACGTGTCTAGGCATTTATCGACCAATCGCCTATTGAAGAAGATGAGTTAAGAGACTTGAGGTTGCGCTTCGCTGAATTCTTCTTCAAGTATGCGGCTGAAAAAGGAATTGACAACATACCTCCGCACTACTTAGATGAATAGTTTTTTTGTTAAACTTTAGAAACTAATTAATAACATGTATATATATATCCTTAGATAGTTTTGTTTTTTAGACATTGGAACTAAAATTTATTTATATATATACATGGGTTTTGGTTTTAAGTCCCCCCATTGTTCAATTTTCCTTTGTAATTCTGTAATGTGTGTGATATTATGTGTTACTGTGACTGAATGCAGGGATAGCCGAGGGGAGTGATATTTTAAAACTGAATTTAAAAAATAAAAAACCTGTTAACGTCAGTTGTATCAAACAACTGACGTTAATAGTATTTTATAAAATATACAATACACTCTTAACGTCAGTTGTTTATGACAACTGACGTTAAAATTAAACCTTTAACGTCAGTTCTTTATAACAACTGACGTTAGTTTTAACAAAATCAATGTCGGTTGTCTTAAAGAACTGACGTTAATAGTTTTATATTTAACGTCATTTCTCAACTGACGTTAAAATATTAACTATTAACGTCAGCTGTATTTACGTCAGTCAGTATTCTGACGTAAAAACTCAATTTTAACTGACGTAAAAAACACTTATTGTACTAGTGAAAATAACTGAAAATCGATGGGAACCGAATTTAATTGGATTTTTTTGGACTGATTTTAGAGTAAACTGATCGATTCGGTTCAGTTTTCGGTTGGGGGTTCAGGAACCGAATCGAACCGATATCTTATACATAATGCTTTTTACATATGCGTTTATCCCTCTTGCACTGTGTTTGGATGGTGTCGTTTCACTCTTCATACCGTTGTAAATCATTTATTGGAACATTAATTCACAAATTATATCTATGCGGTTATACCCAATATTTTGTCACGGTTAATTGCTGATAGTATCAAATTATTTGTATATAGATATTTAATTTAATTTAATGAGCATCAGATGGACAAGCTGAAAGGCTCTGGTGCCACTATTTGGATCTTAGCATGGCTGTTTGAGAATTTGGATTCTAGTATGGCTGTTTTAGTCCTTGATGTATATTCGGTGGTACTGTTTTTTTAACCAAGCCACTGTTTTTTAACATAATAGTGTCGCGACCGTCCCGTCCGGGAGTCGCCACCAATATTTTTAAATTGGAAAAACATTGGAAAACCAAATTATTTTAAGGAAACTGGTCATTTTTTAAAAAAAAGAGAGATTTGAGTTCGAGAGTCGATTACGAGTAGGGAAGGTGTTAGCACCCTATGTCGCCCATTTAAAAAACGGTATCTCAAGTTAATTATGCAAAACATTTAATAACATTTTTAAATATTTATTTTACCCCAAAAATTATTTACAAGAAAGTATTATTTTTAATTTTTAATATTTTTAATTTTTATTAATTTTTACATTTTTAAATTTATTGTTTATAAAAACTAAATGAGGTTGAACATGGAACATGAGTCCACAGGGCAATCTCAAATCTAAGGGACTGAACATGGCACCGTGTCCACAGAACATCCCTAAAAATAGATAAGTTTAAATATTTTGATTAATTATTTTAACATAAAAAGAGACACAAAAAAAGGGGAAATTTAGTTTTGGCTTGACAAGATGATTTATCTTGCTCCTACGTATTCCCGGATGCGATGGAAAACTCAAAGCCACGTAGTTCTTGTGAAAAAGTTTGGTTAGTTGGTTGATTTTATTTTATTTTTTAAAAGATTTGATTTTTGATTTTTTTTGTTAAAAAAAATATTTTATTTCAAAATAAACTCACTCTTGCATAGGGTCCAAGATAACAATGCTATACGATAAACCCTTATAATTCATAGGCCATTTGAGGATGAAAAATCATACATTAACGTCGTGGTTTGTTGCGTGAATTCAGATAAATTTTTATTTTATAAAATTGAATAAAATTTTATTGAAAAGAGTAAATTGAAAACATTTATTATTTTATAGAAAAGGGAATTCACCATTGCACAGGGTTAAAGATAGCGGAGCTATACGATGAACCCTTACAATTCATATGACACTTGAGGATGAAAAATCATACATCAACGTCATAAATTGTTGCGTGAACTCAAAAGAGATTTTTATAAAACTAAATCGGGTAAAATTGGTTAAAGGTGTAAATTGAAAACATTTTTTTAAAAAAAGGATAATTCACTCTCGCACAGGGTTAAAGATAGTCAAGCTATACGATGAACCCTTACAATTTATATGACACTTGAGGATGAAAATTCATACATCAATGTCATAGATTGTTGCGTGAATAAAAAAATTTAAAAAAGGATTTTTTTTTTCATATTTTGTTTTCATTTTTTATGTTTTGTGATTTCAAATGTTTTTTGCACTTTATAGCTTGGCATCAATTTCTGAAAGAACTTGGCCCAAAGAGCAAAACACTGGCCCAAACCTGACCCAAACAAGCTAACAATTCACATAATAAAAAATGAAAATAAGGTTAAAAACCAACACAGTCATAAGCTCTTCTTCTACGTTACCAACAATGGAGATAGACCAAGAAGCTGTAGAGGTAGACCCGTACAGGGGCGAGGACGGCGGAGGCGAGCACGGCGGAGGCATATAGGAGGAACGTTTGGTGCGGCTGAGTCTGAGCACGATATGGTGGCATCACGGAGAGGACCGGTCGTGGAGGTGGTGCCGCGTAGATCTGGTGTTGATGACGGCGCGACTGATAGGTGGAGGAGGCAGCGGCGGTGGACGCAGCGATGGCCTTGATGCCGTGATGGTGATGGCGACCAGCGGTGGATGAGCAATGGCGAAGCGGGTCTGATACGGCGGAGGGGACAACGGTTCACGATATGGACGAGGACACGCATCACTGTGGCAAGCTCGTGACACCAGTGGCAGATTCGGATCTGGACGGAGGCGACGAGCTTGTCTGTGCGGTGGTCAAGCCCACACTATTACGAAATCGAAGTGAGGGAACGACGGCTGGAATGCGTGAAGGGAGCTGGGGCTATGAACGGTGGTGATGAGGATCGTCACGGTTGACCGCGTGGTGGCCACCCGAGTTGCTGAGTAGAGCCTGTTTGTGTGTGGATTTCTTGTTCTTTGTTGATTGAGGAGGTATTGGAATGAGTAAAGTGAAAATCTGAGGGAAAAATGAGTGATTTGAGGTATATAGGAGAATGAGGTGTTGGGATGGGTTTTTGTGGTGTTGCTGAAGGTAGCAGAGACAAGATTATTAGTAAGGAAGAAGATGAAAAATAGAGAGAGAAAGAGATAATAGATCTAAAGGGAAAAAATGGTGTGTGGTGTTGTTGTTGGTAGCAGAAGATGGTGAGACAGGAACGCTCGCTGGAGTGAGGACAGAAGATACAGTTGTTGAAGGTGGTTCAGGTGGTGGTGATATTGGTGAGAGGTGAGGGCTAGCATATGGTGATATCAATGGTGAAATGGGTATGAGGGAGATGCAACTGTTGGTGAATAAACTGGTGGAACGCCACCGCCATATGATGTTTGTGCTACTTTTGGAGGTTGAGAAATAGGGGATGGAGATTTTTGGAAGAGATGGAATGTAGGGAGTTTGAAGGGTTTTTCTAAGCTCCCCAAATCTAGCCTTTTTGTTTGCGAAAAGATTTCAACTTTGCTTAAATTCTGATAAACACAATTCAACCCCCCTTCTTGTGTTTATAGTTGTCTATTTCAATTGGTATCAGAGCTCAGCCTCTGGGTTGAGCATCTATCAGTGTAGAGGTAAAAGGTCCTGAAGAATAGACATGACGGCTGAAGCTAGTACAACTGGAAGTCATCAGACTGAAGGAGCCTCCCTAACCAGATCTCCTTACTTCAATGGAGAAAATTACAACTACTGGAAAGATAGATTTCAGTGGTTTATTCTATCCACAAACTCTGATCTTTGGGATATCATCACAGATGGTCCATTCATTCCCAAAAATGATGATAACACTGACAAACCAAAATCTCAGTGGACTGGTGCTGAAAAGACAAAATGGGAGCTTAACCACAAAAACAGATATAACATCATATGTGCTCTCAGTCCGGAGGAGTTTGAGAAGGTTTGTGCTTGTGACTCTACGAAGGAAATATGGGACACTTTGGCTGTCACTCATGAAGGAACAACTAAAGTCAAAGAATCAAAGATTGCCATACTTGTCAGAAAGTATGAACTGTTCATCATGGAGGAAGGTGAGTCTATTGCTCAGATGATAGGAAGATTCCAAACTATAATCAACAGTTTGAAATCTCTTGGCAAAGTCTATACCAATGCTGAGAAGGTTGGAAAGATTCTGAGAAGTCTACCTAAACAGTGGAGACATTTGGTCACTGCTATCTCCCAAGACAAGGATCTCACTACCTTGACTATGGATGAACTTCTTGGAACACTCATTGTTCATGAGCAAGAACATGGAGATGAAGTTGCACCACAGAAGGGCAAGTCATTTGCTCTGAAAGCTGATCAAAAGTCAGCAAAAATTTCCAAGGCCCTGAAGGCAGATGAGTCATCCAGTGATGCTGACCTATCAGAACTCGAGGATTCTAAGAGTGATGAAGAGTTGTCTCTCCTGACCAGGAAGATAAAACTTCTCCTACAGAAAAAGAAGTTCAAGAGGGATAGGCCATTCAGAAGGTTCAACAAGGACACGAACTTCAAAGAATCCACCTCAATATACAAAAGTCCAATTGTTTTCTATGAGTGCAAGAAGCCCGGTCACTTCAAGGCTGAATGTCCTCAACTCAAGAAGGCCCATTTTAAGAAATTCTTCAAGAAGAAGAAGAAAGGAATGATGGCTACTTGGGAGGATCTGGAGTTAACATCTTATGATGAAGAAACTGAGGAAGAAGCCAATCTCTGTTTGATGGCCAACACTGAATCAGACTTTGATGATGAGGTACATCCTGACTATGAGGAATTACTTGATGCCTATGAGGAGTTGTTGGAGGAATCCAACTGCTTATCTAAAGCCTTCAAATCCCTCAAGAGAGAGTATGTAAAGCTCACCAGTGATCATAAACAGAAATATCAAGAGTGCGAGAAGCTGGCTAAAGAGAACAGTGAGCTGAAGACTGAAAAGTCTAATGAAGCTAAGATCTCAAGTGAAACATCACCATCTGAAGAAGTTGAAAAACTTCAACAGAAAGTGGAAGAGCTCACTTCTGATCTTGCCAAATTTGTTAATGGTAGAGACAATCTGACTAAGCTACTTGGCATTCAGAAGTACTCTCTTAACAAAGAAGGTATTGGATATGTCCATCAGACACATCATAAAGTATCAACTAAAGTTCCTACAGTATCTGTTAAGTCAACTGTAACCAAATCAACACCTATTTGTAACTTCTGTGGAAAAACTGGGCATGTTATGTCAAAGTGTATCCATAAGAAGAGAAGGAAGTCTTTACAGACTCTTAGAACTAACAGAAAAGGACCCAGAAAAATATGGGTACCTAAAGATCAAATAATTTTTGTTGTAGATGTCCTCAACAGGACAAAGAAAACACCACTGCTGGTACCTGGACAGTGGTTGCTCGCGTCATATGACAGGAGAAAGGTCTATGTTCCTAGACCTCCAACTTAAGAAAGGAGGACATGTTGCCTTCGGAGGAAATCAAAAAGGGAAAGTTATAGTAATTGGTACTATTGGTGGTAAACCCCCTCTTCCCTCTATATCTAATGTTCTTATGGTTAAAGGATTAAGATACAATTTGCTTAGCATAAGTCAATTATGTGATAGTGGTTTTGATGTTTCATTTACCAAGGATGTATGCATAGTTAAAGACTGTAGTGGCAAAACCTTCTTTTCAGCTAAAAGGCAACAAAATCTTTATAAGATTGAACTGTCTGATCTCTCAGATCAAAGTGTAACCTGTCTGATGTCTAAAGTGGATGAGAGATGGTTATGGCATAAGAAACTATGACATGCTAGTATGAAACTAATTTCTGAATTAAAAAGGAATAATCTCGTGAGAGGATTGCCTGACATTAGCTTTAAGAAAGATGTCTTGTGTGATGCATGTCAGAGAGGTAAAAAGATAAAATCAAGTTTCAAATCTAAAAACCAAGTATCAACCTCTAGACCTCTTCAGTTGTTACACATGGATCTGTTTGGACCAGTTAGTGTTGCCGGCCTGGCTGGAAGAAAATATGGATTTGTCATAGTTGATGGCTATTCTAGATACACATGGGTACTCTTCCTAACACACAAGGATGAGTCTTTTAAGGCTTTCTCAGTATTCTGCAAAAGAGTACAAAATGAGCAGGGTTTCTGTATTTCTACCCTTAGAAGTGATCATGGGGGAGAATTTGAAAATGAGCAGTTTAGACAGTTCTGGGAGGAGAATGGAATCTCTCACAATTTCTCGGTACCTAGAACTCCACAGCAAAATGGAGTGGTTGAGAGAAAGAACAGATCTCTGCAAGAGATGGCTAGATCTATGCTCAATGAAAATAATATTCCTAAGTATTTCTGTGCAGAAGCTGTAAACACTGCTTGTTATGTATAAAACAGAATACTTATTAGGCCTTTTCTAAAAAGGACTCCTTATGAATTGTGGAAAGGAAAAAGCCCCAACATATCTTATTTTCATGCTTTTGGATGTGAATGTTTTATTCTGAATACCAAAGATAATCTTGGAAAGTTTGATTCTAAGGTAGATAAAGGTATTTTCGTAGGATATTCTGAAAAGTCTAAGGCTTTTAGAGTATACAATTCAAGAACTTGTATTATTGAAGAATCTGTTCATGTTAAATTCAATGATGGATTAAAGACTGATAAAGAACTATCAAATCTAGAAGATGATCTTGCAGGTCTTGATATAAACAAGCCAGAAAGTCAACAACCCGATCTAACCAAAACAGAACCTGTGCCTGAGGCTGAAAGGCAAGTGGAACAGACGAGTCAGCAGACAAGTCAAGATCTTCATGATGATCTCAAAAGGGAATGGAAGTTAAACACTCATCATCCTAAGGATCTTATTATTGGAAATCCTTCTGAAGGAGTAAGAACCAGATCCACATTAAGAGAATCAAGCAATGTGGCCTTTATTTCAGATTTGGAGCCTAAATGCATTGAAGAAGCTCTTGAGGATGAAAGCTGGATTCTTTCTATGCAAGAAGAACTTAACCAGTTCACCAGAAATGATGTTTGGACTCTTGTCTCTAAGCCTTAAAACAAGTCAGTTATTGGAACAAGATGGGTCTTCAGAGATGGTAAAGTTGTCAGAAATAAAGCAAGGTTAGTAGCTCAAGGCTATAACCAACAAGAAGGTATTGATTATATTGAAACCTTTGCACCTGTAGCTAGAATAGAAGCCATACGCATCTTAATGTCATATGCTGCACAACACCAAATTACCCTGTTTCAAATGGATGTAAAAAGTGCTTTTCTAAATGGTATAATTGAAGAAGAAGTGTACTTTAAACAACCCCCTAGTTTTGAGGATACTGATAAACCAGATCACGTTTTCAAACTTAAAAAGGCATTATATGGTTTGAAACAAGCACCTAGAGCATGGTATGATAGACTCGGTTCTTATCTCATGCATAATGGTTTCACTAGAGGACAAGTAGACACTACTCTGTTCAAAAAATGCTCTAAAGAGAATTTTATTATAGTTCAAATATATGTGGATGATATTATTTTTGGAGCAACTAATGAAAAGCTGTGTAAGGAATTTTCAAATATAATGCAAGCTGAATTTGAGATGAGCATGATGGGAGAATTGAAGTTCTTCCTTGGATTACAAATCCAGCAGACAAGTGATGAAATTTACATTCATCAACAAAAATATACCAAGGAGATACTCAAGAAATACAAAATGGAAAATGTAAAGCTCATGAAAACCCCTATGCAACCCAATGCAAAACTAAGCAAAGATGATGAAGGTAAAAGGGTAGATCAAACTGTCTACAGAGGTATGATTGGCTCTCTACTGTACTTAACTTCAAGCAGACCTGACATTCAATTTAGTGTCTGTATGTGTGCTAGATTCCAATCTAATCTTAGAGAATCTCATTGTTGACGAAATCTAGGCAAGTATACCTAGTCGTACAAGTAATACGGTGGTGAGACCGTTTATCGTTCCCACGAGGACTGTGACAAGTACTAGCACGTATCGAATCAATTACTATCTAAGCGGATATTTGGATTGAAGGGAGTTCTATACTAATTACCAAGCCCAAAACAAACAAAATCAAAGGAAAAGTTCTTTGAGAATTTTTATCAAACACTCGGAAGGCAGAGAAAATGGTTCTTCAAATATATAAAAGATGTTGGGATTAGGTTCACTAAACTTCATCCCCATGCAATGAAATGACTAATAAACAGTTTCTACTTCAAATATGACAATCAATCCACTAGATTACTCAAGCCCTGATTCCTCAGATGACAAGAGTCTAAATCCACTAATCGACCCTAATTCCTTAGGTGGCCTAGATTAATGAATTTGTATGATGATTAGGGATTACACGATTGCTAATAAACCTAAATTCATTCCTAGATACAAGGTTTACCAGGTGGTTGATTTCAGTTCTAGTTCTAATACGAATTTTCCAATTGCATACCAAAACAACAATCAAGTCATGGGGGATCACGCCACAACAAGAATTAAGCATGGAAATCAATCACTCATAATGAAGCAAAAACTGTATTACAAGATCAAGTCAAATACATGGAGAATTCAGAAATAGCTACATCTAATCCCAGCAATGGGAGTTTAGCTACTCATGATCATATCCAAAATCAAAGAAATAGAGATGAAGAGGAGAAGAGACTCCATGGAATCCTTGTGCAGCTGCCCCTGGTTCAGAGAGAGTGTTTTAGGGTTTTAAAACTATTTTCTTCTGCTCTGCCCGTGCCTCTTTATAGATTAGGATTCGTGTCACGATCGTGATGGCCAAACACTTTCTGCCTTGGCGCGCTTTCAAATTTTGGAGCATCACGGCGGTGATGGTAATCACGGGCAGGACGTGATGGGCTCTGCCTGTCTCAGCTGGTCTGTCACGGTCGTGATGGGTATCACGGCTAGGCCGTGATCAATTCTGCCTGGTGAGGGTATATGTCACGGTCGTGATGCGAATCACGGCTAGGCCGTGACAGCTTCTGACTTTTGCCTTCTTTCTTCTCAATTATTGCTCGATCACGGTCGTGATGGTCATCACGGCTAGGCCGTGATGGGCTCTGCTTGGGTCATTTTCTTCACTTTTCAAGCTCTATCTTCATCCAAGCTCCATCATGGCTAATCTTGAGCATTTTTCCTTAAATTCCTGTAAAACAACACCAAGAAACCGCTTCACCCGTTCCAAGGTAAAAACTAATAGAAATCAATTTAAATATGCCTAAACTATATGAAAATGCATGCAGAAATGTACACCCCAAGCTTATTCATTTACTTGTCGTCAAGCAATCACTAAGGCCAGAAGATATAAATAACCAAAACATGGATAGTGAACCAAGAACCCGAGTAAATAATCCAAGTAATAGGCATTTCAAATAATTCAGCAAGAGACAATCAGTTTCAAGTCCAATTAGAAGCTTAGGTTTCTTAGACTCATATTCTCACTGATTCGGGCACTCTTTCTCACCTGAAAATCACCCCAAGCTTAATATTTTGCTTGGAATTCTTTCTCATCTCACTCAAGTGTTTAGGGATATATGACAATTCACTCCATTTTCCTCAAGGAATGAATTCTACCATAGGCTTGACTATCAACCAAATCTCTATTTTATTAATGAAAACAATTAAGAATCAAGAGGTTTTTCGCTTTGGTTGTAACGGGGCCATAGGATTTATCGTTAGGTGGGGAAATCAAGAAAAGGATATTTCAAAAGGGCTAAACAAAACATCAAGCATTGCAAATAATGACACCTTCTAAAATACCCTTTTGGGTTTTGATTTATTTTTCCACCTTTCTTTCTCTCTTTTTCTTTTATTTCTCACTTTTCTTTTTGTCATCCCCTTCTCTATTTATATTTATTTTTCTCTTATTTTTCTTTTATTTGGAGAAGGGGAGATTTTCAGTTCCAGAGAAATATTTTTCTGATTTTTTTTATCCCATACTTTTTCAACTACCTTTTTACCCTTTTTGTAATACTTTAGAAGGTCCCTCATCAATCATCATTCATCAAAGTATTTCAAGGTACCAAGAAAAGTATTTTATTCTTTCAGGCTCAAAATTGAGCAACTAAGGGGTAGCATTTAGTCAATCAAAGCTCAGAAGGCCGGAAAAATACCTAGTGCCTCAATCATTTTCAAAAATCTTTTCAAAAATTTTTAAGCTTCAAAACGGTTTCAAGTCAAGTTCTAGAGAAATGCAAACCAAGAGGAATAACACTCTATCACAAAGAATGGGGTAAGTTTAATGAGTACCCCTTTTTGGCTCAAAATCTCACATTTAGTAGTTCAAGAATCAATGAGAAACACAAATCTACGGAACCACATGCTAATCATCAACTATCACAGATCATCTCAAGAATTTTTATTTGTAGCCTTATCACAAGAATAAAAAATTGGGTTCAAGAATTCACTATCTCAATTTAATTGGCACTTAGTTCTCACAATTGGATGCATAATCTAAGCAAGGGGCTAATCGAATCATGTGATCATGCAAACTATGACTATATGAATGCAATATGAAAAATGTAAATGAAAAATACCCCTACCCCAAGCTTAAGAACTTACATTGTCCCCAATGTAAACAATCATGTCGGAGAGAGGAGAAAAAATGGAATGACTTACCGAGGTGGTAGCGGGTGCTGGCTCACATGCCTTGTCAGAATGGATTGCATGAAAATTGGGTCACGGCCGTGATGCTTATCACGGCCAGGCCGTGATGCATTCTGGTCCATAGGGGTAGCCTGTCACGGCGGTGACCTCCATCACGGCTAGGCCGTGATGCTCTCTGATCTTCAGGGTTCTCTCATCACGCCCGTGATGGGGATCACGGCTGGGCCGTGATCCTTTCTGGTCTTCATGATTAGCTCATCACGGCCATGACCAGTGTCACGGCCTGGGCGTGATGGCTGCTGACTGTGCTCGTCCTTGCCCTTTTTGCATCTCCTTCCTTCTTACCCTGAAAACAGTTAACAAACCTATTAATCTATGATATTTTTCCTCTTGATCTTCTCAAATTATTCAAGAGTCAAATTCAAAAACAAAAAGAAAAGGGAAAGAGAATTTGGGTTGCCTCCCAATAAGCACTTCTTTAACGTCACTAGCTTGACGGGTAGGTGATCTCAAGGATCATGAAGGCGCACAGCTGAGATCAATCTCTCGATGTCACCACCCAAGTAGGCCTTGAGCCTTTGGCCATTGACTTTGAAGGTCCTTTTTGAAGTAGGATCCTCCACTTCTACAGCTCCATGAGATGAGACTTCTTTGACAATGAACGGCCTCGACCACTTAGACTTCAACTTACCCGGAAACAATCTCAGTCGGGAATTGAATAATAAAACTTGTTGTCCCGGCTGAAATGTTTTCATTACGATCTTCTTGTCATGGTAGGTCTTGACTCGCTGCTTGTAAATAGCTGCATTCTCATATGCATAAATGCGCATATCCTCTAATTCATGCAGCTGATTGACTCTTTTCTCACCCGCCAGAGTGGCATCAAAATTCAAGAACTTCATTGCCCAAAAGGATCGATGCTCCAACTCTACGGGTAGATGACATGCCTTCCCATAGACCATCTGGAACGGAGATAACCCCACAGAAGTTTTCAGTGCAGTATGGTAAGCCCACAAGGCATCGTCAAGCTTCTTTGCCCAATCTCTTCTTGAAGTGGCCACAGTCTTTTCCAGAATTCTCTTAATCTCACGGTTGGAGACCTCCGCTTGCCCATTTGTTTGCGGTTGATATGTGGATTCCACCTTATGCCTCACATCATACTTGGTCAACACATTTCTTAGTTGTGAGTTGCAAAAGTGAGATCCCCCATCACTTATAAGGACCCTTGGGACACCGAACCGGGTAAAATGTTCTTCTTGATGAATTTAATCACTGTCTGGGCATCATTCTTCGGTGTTGCAATGGCCTCCACCCATTTGGAAACATAGTCCACCACCACTAAGATATATTGATTGGAGAATGAAGGTGGAAGTGGACCCATAAAGTCTATGCCCCAGCAATCAAATACCTCAACCTCCAATATGTTTTGTAGTAGCATCTCTTCCCTTTTTGAAATGTTCCCAGTCCTTTGGCACCTGTCACAACTCTTCACATGATTATAAGAGTCATTGAAGATTGAGGGCCAAAAGAGCCCAGATTGGAGGACCTTTGCAGCTGTCTTATCCCCATTGTAATGTCCACCATATGGAGAGTTATAGCAATGCCACAAGATTTTCCTTGCTTCCTCTTGACTAACACACCTCCTCCATAAGCCATCTGGTCCAACCTTGAACAGAAATGGGCCATCCCACATAAAATGGTTGGCATCCCGGAAGAATTTCTTCTTTTGTTGCCAAGTGAGGTGCTCTGGAACAATATTAGCTGCCTTGAAATTTGCCATGTCGGCAAACCATGGTCTTTCATGCACCAGAAATAAGGCCTCATCCGGGAACTCATCCCGAATGTCCTTTTCTTTGGCAGCAACTCATCCAGGAACTAAGTGGCCAGCCACCAAATTTTCACTGCCCTTTTTGTCCTTAATGACTAAGTCAAATTCCTGCAACAATAGAATCCACCTTATGAGACTTGGTTTTGAATCTAACTTAGTCAACAAATATTTAATTGCAGCATGATCAGTAATAACAGTGACTTGTGAACCAATCAAGTATGAACGAAATTTTTCCAATTCAAACACTATGGCCAACAACTCTTTTTCAGTTGTTGCATAAGTTACTTGGTTCTCATTGAGAACCTTGCTAGCATAGTGAATGACATGGAAAATTTTTTCCTTTCGCTGTCCCAAAACTGCCCCAACTGCGTAGTCACTGGCATCACACATTAATTCAAATGGTGACTCCCAGTTGGGTGCAACAAGAATGGGAGCAGTGATCAACTTGTCTTTCAAAATTTGAAAAGAGGTAAGACAAGCAGTATCAAACACAAATGGAGTGTCCTTGTTCAAAAGGGCACACAATGGCTTGGCTATCTTTGAGAAGTCTTGGATGAACCGCCGGTAAAAGCCTGCATGCCCAAGAAAACTCCTCACACCCTTGACATTCACTGGTGGAGGTAGTTTCTCAATCACATCAATCTTGGATTTATCCACTTCGATCCCCTTAGCTGAAATTTTGTGCCCAAGCACAATGCATTCCTGCACCATAAAATGACACTTCTCCTAATTTAAGACTAAATTGGTGTCCAACACCTCTTTAACACAGCAGCAAGGTTAGACAAACAATTATCATAAGAGGAACCGAAAATAGAAAAATCATCCATGAAAACTTCAATGTATTTTTCTAACATATCAGAGAAAATGGAAAGCATGCACCTTTGAAATGTCGCAGGCGCATTACAAAGACCGAAATGCATCTTACGATAGGCAAAAACTCCAAAAGGGCATGTGAAGGCAGTTTTCTCTTGGTCTTCCGGGTTAACCGCAATTTGGTTATAACCCGAATAACCATCCAAAAACAATAATAAGCTTGCCCGACCAACCTCTCCAACATCTGGTCCATGAATGGAAGTGGGAAGTGATCCTTCCTAGTAGCTTGATTTAGCTTCCGGTAATCTATACACATTTGCCAACCGGTGACCGTTCTAGTTAGGATCAACTCATTCTTCTCGTTGTGCACGACGGTCATGCCACCTTTCTTTGGAACCACTTGTACCGGACTCACCCAAGCACTATCGGAAACTCCAGCTTCAAGGAGTTTCAGCACTTCCTTCCTTACCACTTCTTTCATTTTAGGATTGAGCCTCCTTTGCGGTTGGACCACCGGTTTAAATTCAGCCTCCATCATGATCTTATGCATACAAAACGTGGGGCTAATACCTTTCTAATCTGAGATGGATTATCCAATAGCTGTTTTATGCTCTCGACCCTTACAAGTTTCTCCTCTTCCAATTTGGACAATACATTGCTCACTGTGACAGGGTCTTCATCATTCTCACCAAGAAATACATACTTCAAGTGGGGAGGTAAAGGCTTAAGCTCTAACTCGAGCTTCTCTCGCACTTCATCCTTTTTGAGCTCTTCTTTCTTAGTGTTGGCAGCAAGTTGCTTGGGTTGAGCTTCCAGATCACACAAACAGTCTTCTATTTCCTTCTCCTCTTCCTCATCAAGATTTTCAATAGAGTTCACAATTACCTTCTCAAGAGTAGAGGAGTGGAGCTGATGTGCAAAGACTTCTTTAGCCACTACTTCCACAAGGTCCATGCGCAAACAATTCTCTTCATCACTCGGCCGATGCATAGCTTCAAATACATTGAAAGTAACCTCTTCATCTTGCACTCTGAGTCGAAGTTGGCCTTTTTTTACATCTATCAAAGCACGACCAGTTGCTAGAAAAGGTCTCCCTAATATAAGTGGAACTTCTGCATCCTCCTCCATGTATAGTATCACAAAATCCGCTGGGAAGATAAACTTGTCCACTTTAACCAAAACATCTTCCAGAATACCATAAGGACGCTTGATTGATCTGTCCGCTAGTTGCAATGCCATCCTTGTTGGTTTCACTTCACCACCTCCAAGCTTGTTCAAAATTGAAAGCGGCATCAAATTGATACTCGCTCCCAAGTCACATAAGACCTTCCCGATAGCAACACTCCCAATTGTGCAGGGGATTGTAAAACTACCAGGATCTTTAAGCTTTGGCGGTAGCTTCCTTTGGAGTATCGCACTACACTCTTCAGTCAAGGCAACAGTCTCACCTTCTTTGAACTTTCTTTTCTTCTTAAGCAACTCCTTCTTGAACTTTGCATAAGTGGGCATCTGCTCTAGTGCTTCAGCAAAGGGTATGTTAATCTGTAACCTCTTGAAGATGTCAAGAAATTTGGCAAACTGTTCTTCCTTCTCCTTTTTCTTGCTCAAATGAGGATACAACAACTTCACGTAAGAGGGGATCTCTTGAGGCTTGTCTCCATCTTTCAAAATCTGACTTTTACTCCTCCTCAAAATTGAATTCTCATCCACTAGCTTCAATGGGAAGAGTCTTGTTTGCTTGTCCGGCATCTTGTTTCCAACCAAAATTTGCTTGATTCCTCCACCCTTGGTTGTAATTGTTGGAGTATTGGTTGTTACCTTGCCGCCCATAGTTCCCCATGTAATTGGCTTCCTCATGGGAACTAGGTGGTGCCTCACATCTTCCATTATCATGATCTCCTCCACAAAAATCACATCTCATTACCTGTTGAGGTGGCATGGTCGTCCCTTGAACAGTTTGGAGTTGTTGTGGGAGTTGAGCTAGTTGCTTGGTGATGGACTCAAGCTGTTGTGTCATAATCTTATTCTGAGCCAAAAGTGAAGTTTGTGAGTCTAACTCCAACACTCCCCCTCCTTGATGTGGGACCTCGATCATGATGCATCAAATAGTCGTTAGATGCCATTGCTTATATCAAAATCAATGCTTCCTCCAGTGTCTTTGTGTTCATGGAACCTCCAGCTGAGGCATCCAACATATACCTGGTTGACGGCCTCAATCCATTGCAAAATGTTTGCATTTGAGTAAGATCATCAAACCCATGATTTGGACATCTTTGGAGTAAGCCTTTGAACCTTTCCCATGTGTCATGAAGAGTCTCACCTTCTTGTTGAGCAAAGCTTATGATATCACTCCTTGTCTTCACAAATCTTGAGGTGGGGAAGAATCTTGCCAGAAATTTTGCGTCTAAGTCATCCCATGTAGTGATGCTCCCCCTTAGGTGAGATTGGAGCCAAGACTCGGCTCTATCTCTTAGAGAGAAAGGAAACAACCTTAGTCGAATTGCATCATCGGAAGCACCATCTATCTTCACCGTATCACACAACTCTAGGAAGTTGGAGACATGACTATTAGGATCTTCTTTCTCCAACCCGGCAAATTGATTTTGTGAAACCATATTGATGAAAGATGGCTTGATTTCAAAATATGCGCAATTCACTGGAGGCCTCACTATGCTAGTGACGTGCCGATTGACATTTGTATTGGCATAGTACCCAAGTGTCCTCCGTGGTGGAGCATCTTCACCATTGCCTGCCATCTCAAGTTGTGCTAATAACTTCTACTGTCTCGCTTGCCTCCGATTCTCCCTAGCTGTTCTTTCTATTTTCGGATCGTAGAGAAGTTGGTCAATTGGGACAGTACCTCGCATGCACAAATAAGACTAGACACCAAGAGTGTTAGCAGTAAATGATAGCACACAAACAACAAAATAAAACAGAAAAACCTATGACAGCAAAACAGAAAAAAAAATATGACAGCAAAGAGAAACAGATAACAGCAATTTTTTTTGCTTAAATTAGTAATCAAAATGGGTATGCTAATATTGAAACACAGTCCCCGGCAACGGCGCCAAAAACTTGTTGACGAAATCTAGGCAAGTATACCTGGTCGTACAAGTAATAAGGTGGTGAGACCGTTTATCGTTCCCACGAGGACTGTGACAAGTACTAGCACGTACCGAATCAATTACTATCTAAGCGGATATTTGGATTGAAGGGAGTTCTATACTAATTATCAAACCCAAAACAAACAAAATCAAAGGAAAAGTTCTTTGAGAATTTCTATCAAACACTCGGAAGGCAGAGAAAAGGGTTCTTCAAATATATAAAAGATGTTGGGATTAGGTTCACTAAACTTCATCCCCATGCAATGAAATGACTAATAAACAATTTCTACTTCAAATATGACAATCAATCCACTAGATTACTCAAGCCCTGATTCCTCAGATGACAAGAGCCTAAATCCACTAATAGACCCTAATTCCTTAGGTGGCCTAGATTAATGAATTTGCATGATGATTATGGATTACACGATTGCTAATAAACCTAAATCCATTCCTAGATACAAGGTTTACCAAGTGGTTGATTTCAGTTCTAGTTCTAATATGAATTTTCCAATTGCATACCAAAACAATAATCAAGTCATGGGGGATCACGCCACAACAAGCATTAAGCATGGAAATCAATCACTCATAATGAAGCAAAAACTGTAATACAAGATCAAGTCAAATACATGGAGAATTCAGAAATAACTACACCCAACAATGGGAGTTTAGCTACTCATGATCATAGCCAAAAATCAAAGAAATAGAGATGAAGAGGAGAAGAGACTCCATGGAATCCTTGTGCAGCTGCCCCTGGTTCAGAGAGAGTGTTTTAGGGTTTCAAAACTGTTTTCTTCTGCTCTGCCCGTGCCTCTTTATAGATTAGGATTCGCGTCACGGCCGTGATGGCCATCACGGCCAGGCCGTGACGCTTTCTGCCTTGGCGCGCTTTCAAATTTTAGAGCATCTCGGCCGTGATGGTAATCACGGCCAGGCCATGATGGGCTCTGTCTGTCTCAGCTGGTCTGTCACGGCCGTGATGGGTATCACGGCTAGGTCGTGATCAATTCTGCCTAGTGAGGGTATATGTCACGACCGTGATGCGAATCACGGCTAGGCCATGACAGCTTCTGACTTTTGCCTTCTTTCTTCTCAATTATTGCTCGATCACGGTCGTGATGGGATCTTGGGTCATTTTCTTCACTTTTCAAGCTCTGTCTTCATCCAAGCTCCATCATGGCTAATCTTGAGCATTTTTCCTTAAATTCCTGTAAAACAACACCAAGAAACCGCTTCACCCGTTCCAAGGTAAAAACTAATAGAAATCAATTTAAATATGCCTAAACTATATGAAAATGCATGCAGAAATGTACAAGAATTATGATGTGAAATCACACTATCACTCATCTTAAGGGTGTAAAAAGAATATTTAGATATTTGCTTGGAAATACTAATCTTGATTTGTTGTATTTAAGATCAAAAGAATACTGATTAGTGGGATATTGTGACGCTGACTTTGCTGGAGACAGAATAGAAAGAAAAAGCACCAGTGGAGGATGTCACTTCATTGGAGCAAGTTTAGTCTCATGGTCAAGCAAGAGGCAGACAACCATTGCCTTGTCTACTGCTGAAGCAGAATACATCTTTGCTTCTAGTTGCTGCTCTCAACTCTTATGGGTAAAATATCAACTTGAGGATTACTCTATTTATGAACATAACATATCTGTATGGTGTGATAATTCCAGTGTTATATGCTTAACTAAAAATCCAAGTCAGCATTCTAAGGCTAAGCATATTGAAATCAAACATCATTTCATTAGGGATTATGTTCAGAAAGGCATCTTTGATATTAAGTTTATTAAAACTGAAAATCAATGGGCTGATATTTTCACTAAACCCCTAGCAGAAGATAGGTTTTTATTTAATAGATATAATCTAAACATGCATTGCATTGTTGAATGACATGTCTGAATGTTAAGCTGTCTGTGCTAAATCTATCATTACTCCTATATACATGTTCTTTCAACTAAGCATTAGTTCTGGGGGAGTAATGATACAATAGTTTAAATGGAGCATGTCTAATATGCTTGCTGCATTACTATGATTTTCTTAACATGTTATCTTGCCATTAACATATCACAAAAATAAAACTTGATAACTCTTTTTGATGTTGACAAAAGGGGGAGAATAGGAGAAATTGAGATTTGTGACAGAAATAAGAATGGGAGAATGAATATGATATGACTTGTTCGCTTAATAAAATTTACAACCTGTCTGATATATGCTATTTTCTTTGTTGATATTTTCTGAGGTTCATTAAATCATCTCAATGTTTGTCATCATAAAAAAGGGGAAGATTGTTAAGTCTCTAAAATGTCTGATGTATATTTCCCTAAGTTTTGATGAAAACTAAACATTGGTTAATGATTTAATTAACCTTCATATTGGTTGCTAACCTATCTATCGAGTGTGCAGATTAAATAAGAGAATCATCCGTCCAACGCAAGTGATTGAAACGCACGTCCAATACTGTAGTGATTGAAGCTCACGTCCATCGTAAATGTTTGAAGATTGAAGCTCACGTCCATCGCAAATGCTTAAAGCGCACGTCCAAAATGCAAGAGAAAGAAACTTGCGTCCACTAAAGTGTTGAAAGTCAGCGTCTACAAACGTGGCATTTGGAGCGCGTCCATCAAAGTATCAGAAAAGCTTGTCCAGTGAGGTATCATAATTATCCGTCCAATGACGTGGCATTTGGAGCGCGTCCATCAAAGTATCAGAAAAGCCCGTCCAGTGAGGTATCATAATTATCCGTCCAATGACGTGGCACTTGGAGCTCGTCCATTAAAGTATCAGAATAGCACGTCCATTAAAGTATCAAAATAGCGCGTCCATTAAAGTATCAGAATAGTGCGTCCACTAAGGTATCAGAATGGCTCGTCCAATGACGTGGCAAAAGACTCTCGTCCACCAGAGTAACTGAGACTCTCGTCCACCAGAGTAACTGAGACTCTCGTTCACCAGAGTAACAGAGGCTCTCGTCCACTAAAGTAACAAAGGCTCTCGTCCACTAATGGTGACAGAAGCTCTCGTCCACTAGAGTAACAGAAGTGCTCGTCCACTAAAGGTGACAGAAGCGCTCATCCACTAGTCTTTGGACTTGCTGAGTCCTTAATATGGAGCTCATCTACTAGCCCGAATGAAAACTCAAATGACTAGATAGACGTGATTATTTTCAAGATGGAAGCACTTATCTTATGAACGAGAATTCTATAAGGATTTTCAGAATCTTAGTTCAAGAACCAAAAAGAGACTTGAAGCCTTCTCTCCTACTCAGTTTCACGATTATCAAGAAAGGTCAGAAGTTACTCTCTCAAGCAACCTTGGATAATCAGAACCAAAGACCAATTAAAGAATGCTTCCAACGTGCTTTATTCACTAGTACCACTGGTCCTTACACGAAAAGAGAAGTGTACTCAGTAAAGTACAAAAAGCTCTCTACACAACTCTGATATGGCTGTAGTACGATGAATAAAGCCATGATCCTTCATGTTAGAGTACAACCAACCACTCTATTGCATTAATGACTACCCAGAATGACTCTATTGCATTAATGGCTGCCCAGAACGACTCTATTGCATTTAATGAAGTTCTGCTTGAAGCCAACATCTGAGGGGATGTCTCTAACGGATCCTAAATTCTTAAAGACCACCAATACAGAAGTCATTGAAGATGAAGAACAAGAGAATACACATTGCATTAAAATGCCATTACTCGGCATTAATTTCTTCATTCTTTTATTCTGTATTCTTCAATCATTTTGAAGTTATTACGCAGACTTTCCTAAGCCTTACATTTAAACCACTCTCTGAGTGTTAGTGAAAGATCTGCCTGTGAGAAATTGTATTTATTACAAACCCAATCTCTCAAACAAACCAGAGTGAGCCTGAAGAGGCTAGGTGTGAAAATAATACTTGTCTTGAGCCTGAAGAGGCTAGGTAAATCTGAGCCCAAGAGGCTAGGTGTGCAAATAATACTTGTGAGTGTCAGAACCTTATCAGCTATAGTGGATAAATCTTGGTGCTGCCAAGGACTGGACGTAGCTCTTTGTTTTGAAGAGTGAACCAGGATAAATAACCGTGTCAATCTCTCTTCCCTTAAACTCTTTAATTGCCTTAGTTTTCTTACGTCTATCAAGTGGTGTGCTTGCAAAAGTCACCCGTCCATCCTGTATTCTTCCACTCACTACTGGAAATAATGTAATATACGGGAACGTTTTACGTCAGTTGACCATATGTTTGACGTTAAAAATGAGGTGGTGGCAGTTTTGTAAATATAAAATCACTATTTGCGTCAGTTGTGTAATGAACTGACGTTAAAGGTCTGATTTTTACTTCAGTTAAATAAATAACTGACATAAATAATCCTATATCCCTTAACTGAAACTCATTCCTATCTTTCTTTCATTGTCATCTCCCTATTGTCACTCTTAACGCGGATCACTCCATATAGTGCAATTTATTTCTAAACTTTTTTTAAAACAAGTTTATTTTTAATCTTAATTAATTAGCTTGAATTAGTAAACAAATTCTTGTGCAAATTAAAATAAATAAACACTTAACATAAAACAAGTTATATGTATAATCAAATCATATCTCATTGAAGCGATTCATAAGTTACAATTACATGATTAAAAGATAAAAAATTTATGCAACATAGCCCTAAAATATAAAAAAGTTTCTGCTTCAACATCATTTTCTTCTCAGTCCTGTCCTCAGAAACTCCAATGGATGCAAAGTTTCAGCTTCAACATCATTTTCTTCTCAGTCCTGTCCTCAGAAACTCCAATTAATGGATGCATCTCCTCCCTCACTTGAATTCCTTGATGCTCCATCTGTTTTATCCACAGTCACTTGCGGCCAAAGCAGAGTGAAAGGGATTACTGGGATGAAATAAAGTGAGGGAATCACATTACGTGATTCACCCAACCTTACCATCCATGTTATGTGATTTACTCAACCTCAGAAGTTTGTTGACCATTAAGACAGAGACCTTTAAATCTAGGTATAGGAAGAAATAACAACACCTCAAATATGATAGAGGCATATTGTGAAGGAATAGAAAACGCACGAAATATAGAGGAAAAGAAGAGGGTGTATTACAGACTGATACAGAAGAATGACACTTTATATAGAGAATAGAGACTCTATGATTTTCTTGAAAACTGATCTATAAACTTAATGCTCATTAAGAGGATTAAGTTACAAGGTGCATGGGTAAGTAGCACAGTAGTCAAATGCATGAATGTTTTTGCAGAAACTTATACACTTTTAATGTCAGTTGTCTTAAACAACTGACGTTAAAATTGTTTTTAAAATAAAAATATTTATTTTTAACGTCAGTTGTATAACAACTGACGTTAAAAGTTTGATTTTTTTTACTTCAGTTAAATAAATAGCTGACATAAATAATCCTATATCCCTATCTGAAATGCCCTGTTGTCACTTTTAACACAGGTCACTCCATATATATAGTGCAGTTTATTTTTAACCTTTTTTTTTAAACAAGTTTATTTTTAATCTTCATTAATTAGCTTGAATTAGTAAACAAATTCTTGTGCAAATTAAAATAAATAAACACTTAACATAAAACAAGTTATATATGTATAATCAAATCGTATCTCATTGAAGCGATTCATAAGTTACAATTACATGATTAAAAGATAAAAAATTCCTACAACATAGCACTAAAATATAAAAAAGTTTCTGCTTCAACATCAATTTCTTCTCAGTCTTGTCCTCAGAAACTCCAATGGATACATCTCCTCCCTCACTTGAATTCCTTATGCTCCATCTGCTTTATCCACAGTCACTTGTTGCGAAAGCGGATGGAATTGATGAGGGGATGAAATAAAGTGAGGGAGTCACATTACGTGATTCACCTAACCTTACCATCCATGTTACGTGATTTACTCAACCTCAGAAGTTTGTTGACCATTAAGACAGAGACCTTTAAGTCTAGGTATAGGCAGAAATAACAAAAATATCAAATGTGATAGAGGCATATTGTGAAGGAATAGAAAACGCACGAAATATAGAGGAAAATAGAGGGTGTATTATAGACTGATACAGAAGAATGGCACTTTATATAGAGAATAGAGACTCTCTGATTTTCTTGAAAACCGATCTATAAACTTAATGCTCATTAAGAGGATTAAGTTACAAGGTGCACGGGTAAGCAGCACAGTAGTCAAAGGAATGAATGTTTTTGCAGAAACTTATACACTTTTAACGTCAGTTGTCTTCAAAAACAGACGTTAAAATTGTTTTTAAAATAAAAAATATTTATTTTTTACATCAATTTTTATACAACTGACGTTAAAAGTTTGATTTTTACTTCAGTTAAATAAATAGCCGACGTAAATAATCCTATATCCCTATCTGAAATGCCCTGTTGTCACCCTTAACGCAGGTCACTCCATATAGTGCAGTTTATTTCTAAACTTTTTTTTAAACAAGTTTATTTTTAATCTTAATTAATCAGCTTGAATTAGTAAACAAATTCTTGTGCAAATTAAAATAAATAAACACTTAACATAAAACAAGTTATATATGTATAATCAAATCGTATCTCATTGAAGCGATTCATAAGTTACAATTACATGATTAAAAGATAAAAAATTTCTGCAACATAGCCCTAAAATATAAAAAAGTTTCTGCTTCAACATCATTTTCTTCTCAGCCCTGTCCTCAGAAACTCCAATGGATGGATAGATGCATCTCCTCCCTCACTTGAATTCCATGATGCATCGTGAATCCACAGTCACTAACAGCGAAAGCAAAGTGAAAGGGATCTTTGCATCACCTCCTTCACTGGAATTCCTTGATGCATCGTCTTGAATCCACAGTCCCTTGGGGCCAAAGCAGAGTGAAAGGGATGGATGGGATGAAATAAAGTGAGGAAATCACATTACGTGATTTACTCAACCTCAGAAGTTTTTTGACCATTAGGACAGAGACCTTTAAGTCTAGGTATAGGAAGAAATAACAAAAGTCTCAGAGCCATTTTGTGAAGGAATAGAAAACGCACGAAATATAGAGGAAAAGAAGAGGTCAGACATGATCTGATACAAAAGAATGGTACTTTATATAGAGAAGAGAGACTAGCTGATTTTCTTGAAAACTGATCTATAAACTTAATGCTCATGGGTAAGTAGCACAGTAGTCAAAGGAATTAATGTTTTTGCAAAAACTTATACACTTTTAACGTCAGTTGTCTTCAACAACTGACGTTAAAAGTGTTTTTAAATAAAAAATATTTATTTTTAACGTCAGTTTCTTAAGACAACTGACGTTAAATAAATGACCTTTAATGTCAGTTGTTACAAACAACTGACGTAAAATGTTGTTTTATTTTTAGTTTTTGATTATAACGTTTACACCCGCGCGCCTTCTGCAGTTCGCTATGTACGTCTCTATTCTTCTCTTTCACGCTCACTCTCACTCTCAACTCTCACTCTGACTCTCAACTCTCACTCTCACTCTCAACTCTCACTCTCACTCTCACTCTCACTCTCAACTCTCACTCTCGCTCTCACTCTCACTCTCACTATCACTCTCACTCTCACTCTCACTCTCACTATGCCCTAATCGCGAGCTCATCTCCACCGCGAGGGCTTCTTCCCCACCACCGTGAGGTACACTCTTAACCCTAACTCTGTCTTTCCCACTCATTCTTTGCAATAACTTGACATCTCTCTTTCACCTTCCCGCACACTAACTCTCCTTGTCCCTCTGCTCTCAGTAACCACATCGAACGTTGACCACCATGCGAGCACCTATTTCTGTTGAGTCTTTAGGGCACATTTTTTTTATTTTTGGTTTTGAGTGTATGTTGAAACTGTAGTTTCTGTAGTTGAAACTTGAAACTGTGAGTTTGACTTGTTTGGAATGTCTCAATTTCTGGTCGTGGGTTTTGTGTTTTCTCTTGTTTTTCTTCTGCTATCATGACCTATTTCAAAATGGGAAGAAATTTAGAGTTTCTTGTAGCATGTGACATCAACAATATATTGCTCATTGGAATTCTGTTTTGTTAATTTATCTTCATCTGCTTATTTCTTTTCTGTCTTAAGAAACCTGAAAATGGTGTAAATTTGAAATAATTTTTAAACTCCTTGGATATATGTTTTGTATATCTACAGAACCTATCTAGTTATGGATCGTAGTTGGATGGTTTGTAAGCACACTAGTGCTGAGTATTTGAAGGGGGTGGTAGAATTTATAGAATTTGCTCAAAGGAATGTTCCTAATAGTAATGGAATGTTCTGTTGTCCTTGTGTCAAGTGTTTGAATACGAGGAAATGTACGGTAAAGGATATAGGTACTCATTTGATTTGTGAAGGGACTTGCTTGAGTTATACAAGATGGATATGGCATGGTGATGTGTTGTTGAGTAGTACGGCAAGTGTCTCCCAAAGTGAGGACGTTGACATAGATATGGAGGATGATCGAGTAGAGGACATGATCCGTGATATTGGACAAGAATCTTTTCATCAAACTCATGTGTATGATAGGTTGTGCGGTGATGCGGATAAGCCTTTATATCCAGGGTGTACTACTCATACACGGTTGTCGGTGGTGCTAAAATTGGTTTGTGTGAAGGCGAGAAATGGTTGGACCGATAAAAGCTTCACGGAATTGCTTGAAGTGTTGAAAGACTTGCTTCCGGGGACAACACATTGCCCGACCGTAACTATGAGGCCATGAAGGTATTGTGTCTGATGGGTATGGAGTATAAGAAGATACACGCATGCCCCAATGATTGCATATTGTACACCGGTGTTCATGAAGACAATCACGATTGCCCCAAATGTGGGTCATCACGATACAAAGTGAAGGGTGGTGATGATGATGATGATCTTGAAGATGTGAGAAAAAAGGGTCCTCTTGCGAAGGTGTTGTGGTATCTTCCAATAATTCCAAGGTTCAAGCGATTGTTTGCCAATGCGAAAGATGCGAAGAATCTTAGATGACATAATGATGAGAGGAACCGTGATGGAAAGGTCCGTCATCCTGTTGATTCTATGCAATGGAAGAATATTGATACTATGTTTCCGGATTTCGTCGATGAGCCAAGAAACCTAAGGCTTGGACTTGCTACAGATGGAATGAATCCTTATGGTAACATGAGTAGTATTCATAGTTCATGGCCTGTTCTGTTGATAATTTACAACCTGCCCCCTTGGTTGTGCATGAAGCGCAAATACATGATGTTGTCTATGATGATTTCGGGCCCAAAGCAACCGGTAAATGACTTAGATTTTTATCTAAGTCCCTTGATTGAAGACTTGAAAACGCTGTGGGTGGAAGGTGTTGATGTAGTTGACGGGTATTCTCATGAGACTTTCAAGCTTCGTGCCATGTTATTTTGCACCATCAACGACTTTTCAGCATACGGTAACTTGTCCGGGTACAGTGTCAAGGGGCATAAAGCATGCCCTGTATATGAAGAAGGCACATGCTACACTCAGTTGCATCATGGAAAGAAGACGGTTTACCTTGGGCATCGGAGATTTCTTAGACGTGATCACCCATATCGTAAGATGAAAAAAGCTTTTAATGGATGCCAAGAGATAGAAGAAGCTCCGGCGACCTTAATTGGAGAGCAGGTTTATCAGAGGGTAAAGGGCATCGATGTTATATTCGGCAAGTCCAAAAAGAAAGGTAAAGCTGCTGAGAAAAACATATGGAAGAAGAGGTCGATATTCTTTGATCTTCCATACTAGCGCAAGCTTGATGTCAGACACTGCATTGATGTGATGCATGTGGAGAAAAATATGTGTGATAGTGTGATCGGGACACTTCTCAACATTCAGGGCAAGACAAAGGATGGTGTCAATGCTCGTCTCGACCTCGTTGCTATGGGTATACGAGAGCAGTTAGCTCCAGTTGTTGAGGATGGTAAGCGGACTT